>OZ023211.1:2922333-3140972 GCA_963995525.1 Escarpia spicata
AGCGCTGTACCTGGACGGCAAAGGTCACAGCGAATATTTCTGCTCGTACGGCTTGCCGCCACGGCACGTCGAGTTCCGTCGATTCATGAATAAACATTGTGTACAATGGACTTATAATCCCAAGAGACTTCAGAGTCCCGTGTCTAACGTTTGCGGACAATACTGTGTTGCTTATCTCATGTTTCGCTGTCGTGGATTTCCTATGAATGAATTCGTGAACGGTTTCGGCACTGACCTGGTAGCAAACGATTGCCGTGTATTTGATTGGCTTAAACAATTGCAATAAGATGTGTGTGTTTCGGCACTATGGATAACTATGTCATCATAGGACCGACGTGGTTGACATACTGTGCATGTACCGTGTTTCATTAACAGGGAGGTATCGTCATCATCATTATCGTTCGAGCCTATGGCGCGGTGGTCAGACACCCGTAAGCTCACGACCTCTGGCACCGTGTTCAGTCACCCGTAAATCGTACCACCATACGAGCCAATGACGTAGTCGTAATGACCCGTAAGCTCACGACCGCTGGCGTTGTGTTCAGTCACCCGCAAGTCATGTCACATCGTCCTCTTGTCTTCAGTTAATAAAACACGGTTTCATGTATGACACACGCATGCATATGCTCATTACGCTTGTATTTTTATCAATAAAATTCGTGTGCACTCGTATACTCTTGTGTTTCGTTAGTTCTATCATACACGCACATTCATACACACCTGTCTAAGTGAATACCTAATATCCCATCTTCCCGCAGGAGGCACTACCTCCATACCATTCCACCAGGTGGCACTACTTTCCCCGCTAGGAGGTAGGTCACGTGACAGGCGCCATCTTAGAATTTCTCCATGGGGCCACCGCCATCCCCCGGTGGCGTTTTACGATGGCCTCTCTCACTACTCACGCCGACCATATCGTTCTAAATTGTGGCGGGCTACTCTCAGGAGTCGGCTTCCGGTGGAGCGAAGCTCGTGTATTCAACAATCATGTCAGCGATGTATTCGGGGGCGAGGTCGTGCATCGCTCGGAAAGTCAACACCAGTATTTTTATGTTATACGTCATCGAATTGGCAACCGGTGTAGTGCGATCAACACAGGCGAGATGTGGAGGTGATCTCGGCGTCGTTGCTGCGTTACTACACGCGTCGCTGAATTTTGTACCCGTCGCTCGTTGATGCCAAACAACACTGCATTACAGTAGTCCAGCTTTGAGGTCACCAGAGCATGACCGATGGTTTTTCATGCATCAGCGGTCAAGCAATGTCGTATCTTGGCGATGTTGTGCAGCTGGAAATATGCCGCCTGGCACGTACGAGCAACTTGCACCGACATATCCACCCCACTGTCCAAGAAAACGCCGATGTCTCGTACTGTCGGCTGAGGCGTTATGTCACACCCACACACGTCGACTCTCGTAATCGCAGGTGGCGCTTTGGTGTTAGGTGCGTAGAAGACAATTGTTTCGGTCTTTGCCTCATTCAGTAACAGTTGATGGTTTGCCATCCAACGTTTTATGTCGATAGTGCATTGTTCGATACGGCGGGTAGCATTGTCTGCGTCACAGGGCTGATCACGTGGGAAATCGACATAGAGTTGAGTGTCATCGGCGTACATGTGGTATTTCAAGCGGTGTTTAGCGAATATGACAGTGATTGGTATACAGTATATTGTGAACAGTAAGGGACCAACAACTGATCCCTGAGGCACACCATAGCTCAACCGTTGCCGGCGAGAAATGGCATCGCCGATTTTTATTTTCAGTGTTCTCTCCGACAATTAAGATTTAACAAGATTTAACAAGATTGCCATCCAGAAAATTACTCTGGATGGCAGTTGGACAAGGAAGCCTTTTGGCTTATCAAGAGTCCAATACTTTTTATCTACATGTATCCCGCCTTTTTAAGGTGTGTGTCGATTTTATTTTTAAACATATTCACGCTACTAGCACCAACACAATCAGGAGATAATCTGTTCCATTCATTTACAGTCCTATTGTGAGAATGAGAACTTTCTTATATCTAATCTACACTGCTCCTTTACTAATGTAGCTTCATGTCCTCTGGTCCTTCTATCTTTCTTAACTGAGAAAAAAATGTTTCTATCAATATTTTCATAACCATTCAATATTTTAAACACTTCTATGTGATCTCCTCTCAATCTCCTGGTCTCTAGTGTTGTTAAACCATATTCTTTTAGGCGTATTTCGTAACTAAGATCCCTCAGATTTGGTATCATTTTAGTCGCTCTCCTCTGTACTCTTTCTAGCATATCTATGTCCTTCTTGCGATATGGCCTCCATGCTTGTATACAATATTCTAAATGAGGCCTCACTATTGTTTTGTACAGCGGTACTATTAATTCTTTTTTCTTATACGCTATATTTCGCCTAATTAATCCAAGGATTTGATTTCCCTTTGACGCTGCAATTCCGCACTGCTCTGAAACCTTCATATCAGCACTAATGGTTAACCCTAAGTCCTTTTCTTTTACAGTAGTACTTAGAACAGTACCCCCCATTTTATATTTTACCTCTTCATTCCCATGACCTGTGTGGAGGCATTTACATTTCCCAAAATTGAACAGCATTTGCCACTTTTCAGACCATTTGATCAACCTATCAAGATGCCACCCACGCCAGCGCCGAGTAGTACCACAGCACCGATTGCTGTTTCCGTGCTGTGGTGCGGACGATGCGCGCTCTGGAACGGGTCAAGCAGTTTGTTTTGGTCAATGTAGAGGCGAAGGTCAGCCGCGACATGCCTCTCCAACAACTTTGACACAAAGCTGTGATTGGATATAGGGCGGTATTGCGTAATGTCATTTACATCAAGACCAGTCTTCTTAAGCAGTGGCGTGACCAGCGCATGTTTAATTTCATTGGTAGCGCCCATTGCTACTAGCAATATCTTACTGAGAAACGGTCCAGCATAATCGTTTTGGATGCGAGTCCACGACTTTTCGGGCCATTCCCGTGGGTGTAGGGGAGCGGCATGTGGTGACTTGTTATTATGCAGTTGGCATGTGTCCGACTTCTGAACCATTTCATCCAGATCTGTGTTCACCACACGTGATTGTGTGTAAGACTCTTCATTCTGATGATTCCTGGATGTGCAAGATGTAACTCATGCAACACTTCTTGTCGGCATTGTGGTGGAATCACCAGTTTAGTACATACAAGACACAACCGTCTTGCACACTTAACTCATCTCGCCTACAATGGTATGGTGCCATCTTGGTGTTGGCCTTTCCGTCAGGCCAGCCACGCTTCAGGTATTCACGGACATGCGCCAGCGTAGGATCACGACCAGTACAGTGACTGATCTGCGCTGCGCTCACTTGTGATGAGTCCAGTTCCTCTATCAACAAGACGCGTTCTTCTGATTCTTCCTTCACTGTCACTGGTAATGGCAACCTACTGAGACAGTCACCATTGTATCCACGCAGAGTGATAGCCCACCGTTGTATGCATGTGATGCCATGATCTGAACTTGTTTCAGTTCACCGAACAGCGACACAAGTGGGTTGTGATCTGTCACGATCAGAAAACACCGTCCATAGAGCTGCTTGTTGAATTTCTTGAGCGCGAACATTATTGCAGCTCCCTCCTTGTCGAGCTGCGAGTAATTTCTTTCTGCCGCGTTAAGTGTCCGTGATGCAAATCCCACTGGGCGCTCGGTACCGTCTTCCATGACGTGCAAGAGCACAGCGCCGAGTTCGTAATTCGACGCATCGCACTGGAGTAGTATTGGCTTAGTCGGATCGTAGTGCGCCAACACTTTATCTAACAGGAGGAATTCTTTGGCTCTCTGAAAACTCCGCTGTTGTGATCTCCAGAACCACCTCTCTCCTTTGCACAGCAACATGTGCAATGGCACTAGCACAGTCGACAGGTTGCACATAAATCTCCCGTAGTAATTCAGCAGATCCAAGAATGCTTGTAATTCCGCCACATTCCCTGGAACTCTTGCCTTCTGAATGGCCTCCACCTTGTCTTCTACTGGATGCATGTTGGTCAGTCTTGTCACCCAAGTACACAACTTCGTCTGCTAGAAATGTGCACTTTCCTCCCTTGAGTCTCAACCCTGCTTCTTCTAATCTTCCCAAGACCAAATCAAGCGTTTCAAGGTGTTGAGCCTTTGTCGCATCAGTCAATACGATATCATCCAGGTACACAGCGATTCGCAATATACCCTGCAAGATGTTTTCTATTGTCCGCTGGAGAATAGCTGGTGCCGAACTGATGTCATACCGCAGGCAATTGTAACGAAACAATCCTTTGTGAGAATTCATCGTGACATCCTCCTTTGACTTCTGGTCCAGTAGAAGTTGAGAATAGGCGTGACTCAGGTCCAGGTTGCTGTTTACCACCTGTCAATCTCACACAGGTCATCCAGCGTTGGAATCGGATACTGTTCAAGATGTGACACTCTGTTCACCGTCAGTTTGTAGTCTCCACACACCCGAACCTTACCATCAGATTTGAGGACTAGGACTATCGGGGTAGCCCAATCGGAGTAACGCACTGGATCAATGATGTTCGTCTGCACTAACCTGTCCAGTTCCTCCTCCACCTTCTGCTTCAACGCATACGGAACTGACCTCGGTTTGAAAAATGTTGGTGGTTGGTTGCTCTCAACGTAGATCTTCGCAGTGGTCAGCATATATAGTCCTTCCCCGAAGCTCTCATGTGGCATACTTTATGCCAGTCCAACCTTTAGCTAATGTAGACCAAACAATGCAGCCTTGTCTGAGCCTCTTGTGATGATCAACGGCAATTGATGTACCTGTTGATCTTCATATTGCACCGTCGTCATGTCTTACGAGCCAGTTCAACTTTCTGGTCTCACATGTCTTCAAGACAATACCAGCCGGTTGTAGTGGCACGTAATTCAAATGCTTGCGATACAAGCTCTCTGCCAACAAAGACACATCTGCTGCTGTGTCTAGCTGCATGTCAAACTTGATGCCGTCAATGCACACGGGCACCCTGATGTCATTACTGTTCAGTGCATCTACCGTGTACGTGCTGTATACTTCTTGTTCCTCAGATGCTTCCTCAGTCACGGAACGAACACGTAACTCGCCTTTACACACTTTCAATTTTGCGATATGTCCCGTTTTTCCACAACGGAAGCAACGCCTTAGCTATACGGAGCATGTTTGCCACAACAACGCCAGCATTATTGTCCTAATGCCTGTTGATGCTGCTTCTTGTTTCTGTTAACCTGTTTAGGGTACCTCCTCTTACTTGGTTTTGTGGCGTACCTCACGCGATTGACACTCACTGGTTGATGTACCAACCGTGGCGCCGCCAGGCGAATGAAACTGCCTTGCATGTTCCTTGACTATTGTCATGTTCACGGCAATTGCAACAGTTTTATCGAACGTTAATTTCGTCATGTTACTTAGTTTTTTCTTGTATGAATGCATGACTACGGTTTAAGCCTGTTACGAAACTATCTCTCAACCAACGATTATGGTCCGGGAAATTTGCATGTACGCTTAACTTCTTGATCGCCAAACTATACTCCACGATGCTTTCACCCTCCTTTTGAACCCTCGTCCAAAATTTGAACGATTCAGCCATTTTGTTGGGCAGTGATTCAAAGTGGTTTTTCAGCTTTTGTAAGAGTTTGCTCTAACGTTTTTGGAGCCGGTTTTTCTGGACTAAACAGATCAGACAGCACTTCACAAATATCCCTTCCCTTAGGTGAGAAAAATTTATTTACGCCGTTCCGCGTCGTCCACTGCAGTGATATTTGTAGTTAAGAACAAATGCAACCTTTCTTCGTAATACGCAACTGTCTCGGCAGGTCAGCGTACAAGGCGCGGGAACTCGTACAGTTCCGGTGACGCGTAATTAAACGATCAGTTCGATCTAACGTAACATATTCACAAGAACACTGAAGAATCGTCGTAAAAAGTCTTAGTCAGTTCGTGGTTGTTATTGTCTCTACAAAACTGTATTGACAGGTATGTAAGGGCCAACCTGGACAACAACTATAAATTCCGCTGACAGTCAACATATCACATCGTATCCATATCCCGCACGCAATACGGATGTCATGGATTTCGGGATGGATACGATATTGTCCAGTTTTAATATATTTCTTCAAACGGAAATTGATTACCGCACCAGGAATTACTAAGAGGACATAACAACTTCACTTACCGAAGCATCAACTCGCTTCAGAGGCTATCGCCACTTCCAGACATTCACCCGCATCGACAATACAAGCACTCATTCTTTCCAAGCACCATCAAATCATGGAACGAATGTACACAACACTTAATTAACAAACAATCACTCGACTCATTTTGAAAGCATCTTCTCTCCATGCCTGCGTAATTTAACCCCCGTATGCCCACACAAAAACAAAGACCATGGACATGGACAGATGCATTGAAAAAACCAGAAATTGCAATCAACGGGGAGCAAGTTGAAAATATGAACCACTACGAATACCTTGGAGCAAGACTACAGGAAAACGGCAAGACATCATCAGAGATCAGAAGAAGAACCGCCATAGCAACACAGAAACCAAATAATCTGAAAAATGTATGGAAAGGCCAAAACATACGAGCGAAGATAAGAATTAAAAAAAACTTGCGTTTCCCCCAACACCTCTGTACGAGAGCGAAACGTGGACACTGAACAAAGAAGACATGAGAAGAATTCAAGCGTTTGAGATTAAATGTTATAGAAAAGTCCTAAGAGTGCCATGGATAACAAAAACAACTAATGCAGAGATCATACAAAAATTAGACATAAAGAACTGTCAACTAGTGAATAGAATAAAAGGACTAAAACTGAGTTATTTTGGCCACATCAAAAGACACGATTCCTTAGAGAAAACAATATTAGAAGGCAAAGTGGAGAGAACGTGAGGAAGGGGAAAACCAAGGAGAAGACAGGACATCAGCAGGCAGGACATCAGCGACTGGTTGGAAGACGATATCGTGAGAGCAGGGAGACGAACGGTAGACAGAGCAGCGTATCGTGGGATCACCCGGGCAGCTACATCTCGCAGAGATATGCTGAACTGAAAAAGAATGTCCACACAACTAATAGACCCACCGACTTTAGTGTCTCCTATTTTGTATTTTACATCCGCTAGGTGGCGTTTTGATTTGTTGCATTGTTGTGGCTCTGTGAAATAACCTGCAAAATCCAGAAACGACCGAAACACGGTGTGTAAATTTTGACAGTAAACAGCAAGTACATGAACACTGCATATGCAAACACGTTTTTATCGAGTCTTATCTGTCGTTAATAAACTTTATGAGATGTTTTAATGCTGTTGGACAAATTATCGCCCGTGATGCATGGGTCTTGTTGTGCAACCTCGTTTAATGCCAGCTGACCGCTGAAGCGTGACACGGTCCTGAACGCTATCTGCAACTGACACTTTCAAGTGGGTTTAAGTGCGTTGAATAATAATAATAATACATTTATTCGTACTAAAATTGTACAATTCAACTAAATCAATGTATATAAGTTACTGTGTACATAAAACAGTAAGCAATGAGCGCAGCTCGTCAATGGCTAAAAAGGAAGAGCTACCCACATTATTTATATTATGTAATACATCTTTTGCAAATGAGACCCTACATACTAGTTCATCATCCAGCCCCTCCTGGTAGTGGTCTTGAATCATACCATAAAACTGATTAGACTTCATTCGAAAGAATGTCATGGCATCAAGTTTGAATTTGGACATGATATAGTTAAAACTTTTAGACATATATGACCCACTACCTTGAAAGGCTAGACGAGAGAGCATTTTCAAACTGGAGTTACTGCATTTCAAGCAACTCTGCATAAATCGTACCATTCGATTCATAATTTGAATTTGAATCGGTAAACAGTCTGCTAAAAGTGGCACCATATTACAATGCGTGCAAACTGGTAGATTAAACAGTTTTCTGATACCTTTGCGCCACGTAGTATAAACCCTATCAAGATGTTTGTTTTGCAAGTTCCACAGACATACACCATAGAAAGATGTACAATACGACATATATAATTGACGTTTTATGTTTATATTACAAAACCAAAAATTAGCAGATAATGCATTTACACGCCACATAAAATCATGACACATATCTTTTACCATAGCCTGGTGAGCGTCAGGACCAATAACGTGGCCTAAATGCAACCCTTTTTTACTATGTTTCACTTTTAAACCATCAAAGTAAAATGGGCAGTCGGTACCACTGCCATATTTAATAAGTTGACATTTTGCCGGGTTGAATTGTAAATCATATTTATATGCAAATTTTAGACATATATCACACATTTTGTTCAATGCATATATCGATGGAGCTACCAAAGATATATCATCAGCATAGCCAACAGCACCATAGTACTTATGACCAATCAACAGCCGAAACCAGACATGCAGAGTCTTGTTAACATTTCATCAATGTAGATAGAAAATAAAATGGGGGACAACACCCCACCCTGCTTCACACCATTGGCAGTGGAGAAATGCAATGACATGGAATTGTTCCATGATACATTTAAATGTTGATTAGTGTACATATAAAGTAAACATCTGATTAAAAGGGGATTCATTCCTCTATCCATCAGTAAGTTAAAAAGTTTAACATAATTTACTTTATTGAATGCTTTAGTCGCATCTAGTAATAACACGTAAACATCCGATTTATTCTGCTGGAAATAGTTCACAGTCTCCATTAACGCAAATGTACATTTAGCTGTAGAGCTTTGAGGTTTGAAACCAAACTGTAGATCACTTGTTTTAAGAGCATCAGAACTTTTTATCATTATAACCCAATCAAATATTTTCGACAGAGGGCTACTAAGAGCAATGGCTCGATAGTTGTAAGAATTATTTGCTGATTTCCTCTTGTTTTTTACCAGAGGTTGAATTGTTGATATATTAAAACCATCCGGGGTATATCCGTGATATACCATTGCTGTGAATAGCAAAGAAAGAAAAACATGTAATTTGGTAGGTGCATGAATAAAGTGGTCGGTATATATAACGCCGTATCCATCACATTTGTTAATCTTAACATGATTAATACCATTCAAAACATCATGCACCGTAATAGTATTTTCACCTTCGTTACAATGTGCATCTACTTTACTATGTATGTTTTGTAGCAATGACGTCATGTCTGCATCGCAATGCCAGCGGACCGCGGAAGCGTGACATTGCCCTGTAGTGGACGCTATACTCAACTGACACTTTCAAGTGGGTTTAAGTGCATTCTGACGTAATGGGTAAACCCACCAGGTCAAGCACGCTGACCGAACGAAGCGCTGACACCGATTCTGTCGATGCAAGTAAAGTCGGGTCACATGACCCACTAGTCATGACAGTTACTGCCAACAGTGCTACTACGATCAATGATTACGTTCTGGCCTACATAGTCGGCCATATCCACCAGCGGCCACGTGAGCAAATAAAAACGGTTGTTTTATCGCACTTCACAAAATGTGAAATTTTAGCTGCGAAACATGCCCTGTGGGATGCATATAAGCCCGTGGATGTTCTCGACAAAATGATCCATAGGGTGGACACTACATCAAGAAGCTCCGAAGATGCGAACACGGACGACATCGTGACAGCGCTGATGAAAATATACGCTCTGAATTGTCCACCATGTGTTGTGCTAAACGCACAGGATATCGTGCGATTGCCCAAATATTCGCCAGGTGAGCTGTTGGAGCCGTCTCTAGTGGAGAGGCTGGCAGTGTTAGAGAGCCAGTTGCGACAACTTAGTGACAGTGCCAGCACAAACACTGAAAAACGTCTGCGAATGGAGGGTGATATATCAACACTCGCAAAGAAAGCCGCTTCCACCCCCAGTCGGTCTTACGCTGAGACACTGAAGACTTCTACGGACAAGCAGCAGAAGAAACTAACCGTGAAACTAACACCGGCCAGCACCGATCAGTCTGGAAAACATAGGAAGAAAAAGGTGGCTTCTGGTACTGTAAAACGAACGAAGTCGGCAAGCACCACGAGTTGCGAGCGAGTCAAGGACCGTTGGCTCGACTACTGTTGTTGACAGTGCCGCACTGGTTGTTAACGATGTTGACACGCAAGGTTGCATTGATGTCAACTCGAGCGCAGGTGACTCATTCGAGATTCCTAGCTACCTTCGGCGTAAGAATGAGAGACGCATGGCTAAAAAAACAGTTACCGGAACGGCTACCGCTTCAGAAACACTCATGGCAGCCAGAAATGGTCAATCGGTTAGAGACATATTTGTATCACGGGTCTCTAAAGAAGTTAAGCCGGATGATTTAAAGTCCTATGTGGAAAGCAAGGGCTTCACTGTTTTGAATGTTAAGTGTGTGTCACATAATGAGGCTAAAAACAGTTCGTTCAAATTAACAGTACCTTTCACAGAATGTGATAAGCTGTTTGACAGCGGTGTGTGGCCAGAAGGCATCAGCATTCGTATATTCCGCTCTAAGTACGCGCGTAACACGTTCTGATTTCATTATCTTCCGACATAATCTACGATTTTTAATATGGCTAGTAACCTTACTATTTCAAGTTATAATTGTACTGGCTTTGGTCCAGGTAAGCCTGAATATGTCTCAGAGCTCATCAAAGCACATGATTTTGTTTTACTCCAGGAACATTGGTTAATGGAATCTCAGTTTCACAGGATTAAAAACATACCATGTGATAACAATGTTAGCATTTTATCTCATGATGTTTCTGGAATAGATAATACTATGTTTTTAAATGGCAGAGGGTATGGTGGATGTTCCATTCTGTGGAAAAATTCCTTGAATTGTATTGTCTCCCCAGTCATCATGAACTCTAATAGAATATGTGCAGTTAATATAACTAGGCAAAGCATGTCATTATTACTTTTTAATGTGTACATGCCATGTGATACCAGATGTAATGATGATCTGTACTGCAATATTTTGACTGAAATTATGAGTACATGTAATATAATGAACTGTTCCAATTTCATTATTGGAGGTGATATGAACACGTCTTTCAATCGTGTGTCTTCTAACTTTACGAAACATTTAAATTACATATGTGAACGTGAAACAATCAAGCCATGTATTGATTTTGAAGGACATAATGTTTGTTATACATTTACTAGTCCTGTGGACAATGGTACTCATGTCATTGATCATTTTTTGTTAAACAATGGACTCTTTGACCATATGTTAGAATATTATACTATGCACGATGGTGCAAATTTATCATTCCATTCGCCACTGGTTCTTACCTTGAGTTTAGATGTTAATTATTGTTCACCTTCTTCTAGAAGGTACATATCTATACCTAAATGGCAAGAAGCGTCAGACTGTAACTTAAGTCAGTACAGCAAGGTTTTAGAAAGAATGATTGACGAAATATCTATACCATGGCATTCTCTAGAATGCCGCGATAAACATTGTCCTAGCAGGTTAACGCATTGTCATGATATTCAGATATTTCATGATTCAATAATGGATTGTTGTATAAGAGCTTGTCAAAACTCAATTCGAGGGAAATTCGAAGGTAATAGCGGGGTGGAATGAACACGTTAAACCATACAGAGAAGCGTCACTGTTTTGGCATAATCTATGGAAAGATTGTGGCTCTCCTCGCAATGCTGTTATTGCTGACGTCATGCGTATATCACGCTTTCAATATCACAGAGCAGTTCGTTTTGTTAAACGTAATCAAAATAATGTTAAAAAAGAAAGTATGGCGACAGCGTTACTTGGAAATAAAAGTAGGGACTTCTGGAAAGAAGTAGGTAAAGTTACAAAGAACAATAATATGCTACCCAACATGGTTGATGAAGTGACAGGAGACGAAAATATTTCTAAACACTTTGCTACTAAGTATGAGGACTTATATAATTCAGTAGCCTATAATGATGCAGACATGACGTCATTGCTACAAAACATACATAGTAAAGTAAATGCACATTGTAAAGAAGGTGAAAATACTATTACGGTGCATGATGTTTTGAATGGCATTAATCATGTTAAGATTAACAAATGTGATGGATACGGCGTTATGTATACCGACCACTTTATTCATGCACCTACCAAATTACATGTTTTTCTTTCTTTGCTATTCACAGCAATGGTATATCACGGATATACCCCGGATGGTTTTAATATATCAACAATTCAACCTCTGGTAAAAAACAAGAGGAAATCAGCAAATAATTCTGACAACTATCGAGCCATTGCTCTTAGTAGCCCTCTGTCGAAAATATTTGATTGGGTTATAATGATAAAAAGTTCTGATGCTCTTAAAACAAGTGGTCTACAGTTTGGTTTCAAACCTCAAAGCTCTACAGCTAAATGTACATTTGCGTTAATGGAGACTGTGAACTATTTCCAGCAGAATAAATCGGATGTTTACGTGTTATTACTAGATGCGACTAAAGCATTCAATAAAGTAAATTATGTTAAACTTTTTAACTTACTGATGGATAGAGGAATGAATCCCCTTTTAATCAGATGTTTACTTTATATGTACACTAATCAACATTTAAATGTATCATGGAACAATTCCATGTCATTGCATTTCTCCACTGCCAATGGTGTGAAGCAGGGTGGGGTGTTGTCCCCCATTTTATTTTCTATCTACATTGATGAAATGTTAACAAGACTCTGCATGTCTGGTTTCGGCTGAATGATTGGTCATAAGTACTATGGTGCTGTTGGCTATGCTGATGATATATCTTTGGTAGCTCCATCGATATATGCATTGAACAAAATGTGTGATATATGTCTAAAATTTGCATATCAATATGATTTACAATTCAACCCGGCAAAATGTCAACTTATTAAATATGGCAGTGGTACCGACTGCCCATTTTACTTTGATGGTTTAAAAGTGAAACATAGTAAAAAAGGGTTGCATTTAGGCCACGTTATTGGTCCTGACGCTCACCAGGCTATGGTAAAAGATATGTGTCATGATTTTATATGGCGTGTAAATGCATTATCTGCTAATTTTTGGTTTTGTAATATAAACATAAAACGTCAATTATATATGTCGTATTGTACATCTTTCTATGGTGTATGTCTGTGGAACTTGCAAAACAAACATCTTGATATGTTTTATACTACGTGGCGCAAAGGTATCAGAAAACTGTTTAATCTACCAGTTTGCACGCATTGTAATATGGTGCCACTTTTAGCAGACTGTTTACCGATTCAAATTCAAATTATGAATCGAATGGTACGATTTATGCAGAGTTGCTTGAAATGCAGTAACTCCAATTTGAAAATGCTCTCTCATCTAGCCTTTCAAGGTAGTGGGTCATATATGTCTAACAGTTTTAACTATATCATGTCCAAATTCAAACTTGATGCCATGACATTCTTTCGAATGAAGTCTAATCAGTTTTATGGTATGATTCAAGACCACTACCAGGAGGGGCTGGATGATGAACTAGTATGTAGAGTCTCATTTGCAAAAGATGTATTACATAATATAAATAATGTGGGTAGCTCTTCCTTTTTAGCCATTGACGAGCGGCGCTCATTGCTTACTGTTTTATGTACACAGTAACTTATATACATTGATTTAGTTGAATTGTACAATTTTAGTACGAATAAATGTATTATTATTAGTATAAGCGTCACAAAATAACCAATAGGACCTAGACCTAAACCAGCGCTACACCAGCACCTAATTGTAACGCTCCACCCAAGCTCGACAATACTCTAGCCATATACCGCCTATAGCCTGATACAGAGTGGTGAGCTGAGCATAAAACGAATGTATATATAAATGACGAAATAAGGTATGTTCCCCATGTGACTAAAATACTGTATGTCCTCGACGAGAAGTTGGTTCGAGCCATGTTGCTACACACTGTCAATCTGAGATATTAAATCTTATTGAAACGTGTATCTTTACATAGTGGCAGCGGAAACTAAATAAATATGGCATACGCATCTTTGCCATTGGCATCGGGGCTACTTGACATTCACAATTTAGCAGCGACAGAGCTGTGGAGTGAATGGTTGCAAACTTGGAAGCATCATAATACGCACGTGCGACCGGGTTGAGCGACAAAACCGAGCCGTTATAGGTGTCAACCTTG
The DNA here is from genome assembly GCA_963995525.1 of Escarpia spicata. Lineage (NCBI taxonomy): Eukaryota > Metazoa > Annelida > Polychaeta > Sabellida > Siboglinidae > Escarpia > Escarpia spicata. Next base: position 2,936,405 of record OZ023211.1, read on the forward strand.
CTAACAGTGATTGGAGCTTCGGCGATGCAAGTGTACTCCACGTTGGAGTGGAGCCCCGCAACAGACACAGAGGAGATCCTGCCGGTGTTGGACAAGTTTGAGGCATACTGTTGGCCGATAAGGATTGTGCCGTTTGAGCGTTATCGTTTCTACAGGAGTTTCTCTCAGGAATTTTGCCAGTAATGGGAGGAAGGGGGGCAACTTATAGAAACTGCAAGAGGATAACGATCAACGCACTAGTTGAGCAGATGTGTGAAGAAGAGGGGGGGGGGGATATGTACATGTGAGATGGCCTCCATCTTAGTGGAAAGGGGCAGCAGTTTTCTGAGAGAACCTGCTGCGATCTGTTGACAGTGGGACAGATTGCGTCTATTTAAACTAGATTTCGCAGGGGGGACTCACAGAGAAGCTTGAAACTGGAGGCATAGAAAAAGACAGCACAAATGCTTCAATAAAGAACAGTCTAGAAAACTCTTCTGAAGCTGGATATAAATGTGTTTGTATAAATGCAAGGAGTATAGTAAACAAAAGAAATGAACTATACATTATGGTAGAAGATATCGACCCTCACATAATAGGTATAACCGAATCATGGACCACCACCGATATATCAGATGCCGAATTGGGACTGACAGCATATGTAATGTTTAGGAAAGTTAAAATAGGAAGAAAGGGAGGTGGAGTTATGTTATATGTTAAAGAATCTATCCAGGCTTACGAAATAAAATTAGAAAGAGAATCAGATTGCGAAGAAGCTGTATGGTGTAACATAGTTACAGGAAACTCAACGTTAACGGTTGGGTTAGTTTATCGAAGTCCAAACATAAGCATAGAAGAGAATGAAAACACACAAAACGCTATAAGGGAAGTAAGCAAATGGGACTGTATTATTATGGGGGATTTTAACCATGTTCCTCTACTGATGGCTGTGATGTGTAAGTGTAAATTATGTTTCCTAACAACTGGCTGATTGGTCTGTGTTATTTTATTTTAATCATATGTAATTCATTGAATCAGTGTTATCAGTTACACATGTGTACTTATTTATTAATTTATTGCGTTCTTAAATAGCGAACAACACAAGAGAATTTCCCCATGAGGGACAATAAAGGTATGTTGAATGGGCATATACAATGGAAATCTCTACAGAGTATGGGGAGTGAGGACCACCAATTTTTAGTTTTAATAAAAGATACATTCCTTTCTCGACATGTGCTAGAACCAATCAGAGGTGAGAATGTGTTAGACACAGTTTTGTCCTCACAGAATGAATTAGTTGACAATGTCAAAATATATGAGCCACTGGGGAGTAGTGATCACAAACCGATACATTCATCAAAGTAAAATCAGAAAGGAATAATAAAAAGCAGTATAGGAGAAATCTTTACAAAGGAAGGTATAAGGACATGAGGAAATATTTAGCAAAGATAGACTGGAATAACACACTGAAGCATGAGACAGCAACATAATGCTGGGATATCTTAAAGAGTGAAATTAAATGCATAGTCGGTAAATTGGTACCGTTCAAAAAACAAACAAGGGAAACGGTCCAAAAAGAAACACTTATCGAAAGAAGCCATTAGAAATATTAAGTACTAATAAATGATGTGGACGTCATATAGATGTACTGGGAATTTATCAAGCTACAGCTGAAATTAGAAATTAAAAGAGAAGCTATGAAAAAAAAATTGCTAGTAATATAAAACATGACAGCAAGAGTTTTATGCTTATGTTCGAACCAAACAGAAAGTTCAGGATAAGGTCGGTCCTCTAGAAGATAGTGCTGGAAATATAACATCAGAGGGATTCTTAATGGCAGAAGACCTGAATGAGTATTTTAGTTCAGTGTTTACCAGGGAAGATATTAGTTCACTGCCAGTACCAGAGGCTAAGTTCAAGGGGGCAGATTCAGACTATTTAGGACAGTTAATTGTAACCCCGGAAATGGTAGCTATGAAGGATAATAAATCACCTGGAGTGGATGGGATTCCGCCCAAACTACTATTGGAAATTGTAGAACAAATTAGCGTATATCGCTTCCAACAGTTTTCAATTTGTCATTAGAAGAGGGAGTGGTTCCTTTAGAATGGAAAGAGGTCAACATTACCTTACCTATCCTCTTCGGGCCTTATGCTGATTACATTGAAGGTGTGGATTATATTCCTGAGAGAAAAGTTATTGATTTTAAAGTGAATTCACATGGACAATACCTCATCGACCTTTTAATATCATCAAACTGTTGCATGCTGAACGGTCGCGGTTCGTCGATAAACGACTTCACATCTGTTTCAACCAAAGGTTTGGCTGTCGTTGATTATTGCCTTGTACCGCATGAGCGTTTGGCGTCGTTTACCGACTTTAAAATAACTTCGGCACGAAATATATTGAATGACTCTGGGTGTGTATCAATTATTGACCCACACAAAACCACCCCAGACCACTCAATATTGACATGGGTTTTACTCCTGGAGTGCATGGAATGCTACGATAATACAGATCCGAACCCCAAAACCCCATGTTCAACGAGATATAAATTAAAAGGCATTGACCAATCATTTCTAGATGACGACACAACACAAGAACATTGTGCTAATCTCATGCAGTTCATTCAAAGATCTAATTTAACACAACAAAATCTGAACAATGTATATGATAGTTTCTGCGAACATGTTAAAACGGTGATGGAGGATAAACTTCAAAAAGTGGTCCATGTAAACCACTCAGTGCTCAGTAATAAACGCAGACGGATCAAGAAACAATGGTGGACAAATGAACTTACTCAACTATGGAATAACCTCGCAACAAGTGAACAATTGTGGATTAAGGGCGACGAACAAAATAAACCGCACCTGAAAGCGGAAATGAAGGTAGCCCAGAAACTGCTTGATAGGCACGTGCAAGCTGTCAAACGCAAATTCTGGCGTCACTACTTGATCTGCCGTCATATGATCCAAATGCTTTCTGGAAGCATATTGAAAAATTTGGGATAAAACAAGAACGTATCTATGATATACCAATGGAAGTGATGCTAGAGGACGGCTCCACATCCACTGATCAAAGCGTGATATTACATAAATGGAGAACTGACTTTCACACTGCTGAACCCGGTCAATTACGAACAAACAATTGACTATCAACCGCCGGTAGAGACCCACTCACTGGGTCACAATGAACACCTTGATGGGCCTATCTCTAAGGAGGACATTCGCCTGGCCTTAAACAAGGCCAAGAAACACAAAGCGTTGGGTGATGATAACATCCCAGTCGAAACGCTGGTCAATGAAAATGCCATAGACTTCCTTTACGAACTATTTAATCAATGTTTTAACAACAGCATGGTTCCTGAAGCATGGCGTCGGGGCATTGTAACCCCGATACCCAAGTGTTGTACGTCTGATCCACGAGTGCCATTGAACTATAGGGGAATTACGCTTAGTTCCCATGTGTATAAAATATACTGCTCTATTTTAAATGATCGTCTTATATCGTGGGTAGAGGCCAACGACCTTTTGTGTGATGAGCAAAACGGGTTTAGACCAGGTCGCAGTTGTCTCGACCACCTATCTACCATTACAAACATAATCAATACTAGAAAGAAATGCCGACAGCAAACGTTTGCATGTTTCGTAGATTTTAGTAAAGCTTATGACCGTATCAATATAAATTTCCTCTGGAACAAAATTAGGAACTTCAACATACAAGGGAAAATGCTTGAGACTTTGAAATCATTATATGTTGATTACAAATGTTGTGTTAGGGTCAACAACTTAAAGTCTGACTGGTTCAATGTTGAATGCGGGCTTAAGCAGGGATGTGTTATATCACCTATCTTGTTCAATATGTTTATAAACGATTTATTAGCTGAATTGAAAGGCACGGGTAAAGGTGTTAAGATCGGAGACGAAATTGTTACAATGTTAGCATACGCAGATGATATTGTGGTGCTGGCCGAATCAGCAGAAGAACTGCAGACATTGCTAAATGTTATCTGGAAATGGTGCAATGACTGGAGCATGTCTATTAACAAAGACAAAACTCAAATTGTACATTTTCGTAATCCATCGATATCTGAGACTACTTGCGACTTCCTACTAGGTGACCAAAGCATATGCATCGTAAATAAGTATAAATATTTAGGTTTGATTTTAACTGAATATCTTGATTATAAGGTGATGGTAAATCAGTAGCTACTACGGCGAACAGAGCTCTTGGTTTGTTAATGGCTAAGACAAAGTGTAATGGAGGAATGCCTTTTAACTGTTTTACAAAACTTGGTGTTCTCCATTATTAACTATGGTTCTGCTGTGTGGGGTAAAAAAGAATATTCAGTCATAAATAGCATACATAATAGGGCCTGTCGATTTTTCCTAGGTGTGGGTAAATATACCCCATCAGCAGCAGTACAGGGTGAAATGGGGTGGAAAACCCCGACTCACCAACAATGGCTATCTGTTACTAGGCTCTGGTGTCGTTTGATCAATATGGATGCATCTAGAGTGACAAAACGTGTGTTTCTATGGATGATGGAAATGGCCGTAAGTGGGAAACGAAATTGGGGCTACGAAGTATACCATCGTTATAATGACTTAAATATGCATACTCTTACTAATATAAGAGACCATGTTAATGGAAAGGCTATAATAGAACACACAGATGTTTGCCTGTCTGTATTACAGGAACAGCAATGGCTTCATATTATAAATAGAGAAGAGGGCAGAAATGGTAGTAGAAATAAACTAAGAACTTATAAACAGTTCAAAAAAAAATTTGTAACTGAGCATTATGTTAAGAAAATTATGCCTAGAAGTAATCGATCAGCACTTGCAAAATTTCGATGTGGCGTGGCACCAATCAGAATTGAAACTGGACGTTTTAAACGAAATTACCCCCCACCTGAAGCTAGGACGTGTTATAATTGCACGAATGAAATAGAAAATGAGTTTCACGTTTTAATGAAATGCCCTTTATATTGTAACGAACGAAAAGAACTAATAGGCTATGCAACAATTAATGATCCAGCTTTTTCCAGTATGAATGATCAAGATAAATTTGTATATTTATTGAGTAATGACGATATAATAAGTAAAACTGCTAGCATCCTCCAAAAAATACTGCACACAAGATTACACAATACAACAAAATAATAGCACATGTTTATTAAATTAATACTGTTTTTATTTGTACATTTTTGTTTTTACAAGTCTCTCATAACTCTTTGAGTGGTCTTTGTATACAGTGCTAACTTTGAATGTAATATATTTATTTGTTTTGTATTTTAATGCATGTATACGTGGAGTGAGACTGTAATAAAATACTACTACTACTACTACTACTACTACTACTACTACTACGACTCCGCCATCTCGCCCGGTCAACGGCTACGTGTCTGGCTTTGCTCCAAGTTGCCCAGCCCAGTTGCTTTCGTTCTTTTTCCACTGTGGTTCTCCACGTTGTTTTTGGTGGTCGACCAACTTTTTTTGTTCCTTCCGGAGTCCATGTTAATGCTGTCAGGCAGTGGATGTGGTCCTTCTTCCTCAACACATGCGCAATCCAATGCCACCTTCTTCCCTGTACTTCTGTGCTGATCTTCTCTTCTGTTGCCATTTTCTCAATGTCTTTGTTCGAAATTACTATTGGCCATCTAATTTTTAAAATTCTTCTGAAACCGATGAAATGGAAAATTTCTAGTTTTTTGTTGTCGCTTTTGTTTACTTTCCATGTTTCACATCCATACAGTAACACTGATTTGACCAGAGTATTGTATAATCTGAGTTTAGTTTTTAATGTGTGCACATTTGAGCTCCATATCTGCTTGAGTTTCATGAATGATGTCCTTGCTTTTCGTATTCTGTTGTTTATATCGCACCCCCTCTTCCTGGCTTGCTGACGTTTGCGCCCAGGTATGTATACTTTCTCTACTTCATTCAGTTATTGGTCATCAATCTGTATTATGTCGTTGCATTTGCTGTTTATCCTCAGTACTTCAATTTTCTTTTTATTGATTTTTAGGCCGGTTTTTTATGCGAATGCATTAATCTATGTTGCCTTTGCTTGCATTTGTCTGTAACTTGATGACATAAGCGCAATGTCATCTGCGAAGTCCAGGTCTTCAAGTTTTGACATGAATCTCCATCTTAACCCTGTGTTTGTTTCTTCAGTTGTTTTCCTCATTATCCAGTCGATTACCATCAAGAATAGAAATCCGGACATTGAGTCTCCTTGCTTAACTCCAGTTTTTACCTTGAACCACTCAGATTGTTCACCTTCATCTAACACTGTACATTCACTGTCCTCGTACAAAATGTGGACCATTCTGATTATCTTGTTTGGGATTACGTAGCTCGCCAAGATTTCCCAAAGGCTCTCTTGATGCACAAAGTCAAATGCCTTTTCGAAGTCTACAAAAGTTACATAAAGCGTTGCTTGCCATTCCACTACCTGTTCTATTATGTTTCGAATGATGAATATCTGCTCAACTGTGCTTTGTCCTCTTCTGAAACCTACTTGTTCATTTCTCAACTTGTTGTCAACTCCATCTCTTATTCTGTCTATTATCACTCTTCCAAACACTTCACTGGGGATAGATGTTAGAGTAATTCCTCTCCAATTTCCGCACTCTGTAAGATTACCTTTCTTTGATATTTTAACAATCAGTCCTTGTTTCCAAGTCTTTGGTACTTTTTCTTGTTCCCAAACTGTTTTGAATAAGCTTAGAAGCCAATTCTCTGTTGTCGCCATGTCTGCTTTCAACTATTCTGTTGTAATGTCATCTTTACCTCCGTCTTTCCCATTCTTTAGTTTACTCAGTGCTGCTCGAATCTCTGTTTTTGTGGGCAGAGGCAAACATTATACCGTTATTTAAAAAAGGTTTGAGAAACAAGTCAGAGAACTATAGACTAGTGAGTTTAACATCAGTGATTTGCAAATTATTAGAAAGGCTAATGAAATATCACATGGTGGATTTTCTTGTTAAACATAACTTTATAAACCCATCTCAACGTGTGTGTTCTGTTCTTGTCGTAGCTGTCATTGTGACACATGTGAAGAGTGTATCTCCAGCACTCAGACGCTCGAAGCGTTGCGTACAACAATCTGGACGATGATATAACAAGCAAGGTGTTAATGTTTGCGGATAATTCAAAAGTGTTTAGAAGGATTAAACGTGATGGAGAGAGACATCATTTACAAAATGATCTTGACAAGTTGATCAAATGGTCTGAAAAATGGCAGATGTTGTTCAATTTGGGGAAATGTAAATGCCTCCACACAGGACATGGGAACGAAGATGTACAATGGGGTCCTGTACTTAGTACTAGGGTAGAGTAGGGGGATTTGCCTACCTTAAGTGCAAAACGACATAACGCGTAAAATAAACATTTACTCACGAAGACATTTTATTCGAGAGAAACCTGTATATGTTCCCCATTACATTTGTGTCATGGAGCATTACAGTAAAAGTAATGAAAAAAGTAATGTGCTAAAATCAAAATATGTTACTCCGCTTGGTGAAGCAATACGCACAATGAACGGGGCCAATAGCCTACGGGTGGGCCTATTGCCCCGTACTAAATTAATTACATGCAAGAGAATGTCAAATCAATATTACTTCAACAATTAATATATGTAGTATTATCTAGTACTATTAAAATGTCACCACACCATAGTCCTTCGTAAATAAACTGACAACGATGTGACATACCTTGAAAAGGGTGTCCTGACATACAATGAAAAGGGTGTCCTGACATACCTTGAAAAGGGTGTCCAATCAATCTTCATTCGCAATTAAATAGTTATAGAAACATAGTATTGTCTCTTAGAAATAGTCAATGCCATTATTCATCACAACATCATCATCATTGTGCAGCCGTAGTACCCCGTGGTTGGGCGCAGGCCTCAGCATGTCGTTTCCAAATATGCCTGTCTTGCGCTATCCTCTGCCAGATGGTGCCCTTCCAGTACTCGTCTAGTTCGTCTCGTCGGTCTTCCTCTATATCGTTTCCCTTCGTAAGGTCTCCAGGTTGTGATACGCGATGTCCATCGGTTTTCTCGTAGTCTGCTGGTGTGCCCTGCCCAGATCCACTTCTGTCTTCTGATTTGTTCTATCACGTATATGAACTTTGTCTTCTGCCTTACCCAGATATTTGTTTTTCTCTCCCGATGTGTGATGTTTAACATACTTCTTTCCATCTGTGTTTATGTGGCTGCTAGCTTGTTCTTTGCCTGGATGATGAGTGCCCATGTTTCCGCGCCGTATGTCATCGCTGGAAGTACGCATAACTTGAAGACTTGTCTCTTCATGCAGGTTCCAAAGTTACCCTTGAAGATGTCGCGATGTTTGGCGAATGCTGTCCAGCTGGCAGTACGTGGTCCTGCTTTGAATCTCCTTGTCTTGGTTTTTGTCTCTGATACTATATCGATGTCCCAGATAGACGTAGCTTCCAACGTTCTCTATTTGCGTCGTGTTGATATATATTGGTGTCATTTTCTAGCATCACTTTTGTCTTCGAGATGTTCATGTTGATACCTTTTCACATTCACCAGCTAGCTCCTGCAGCATGTTTTGTAGTTCTTGCGGTGTAGTAGCGCATATGAATATGTCGTCGGCGAAGCGAAGATGGCTGAGCTATTTTCCGCCTATCATCAAGCCTCTGGTTTCCCAGGTCAGTCTTCGGAATATGCTTTCAAGTGTTGCCGTGAGCAGCTTGGGCGATATGGTGTCACCCTGTCGTACTCCTCTCTTAATGTTGATCTTGTTGCTCTTTTTGTGTAGATGGACTGTGACCGAGCTGTTGGTGTAGATGTCTTTCAGGAGATCGATGTACACATCTTCTATCCCCTGTTCTTGAAGGCAGGTCAGTATTGCTTGGTACTTCTCTTTCAGCTGGTTTACGATATGTATGTGGTCTGTCGTTGAGTACCTGCTTCTGGGTACTAGGCCGAGATAGACTGATTACACTTCTAGACAAGCAGGATAGAGAAATACAAGACCAATATATGATCATGGAACGAATACAGGAATTCTACACCGAGCTATATGACAGTCAACTGAGTACCATAATTCACACCGACCCGAAAGAGGTACCAGAGATAACACCATAGGAGGTGGAAGCTGCGCTAAGAGATATGAAGAACGGGAAGACATCAGGCAACGACCATATAAACATTGAAATCATCACAACATAGTCCTTCGTAAATAAACTGATAACGACGTGATAGGTCTTGAATAGAATGCCAAATTAACATTCATTCACAATTAAATGTGTACCACTATTAGTTAATCAACGTCTTCACAACAGTTCTTCGTAAATAAAATGACAAAGATGTGAAAAGTCCAAAAAAACCAAAATGTAATTAACTAGACACAATGTCAGTCATTCATGACGTTGCTGATTCATAGTAGACGTGTGAACACACATCTCTTAAACAACTAAACATCGTTGTTGTGATTCCACAAGCGTAACTAGTCGTCATCAGAGTCGCAGTTGGGCAAATGAAACCCCTCTCCCCCGGGGTGCATACTTCGTGCGTCCACTTCTTGCACTGTTGGCATTGCACCCACTTCTCGCGCGGCCTGCTCGTCACAAAGGTTTCACCACACACCAAGCAAGGCCATTCTTCGTCATCACCGCTGTCTGATTCTCGTTGCTTATTCAGCTTCGATTGTCGCTGCCCCCTCTGCTTGTCCATCTGGGTTTGGAGATGTTGTTTGAATGGCGACGATGTGTTACACTCAGCTGACTCAGCCTTCCTGGTCCTTGATCTGGGTCTTGCGATCTTCTGAAGTGGGCAGCATTTTGTGACTTGTCCCACCGTCGTGCGATTGCAGCTTTGTAAACCAAAAGGTTCCGCAACAGCACTCGGTACATGGGCAGCAATGGGCACCAAGACTTCAGCTGGCTCCTGAACCCTGGTCGGGAGACAGCCCCGTGACGGCATTAGGCACTCGAACTGCAGTTTCACAACGGGGCAAAAGTCGGTATCTGGTCAACAGACGACAACGGGGCAACAGTCGGCATCTGGTCAACAGACAACGGGGCAACAGTCGGTATCTGGTCAACAGACAACGGGGCAACAGTCGGTATCTGGTCAACAGACAACGGGGCAACAGTCGGTATCTGGTCAACAGACAACAAAGGGGCAACAGTCGGCATCTGGTCAACAGACAACGGGGCAACAGTCGGTACCTGGTCAACAGACAACGGGGCAACAGTCGGTATCTGGTCAACAGACAACAACGGGGCAACAGTCGGCATCTGGTCAACAGACAACGGGGCAGCAGTCGGTATCTGGTCAACAGACAACGGGGCAACAGTCGGTATCTGGTTAACAGACAACGAGGCAGCAGTCGGTGTGTCATCACGTGCAGGTTGATCGTCAATCAAGATTTAACAAGATTGCCATCAAGAAAATTAACTCTAGAAGACAGGTGGACAAGGAAGCCTTTTGGCTTATCGAGAGTCCAATACTTTTTATCTACGTGTATCCCGCCCATTTAAGGTACGATTTTATCTTTATATTTATCATATTCAAGCTACTAGCACCAACACAATCAGGAGATAATAAGTTCCATTCATTTACAGTCCTTTGTGAGAATGAGAAGTTCCTTATATCTAATCTACACTGCTCCTTTATTAATGTAACTTCATGTCCTCTGGTCCTTCTGTCTTTCTTAACTGAACAAAAAATATTTATATCAATATTTTAAACACTTCTATCTGATCTCCTCTCAGTCTCCTAGTCTCTAGTGTTATCAAACCACATTCTTGTAGGCTTATTTCGTCACTAAGATCCCTCAGTTTTGGTATCATTTTAGTTGCTCTCCTCTGTACTCTTTCTAGCATATCTATTTCCTTCCTGTGATACGGCCTCCACGCTTGAATACAATATTCTAAATGAGGCCTAACTATTGTTTTGTACAGCGGTATTTTTAGCTCCTTTTCCTTATAAGAACCTCCCATTGTATATTGTACATATTCGTTCCCATTTCCTGTGTGGAGGCGTTTACATTTCCCAAAATTGAACATTTGCCATTTTTCAGACCATTTTATCAACCTGTCAAGATCATCTTGTAAATGATGTTTATCTTCATCACGTTTAATCCTTCTAAAAAATGGTATCATCCGCAAATGTCAACACCTTGCTTGTTATTTCATCATCCAAAACGTTTATATATATTAAGAATAATATAGGTCCCAGTACTGATCCCTGTGGTACCCCACTCAAAACTAATTTCCAGTTTGAAGCCACCCCGTCAACTACTACCCGTTGTCTTCTGTCAATTACCCATTTTTTATCCAGTTAATTAAACCATTTCCTATGCCATGGACCTTTAGTTTAAACAGTAATCTTTGATGTGGCACTTTGTCGAAAGCTTTCAAAAAATCTAAGTAGATGATATCTACTGGTGACCCCTCGTCTACCCACTTTGTGATATCTTACAAAAACATAACACATTTGTTAAGCATGACCTCGCTTTTAGAAACACATATTGAAAATGGGTTTAACAAGAAAATCAACCATGTGATCTTTAACTAGGTTTTCTAACAATTTGCAAATCACTGATGTTATACTCACTGGTCTGTAGTTCTCTGACTTGTTTCTGGAACCTTTTTTAAAGAACGGTATAATGTTTACTTCTTTCCATTATAATGGAACCATTGCCTCTTCTAATAATAAGTTGAAAACATGCGAACCGAATGTACATCGGCACGTATGTTGGCCTGATCCATTTCACCGGGGAGAGCTTCCTCGATGACTTCTGCGGCCGCGAACTCCTCATCTCCAAAGATGCTGTCATCAAAAGGCCATAGCCCACATGGTTGAAATCCTTTGTAGCCCTTGCTCGGGGAAGATGTGCGTACGTAGGCAGTGCCGAAGATCCTTGCCATTTCATAAAATGTGAACCTCTTACCCGGGTTCGAATCCATACACGCGTCTGATGCCGCAGCGTACGCACTTTTCAGTGACTTGAAAATGTCCTTTTTGCTTGCCTGGTCTTCCGTCATTAAATTTAATAACCCTGTTTGATCTAACTGTCTGGTGTGAAGCCTGCGCTAGTTTCTGTGTGTAACAGTTATAACAGAGAACATACATGTATGAGTGAGAAATGGCATTCCATTTATTTAACACATTAATCATAGGCATGGAATGCCAAAGAGCCCCTACATGGAAGTGACAATCACAATTGGTTACAAGTGCCATAGTAGGGGCGTAATTACCAAGTTGATTAGCCATACACATACATGTACAAACAGAAAGGCTGGGGTACTCAATCCCCCCAGCAAAAATATTATACATGACAAAATTGGGTTAATCCCCTAACAATGGTAAACTAAACAAGTCAACTGAGTTTTTTATTAACCCAACACGTAATGCATAACAGTGCATTGCATATATAATCTATATATATATATATATATATATATATATATATATATATATATATATATATACACACTCGCCCATATATATATATATATATAACCAACAATGCTGACACACGACGAAGTGGGCAATCACCGCACAATTGCAAACAAACGAACATGAATTAATGCTAACCCCAAAACATAATGGGTAACGGTGCTCTATATATATATATATACAAATTATCGAAAACACTACTGGCATATTACACAGAAAAGTAGGCCAAACTGCCACACAATATGCACTTCCAAAAAGTACCCGCACTAAAAACCATGCCTACACAATACTGAACAATTCAGTGGAGGGAAAAAGCATACTGCAAAACTTCGTGTACCCAACTATCACAGGGAAAAGCGTCAACAAACTAAAAAAAAAGCTTAGTAGACAAACACCGTTAACTTAACACCCTACTGGGGAGGGTGGGTGGTATTTGCGTGCAGCGCGAAAACGGAACGTTGCTACCTGTACAAGGCAGAAACAGCAACTGAATTTGAATTACTTTTCGACCAGCACAAAGCAGTCTTCCACCAATCACCTGTTATCGTGGGGTCACGTGCAAACATTACGCGGTACTGTTTGCGCCCCCAGTGATTACCGGATAGGCTGCTTTGGATAAATGTAGTTAAATTTAATCATACAGGAGGCGCCACCAAATGCCTCTCCCCAAGCCTCGCCTGTATAGCCGTCTGCTCGGCGGACACAGACTTGCTTGCAAAAAGTAATTTCGTGTTTTGGACAAAATTGCATTCTAGAGGCTCCATTATGTGCGTGCAGTGAGGTGGCAACGTCACCATGTCGATTCCATTGGACGTGGCGTACTCAGCAGCTGCTAAGCCTAAGGTCTTGTGACTGTGGTGACCGTCCATCATGATTATGTGACGATTTGTCGGTGACGTAGGAATTTGTGAACTTCACGAAGTGATTGAGCCCAGTCAAGAACATTTCCGCATCCATCCAACCGCTGGGATTTGCTTTCCCAAGAGATTGTGGTGGCGCCCCATTCAACAGCACTTCCACTATGTGGAAAAAGAGACATGGGGGGAACGTATGCTCCCACATCACTCGTGGTACAGACGACAGTCACGGTTTTGCCGCGTTCGGCGATTGTTATCTTCGCCACATGTTTAACCCCCTTCGACGCCACGATGTTGCCTCGCCTGTGGACGCACGTAATTTCCTGTCTCATCAACGTTCCATACCTTGGTTGGCTCGTATTTGTTCTGTTGGAGCAATGCTTTGTAAATGGCAAAGAACCTCGCCACTTTCGGCTTATTGAAACGCATGGCCCTGGCGACGGTTGTGCCTTGAGACCGACGTATGCTCAGTTCGTGATGCCTGCGCATGTGAAGCCTGCTAACTAGTCTCTCCCTGCATGTTTTGCCGTCTGGTTAAATGGGTTGACGATTCCCAAAGCCTCAACCACGTCGTATGCCAGGCGGCGGATATCCAACGGCGTAAGGCCGTACATCAACTTTTCCATTGATTCCACGTGATCGCATATCTGTTGTTGAACTGCATTAGACAGCAATGGCGTGCACCCCAACTGCACGGTTCCGGCACTCTTCACTTTTTTGTCTGAAAATAAATACAAAAAACTCTTGGGTATATGTGTCATGTACGGTTGATTTGATACATTTCGTGCGCATTGTCATTTTTGACGATATAATATATACCAACACATATTAAACTACAAAATTACTCTGAATGACGTTATGCCAACCATGTTTATTAACGAATGTGAAAGCCTGTTCAATAGAAACTTTCACCGAGGGAAGAAGAATACAGCACAATACTAAGATGTCACGATATTTACACACAAATGTAAAGTCTACTAAACTTCTAAAGTCAATAATAATAGTAAATTATATTTCATAGTCCAATGATAGGTGATCCATACATTTAGAAATCAGTTGCGACACATCGGGCAACTCACCCAAACTGATGGGGTGATACACTTACCTAGGACTATTGCCCCATGTTAGAGTAGGCTTATTACCCCTTCAGCACATTTTTTCTTGCAGCGGGGCGCCACTGAAACACCAACGTGGTAGCCCGTATTTCATTTTAATAAATGTGTTTACTAGGTATATTAGGTGACTTGTGCCTATTTTCACATTCGCAGGTTTATATACAACAATATTATCGTCACAAATGTTCTATTCATATTTTACATCAAAACCACAACAAAATTGAAAAATTAGATTTTTCACTTACCGTGTAAGTAGCGTTCGTCGTTTTCGTGTGACGGGAAAGCAAGGTAGCGGCACGTTAATCAGCTGTAGAGATAGTCGCGTGCATGTGTCAGATGGAACAAAGGTGGGGTAGGCCTATCGCCTCACGTGGGCCAACCCCCCTACGCTACCCTACTGTAAAAAAAAGATTTAGGGTTAACAATTAGTGCTGATACAAGGGTTTCAGACCAGTGCGGAATTGCAGCTTCAAAGGGAAATCAAATCCTTGGATTAATTAGGCGAAATATAACGTATAAGGAAAAAGAACTAATAATACCGCTGTACAAAACAATAGTTAGGCCTCATTTATAATACTGTATACAAACGTGGAGACCATATCGCCAGAAAGACGCACAATTGCTAGAAAGAGTACAAAGGAGATCGAGCGACTAAAATAATACAAAAACTGAGAGATATTAGTTGCGAAATACGCCTAAAAATGTGTTTTGACAACTCTATAGACCGGAAGATTGCGAGGAGATCAGATAGAAGTTTTTAAAATATGGAATGGTTATGAGAATATTGATAGAAATATACATGTTTTTCAGTTAAGAAAGATAGAATGACTAGGGGACATGAAGTTACATTAGTAAAGGAGCAGTGCAGATTAGATATAAGAAAGTTATCATTTTCACAAAGGACTGTAAATGAAAAAAACATTATCTGCTGACTGTGGGTGCTAGTAGCGTGAATATGTTTTAAAATAAAATTGACACGTACCTCAGAAGGGCGGGAGACACCTGATAAAAAGGGTTGGACTCTCGATAAGCCAAAAGGCATCCTTGTCCACCTGCCATCTAGAGTTAATTATCTGGGTAGCAATCTTATTAAACAAATGTCAAACTTCGTGACTATATGATGATGCGAATCCACTTGGACTTTGAACGTTTCGATTTTAAACATTAATTCAGAACATTAATTGAGACTATAAACAATTAAACTGGGAACATTTCGATATTGACTATATAACTAACACTTTTGGTATTCAATCCTTGTGTTGCAATAACTATTAGTTGCTGTTTAAATAGCATTGATACAGATGTTCTTTTCTGTTAGCGGGGAAGATGTGACGAAATAAGGTATGCTCCCCGTGTGACTAAAATACTATATGCTCCCAACGAGAAGTTACTGTCAACCTGAGATAATTAAATCGTATTCAAACGTGTATCTTTACAGTATGTATATATATATATATATATACATATATATGTATATATATATATATATATGTACAAATCCCAGGGTTGGGCGACACGGTGTAAATAGCAACCTTAGGGCGACAGTTTGTATATATTTAATTAAGCATTTTATAATTAATTTTTTTATTTTAGTATGTATAAACTTGTCCAATATAACATAGTACTGGGCGTTTTTAAATTGTACTTAAAATTATAAGATATACATTTGGTGTCGCCCAAAGGATGTCGCCCTAAGGTAACGTTCAAAATGTTCGTGATAAAAATCGACCGTCAGGCGACACACAATATGTGTCGCCCAAAGGTGAATGTGTGTACATGTCGCCCAAAGGTAAATGTGTGTATATGTCGCCCAAAGGTGAATGTGTTTAAAGCGGGTGTTACACGATATGATTGGTTCTTTTGAAACTATCCGACCGCCCCGTAAACAATAAAATTATATCATTTGTCTTTCTGCCCGTGTCACGTAATCGTATACGACTCCCCCGTACGTGTCGAGGTTTAGTCCAGTCAACCTACGCCCAAAACGGGGTTAACCTCAAAACTAATTGAAATAATAACTATATATTTAAGATGGTGTTGTTTTTTTGTACTACACATCTAAATATTATCAGAAAAAAATTCTATATAACTAACACTTTTGGTATTCAATCCTTGTGTTGCAATAACTATTAGTTGCTGTTTAAATAGCATTGATACAGATGTTCTTTTCTGTTAGCGGGGAAGATGTGACGAAATAAGGTATGCTCCCCGTGTGACTAAAATACTATATGCTCCCAACGAGAAGTTACTGTCAACCTGAGATAATTAAATCGTATTCAAACGTGTATCTTTACAGTATGTATATATATATATATATACATATATATGTATATATATATATACATACATACATACATACATATATGTATACTGTAAAGGTACACGTTTTATATATATATATTATATATAATATATTAACATATATATGTGTCAGTGTATATATATATACATTGAATTGAATTTTATTCAACATAACATACATACATACATACATACATATACAGCATAATTCCTATAATGCATACTAAATAATATAGTATATAATATATTGAAATGTTGAAAGGAAAAATGCAAGAAGTGCAATACTTATAGTTAGCATTTCCCTTTCCATAATACATGTACATAATTTAAAAGATAATTTGACGAATGAGGTACATGAAGTATAATTTAATACTCCTTATTTTAACATAGGACTTATACATGCTAATAAGCATGTTTTACTAATTATAGACAATGCAGACTTGATGACATCAGTCGTCAGACAGGAACAAGTATCTTTGATGTAGATCAATTTGACACATAAAAGGATTTGAACATGATGTATAACAAATAAACAAAAATATATATATATATATTTTTAAGAATTCGAAGAGTACATAATGTATTTATTGACCAATAGGAATAAGTATCGTTGATGTAAGAATACTTTATACAAAATAAAGATTTGAATACGATTATAGCGATAAAATAAAATGTACTATAAATTGTATTTACTGACCAGTAGTGAGCTATACCTTTTCTTAAAGGCAATTACATTAGTGCAATTTTTGATATTTGTATTTAAACAATTCCACATATGTACACTTTTTATACTGATACACATCGCTTTCAGAGTTGTTCTGCAATACTTAGATTCAAAGTTATTTTCTTGACGAGTATTGTGGGCATGAGTGGTGTTTACCACTTTAAAACGAGAAAGAAAATTATTTGGCATTAATCTGTTATAAATTTTATACATTATGACCATGGATTTTAAATCAATCAGGTCAAAAATAGTCAGTGCATTACATTTAAAGAAAGCTGGCTTTGAGTGAGCTCTATACTCCAACTGACAGCATATTCTGATTGCACGTTTCTGTAGAATATACAATGGCTGGATTCTATTTTTATAAGTGTTTCCCCATATCTCACAACAATAGTCCATATAAGGTAGAACAAATGAACAATACAAAGTGTACAATGCAGTCTCATTCAGTAACCATTTAACACGACGCATTACTGACAGATTCTTTGCAATTTTAGTATGTACAACATTCACATGTTGAGACCATGTAAGTTTGCAGTCAATATAAACACCAAGGAATTTGATACAATTTATTTGTTCAATATTAGTGTTATTTATGGAGATATTATATTCACATGGGGCATTAGTGTGACTGAAGACCATGAAATTTGTTTTTGATAAGTTTAGTGAGAGCTTGTTTACTTTAAACCATTTGTGTAGTTTGTTAATTTCACTTGACACTTTTGTACACATTTCCAACAAATCACTTCCTTCAACAAAAAAACTGGTGTCATCAGCAAACAGTATGGACTTTAAGTGTGACGACACATTACATAAGTCATTAACATACATAATAAACAGAGTTGGCCCTAAAATTGACCCTTGTGGTACACCACATGTAACAGTAGCACAACTTGAATTCACACGGTTGAAGCACACATACTGTTTCCTGTTTTCTAAATAACTACTGATCCATTGTTTGGCAACACCCCTAACACCATAATGTTCTAGTTTATCGATAAGAATTTTGTGATCAACTGTGTCGGAGGCTTTCTTTAAATCAATAAAAACACCAATAGTATGCTTTCCCTTATCCATTGCATTTGTAATTTCCTCCACTAATTCCATTACTGCCATGGAAGTGGACATATTTTTTCTAAATCCATACTGACGGAAATATAAAACTTGTTTTGCATTTAGAAAATTCATTATCCTCTTGTTAAATACATTTTCCAGAATTTTAGAAAACTGAGGTAGTAAAGATATAGGCCTATAGTTGGAGACAATTTGGTCATCCCCCGCTTTGAATAAGGGAATCACTCGGGCAATTTTCATATCATCGGGAAACACACCTTGTTCTAGTGAGGAGTTACATATATGCTTTAACGGAACTAGAATATGAGGAATTATATTTTTGACTAAACACATATTAATGCCATCATAATCTTTAGACGTTTTACTTTTACAATTATACACAATATTTAATAATTCTTCATCAGTGACTGGTTTTAAAAATAATGTTTCTTCTACCCTGTCAGCCAGGAAGGACACAACATTTGCATTACATTTGGGTATATTTTTAGCTAAAGTTGGCCCGATATTAATAAAAAAATTGTTGAAATGTTCTGCAATATTCATATTCCCTGAAATAGTTGATCCATTGTTCTTAAATCCAGATGGATAGGATGATTTTTTTGAAGATTGTTTATTCAACAATGTATTAATTATTGTCCATGTTTCTTTCATATTTTGCTTATTTTCTTCTAGTAGGTTAGAATAATACTCCTTCTCACACTGTCTCATGATAGATGTGAGTTTATTTTTATATGTTTTATATCTAACTTCAGCAGTATCACTTCTTGTTTTGAGGAAACGTTTATATAGTGTTCTTTTTTTTACATGCATTTTTTTGTCCTGAAGTCATCCATGGTTTGTGCCACCTTTTATTCTTTCGAGAAATAGTTTTAGCAGGAAAACAAACATCATAAGTATTTTTGAACAATTCAATAAATGTATTATAGCTTGAATTAACATCATCATTGTTCAAAACTTCATCCCATTTCATAATTTCTAAGGTATTAATAAATGTATGTAATTGTTCTCCATCAAATGATCTTGTTTGAAAAGACTGGTTTACAGTTTGGTGAAAGTTAGTCGTATAGTCACAAATTTGGAAGACAGGTAAGTGGTCGCTTAGATCATTTATAAGTAAGCCACTAATTGTGGACCTGTGTAGCTCAGTTGTAAATAGTGTTGCACTATGCGTAGTTATCCTTGTAGGCCTTGTTATTAAGGGATGTAATGGCCTTGTTATTAAGGGATGTAAACCATAACTATACAAATGATCAATACAATTTTTTGAAGCAGCACGATTTTCATATTGCAAGAGGTCTACATTAAAATCTCCACACAAGTATACTATTTTGTCATTGCAGTTATTAAATATGTGATCTATATGTTCATTCAGTAAACCTAGATCTGTATTTGGTGCACGATAAATAGATGCAACTATTATGTTTTTACCAATACTAGTAGTAATTTCTGTACAAATAACTTCTGCACAATTATCTATACACTTTGATATAGTAGGTAGGGGTTTATGCTTTAGGGACTTATTTATATACAGTGCAACTCCACCTCCTGTCCGTTGGTTTCTATTAGTCTTAAAGCAATTATGGTTTTCTAGCTGATATTCATCATTTTCATTCATCCAAGTTTCAGAAATTGCAATGACATCAAATTTGTAGTCTAACAGTGAAATACATGCTTTTAATTTGTTAAAGTTTGCAGACATGCTTCTGACATTAAAGTGTATTATTGAGAAATTGGATAATCTTTGATTTTTTGGTACGATTTTTGTATTGAATTCATCCTCTGTGTAGTATACACTATCACAGTCAACTCTATTATGGAAATTGTTGTCAGAGTCTATATCATCATTTATAGAATGTCCATTTTTCTGTGAGTAAGTAAAAGGTGCATAGTTTAGGTGTGTACATTGTTCATACAAGTCAATTATATTATCATTGAAACCTGATAAATTAAAGATTAGGTCTTGATCAGTTACATCACTGAAAGGGAATATTTCATTAACACAATTATTGCAGAACCAGTCTTCACTAGCACTAGATAAAGTAGTAAGATGTTCATTTGTCAGGTTTGCACACTTTCGATGAACCCAAAGTTTACATTGGTCACAAAATATAGCATTTAATTTTACATTTTTAAAGCAAATGCTACAAGGGTTTTTCGAAGCCATGATGAAAAGTCAAGTGTTCACCATTTCAAGGACGAATGTTCACAAGAGAATTTACTATAAGTAGACACCTAGTCCCTCCACTTTTTCCTCGGTCCATCCTAAGGAGAATAGGTCATCTGGCGAGTCGATCTTGAAGCGTTTCTCTTCGTTGTTTGGCATTTTCTTGACACAGAAGAGCTTGCAGTCGAGTGTGTAAGCCCGCTCAATCTCGTCGTCATGTTTGAGGTTGTAGAGCAATGTAGCTCTCATCTTTGTGAGATCATCGGTAACGTACACTCTTGGTCCGGTGTCACTTCGGAGGTTTTTTTTCTTGCGCATGAAGTCTGTTTTAACAACTCTCCTCACAAATTTCGCAATGATGGTGCGAGGCTTGCCACTGGATCGGTTTCCAGGTAGCCGATGGGCTACACTGATGTCATTCTTGGTGATAGCCACACCCGCCTTGCGTGCGAGCTTCACCACTTCGTCAGCTGTATCTTCATTTGTCTCCCGTCTCAGGCAGTCCGTTGATGCGGATATTCTCCTTTCTTGTATATTGTTCGAGCTCGTCGAGTTTAAAACCCTGGAGTTGCGTCTGCTTCTTTATTTTCTGGCAATCTTTACTGTCACAACGGGTGCCCGACATGACGATTTCGGTGGCATTCACGACAGCCGTGACTAGTAGTGGTTCAATAGCAGTGATTACCTGAGCGATAATTCGGCCAATATAAAACGCATTTCTATCATCGTTCGTTTTCTTGTCGGTCGTCGACTCACGGGACGTTCTCACGTTTTTGAGCGCTTCGCTGACGGCTTTCTCGACCAACTCTTGCACGTTTGTTTCATCTTCCTTCTTGTCATGTTCGTCAAGTTTTTCGTAACGATTTGCAGACTTTTTAGTTTTTTTTGGACCCCGCACGTGAAGAACGTTCATTCGTCGCCATTTTTTTTCCTTTTTGACATGTATATTGTAATTATATGTATATATATACATATATTATATATATAGTTGTGTTCATTTCGTTGTATGTATATTTTGGATCTACGCAGATAGTGAAATGTATCGAAATATACGTGTTTAAGAAATGGAAGATATTAGACGGGTTTCCACGGCGGTCAAGTCAGAATATAGATTTTAGCCAAACATTTTGCTTTTTTGCATCTGCAAGTTTTACAGCAGGCTCCCATAGCCCTATAGTGGGAGTCTCCCTGACCCCCACTTGATGATTTGTGTACTACTTGTGATTATTGTATTTTTGCTTTTACATACTTACTTACTGAATGATATGGGTCAAAATAAAGAATTTCTGTCTGTCGTTTTGTCTGCCTGGTCAGTGGGCCCAGTTTTGTTAATTTATCTCTTGGACAATTCCAGACACTGCGCATTGAATGATGCGGTTGTTAGGCATCTACACAGAACAGTGGTTTCATTGTCGTTTTGTATCTTTACACGACAAATCACTATTTGCACGACAGGCACTTCTCATGCTCGCGACTGTTACGATTTGTTTCGCAGCCCAACTAGGAGCATCAAATGTTACATTACTAAACTATACGGATCTACAGAAAACTATTCTAACTCGATATACCAACCCAACCCAATGTATAGATAACATTTAAAACTACGTACAGTACGGTTATAAATCACGGTTTCAAACGGTTAATAAATGTATTCCACAAATAAATTATTCGTGTTTTTCTATCAGAACAGACAATAAAAAAGTAAAACTTCTGTTGGATTTGAACTGATGTTGGTTAATGAATTACCAGAAATAAGATGTTTATTGTTAACGTAAAGCGAACTTACCAGAATAACTGAAAACAGGAAATAAAGACAACAGAACAATTAAGCTTCTGAACAAACATTTTAATTCAACCATATGTAAAACAATACAAATTATATACATGATAAATATTATACACCAACTCATGACAGTAATTTAAGTGACACCCAGCTGCATTGTGGGATCGCATTCATCACGTGACTAGATTGCTAATGATTGCTGCATGAGATCGAACATCCATCAACAATTATAAAAAAATAAGTAAAAAAGCAAGTTCTTACACAGCACGGTATCCAGTTGTTATGACTGCTCAGTACATTTCACTCCCTGGCAGACCAATCAAATACCATCTCGACTTCTCTGTGAAGACTTCCGCCACGCATCATTTACTGCGCAAACATACCTATTTCTGTCTATAACATTCCGACACTGTGACCTGGAGCAACGTGGAGAGAACGAACTTGCCCAGTATAAATAAATGCTGAAGTACAACTCGATCCTTCTAGTGCGAGACATTAAAAGGAGTTAAACGAGTCGATATAATGCCTAAAGTAATACAAACGTTTCGTTTTTGAGTTTGCACGAATACAAGCACTGTAACTCTACACTGCAAAATAAATTTTACAGGCCATTTATTTGTGGGTATATTTATGAAAACACGTTAAACAGTTGACCTTTAGATTCATATATAATATATATATATATATATATATACACACCGGGCATATATATAACAAGACACGAAACGTTGTTACACACAATGCCCAACGTAACAATTATGTCAACACATGTCAATGTTCAATTATAAAACGGACCTTTCACTGCACGCAACAAAACATGTAAAGACAATTCCAACTGCAAATTTCCATTCATTATAATGTCATGCCGGTGGTTATTCCGTCATGGTCTACAAGTTATAGGTCTACGCGTGTTGAGTTGATGAACATATTAACATGTAACATTTGGGACGTATTCATGTAAATCACATTTGACATGTCTGGCGTAGTGAGCCCCTCTGGTATACGGGGATATCCCCACCGAGATCTGTCATCGAGAGAATCCACAAGTGAAACAATAATGAGTTACAGACACTCGAACGCCAACTGAACATAAGAATCTATGAAAACTACCCGCATGTATAGAAATGCGTCAACAAGCATACTGTTGCTATACTGTAGGTTATTATATTTTGATGACATAAAACCACCAATGATTCTTACACATTCACCGTCCCGTCAGTATACCTTCTTGCAGTCTTGATAAGTTAATGGTGTCTTTCTCCACTTGTCAAATATGTCCTGCCTTGGACGGCAATATTGTCCAACCTTGGATGGACAGATACCATGTTGTATGCTGTATGCATACATACAACTGTATGCCACACGAGGACACTATATTTGAACAGATGTCAGCACAGCTGAATAATATACCGTTTGCTTAAACGTACACGTACACGGCTGTGCACGCTTTAATTTCCAGGTGTCTTACCCAATCAGACACCCGCAGTTGCGAGTAGAACAATAAGACACAAGTGTATAATGTAAATGGTAGGCGTGTGATTAATCAGTTAAACGTAAGCACTACATTGTCTCCGATGGCTCAGCTAGCCTTGGAGAGGAGAGAGCGAGGAAGGAGGTCGACAGAGGGGAAACCGTGGGTAAAGAGGAGCAGAGCAGCCACCAGGAGTGTCGGCACGACCATCAGCCACCGGAGATCACCGATGAAGGCTATGTGAAAACTGCAAGAAGAAAACAAGTTGTTGTAGACGCAGTCTGTCATCCGTGGCAACAACATATCGTAAATGTGAAACTATATATATCAATATAGCTGTAAATAATTGTTTTAACCGATCATGTCTACATAAGTATGCTGGGGATTATTACTATATTATATATTTTGACATAATTTTATACAGTGTGTGTATGTGCACGCGTGTGCATGCGTGCGTGCGTGCGTGCGTGCATGTGTGAGCGTGTCTGTCGACATGTCAATCTATGCTGGCTTCTGGCTTAAAATTCAAACTGAATTTTTTCTGCAGTGTCCACACTGCACAGGGAGTTGATGTGTATATAAACCACCGGAAGTCCAGTGGTGTAGCCATGTCAATTAAACACACAAAGGTCAGTTTAATGCTTCAATGTCATCTTGTCATCCGGAATGTGGGTCCCATGATAGCAGTTTATGACACGTCTGTCCCCACTAGTTCTCGAACTGTTATTCTGAATTTAGATGAAATTTAGTTTAGGAAAGTTTGGCATGGTCTTCCTAGTCATCTCCGTCCATGCTTCGGTTGACAAGTAACCAGTTCTCTCTCACCAATTCTCTCAGGAATCAGTTTGCAATAGTGACTTGCAAACTGTTTCCACATATAATTATCTATTTTGTTGTTGTGTGTGGTATCCAGGATATTTTGACTGTCGAGTGCTTTACGTGGTATAGTCGTGCAACATCTGTCCATTCAGTCCTCTCTACTTCTGGTGATCGTCCACATTTCTTTCCCATAACTTAGGACTGATTGCTTCAAAGACTACATGAGCAACTATTCGTTATTGGCAGAATATGTCGGTTGATTGTTATTACCCCACAATAAACAGAAACAGCAAACAAACCAAACATGAATACCATAATGCCAAGTATATCACAACATCAATAGCATTATTACCAGTAAATGCACCACTCAATGTTTGTTTTTAGACTATAACACAACAAATATCTTGTATAACCAATGTTACTGACATCACTGACACCTTTGATCAAAGAACATCGCTACTTACTCACCTGACAGGTATGTGGTCAGTGAACACTTGACCGTGATGTGTGGTCAGTCTGACCTGTATGAGGGCCAAGAAAGGCTGGTGGGGGATGTTGATGTCGACGTCATACTGACCGGGTGTGTCGTAGACTGTAGCTGCCAACAACTGGTTACCAATGAGCACCTGCAGAGAGAAGATCCTGCACTACACAGCTAGCTTCATTGACTTACAAACACATGCTCAAATATGGAAAGATACTTGCATCAAACTACAATCAAGCTAGCGCCTCTGTGCACAGGGAGTATGTTAATGTTCCCATCTCAGGCGCCAAACTTTTGCGGATTTCCCCATGACCCATGGAAAGAAAAGTAATGCCTTTACTTTTTCTGATCAGTTACGAATTTGTACTACAGTGTTGATATGATTGCTTCATGATGATCTTTGTCAAATTCATTTGTGTAATCATTACGTCATTCTATACACATGCATATTTTTTCTGTCCAATGGCATAATTAATAAATTGCGAGAACCATGAATAATTAGAATAACAAGTAATTTTACCTAACAAATGATTACTTCACATAGTGACTAGGTCAACTAGTGAATAATCTAGTCATTAGGCAGATTAGTGACTTATCTATTTAGTGTCGTAAACTTTAGTAAAGCTGGTTTGACAAATTTGGTTGGTAAAATGTATCATTATTTTTAGAATTCTTCTATAACTGATCAGATACTTGTAGATATAAAAAACGTCCAACTGAGGTACATGATACAGAACCTGCAGATGTCAACCTGACTGAGCGACATCATGATGATGTACTTACATGCACATGGTACTTGGCTGAAGCGTCTGGAGAACCGACCGTGTCGTGAATATGAATGGCGAGAGTGTAGACTGATCCGGAGAGTTCCACTGGAGTATTCTCAGGTTTCACAATAGTCACTCCCCTCTGTTGGAAATAAACAAGGATCACTTGGAATTCAATGTAACATTTAATATAACACATATAAGTATATAATTTGCGAAAGATACATTATATGCACAACTAGAGCTTTTGTGTTCACATTACGTTACTTTAGTCAAATTTTGTGGGGCTGGAACGAGGAAAGCTAAAAACATGCCATAGGGGCAGTGACAGCTGGAAAAGAACTGTGGCAGCCGATCCGAGTTCTACCCCGATGGCTGATACGAGTAAGTGAATGAATGAGTGAGTGAATGAATGAGTGAGTGAATGAGTGAGTGAGTGAGTGAATGAATGAGTGTGTAAACAACTACAAAGTTTTAGAATAAAGGCATCACAACTGTACATGATTCACTATTTTAAATGGTTTGTATGCCAAATCAGGTCAATCTTCACTGACCTGTATCTCACAAACAACTTAAACTAAAAATGGTGTAATAATGTTGCCCATATAGTGTACATCTTGGTTCACTCCAAGTGTATGGGATGTCATTGAGACAGTCAACCTTTGGGGTGATTCATCAGACAGGACACTATGAGAAATAGCTATATTCTTTTACCAACTGTATACTCGCCCAACTTTAATATCCTGAAGTTAAAAATCAAGGTTATAAATAGATACATTTTGTGATGCATCTGTCGATGTGACACACACCTTTCCATTGTAGTAAGTGGCGACGTTGTGCAGATGCTCCGTGGATGACGAATACAGCGAGGACAGTGGCTCCACCTGTTCATGTGGTGCCTGTCCAATACAAAGAATGGTGCCATCTCGACTCGCCACCAGGAGTTCGAGTCCAGGTGAACTGCTGACCAGGTCATGTGTCACAATCGACACGAACGAGAGTTCACCGACGTTGAATGTCTGCCGACAGTCGCCGTCTCCCGAAATGATGTGGATGTGGCGGTCGTCTGCTAAGGTCACCTGACAGGGTAGCAGTGGGTTAGTGGGTGTATTTCACATCAACGGTTGCTCCTCAAATAAAGATTAATGAAACTGATTTATTATTAACAACTGATCATACTTATAGTATTATTACTGTTTATTATTAACAACTGATCATACTTATAGTACTGTTACTAACATTGGTAATTATGTTTAAAAAAATCTTCAGTGGTTTTTAACCTAAAAATCGACTTCAAAGTGTACAGGGCTCAAAATGCCAGTTCGTGAATTTCCTCATAACAAATGTGAGTTACTAGATTGGGTGCAATATTGTGACAGTGACAGAGGATTTGTATGACTTACAAGACTAGGCACAGCCATGTGTGACAAATTTGTGACAATGACAGAGGATTTGAGTGATTTACTAGACTAGGCACGTTCATATGTGACAATCATGTGACAATGTTATCTTTGTTACTTACTGATGTGGCCATCTGTGACAAACATGTGACAATAACACAGGGATGTGTGATTAACTAGACTAGGTATAGCCATATGTGACAACATTGTGACAATGACACAGAATGTGTGTGACTTACTAGACTAGGTACAGCCACATGTGACGACCTTGTGACAAAGACACAGAACGTGTGTGACTAACTAGACTAGGTACAGCCATATGTGACAACATTGTGACAATGACACAGAATTTGTGTGACTTACTAGACTAGGTGCAGCCGTGTGTGACAACGTTGTGACAAAGACACAGGATTCGTGTGACTTACTACACTAGACGCAGCCACTTGTGACAACCTTTTGACAAGGACACAGATTAGTATAACTTACTAGACTAGGCACAGCCAAGTGTGACAATCTTGTGACAATGACACAGGGTTTATGTGACTTACTAGACTAGGTGCAGCCGAATGTGACAATCGTGTGACAATGACAGGAGCTGAGAGTGACCGTATAATTTTCACTGGCCACCTGGGGACAACCTGACCAGTGACACCGTCCAGCACCCATAGCTGTCTGTAGAACAACATGGTTTAAACTTAATTCACATCACATCTCTAACAAATGTGTTAAAATATCCAAACAGCTTACTGATATATGTACGGAAATTAGTGACTCAAATTCAAATTTAAGGCCAGACTTTTTTATTACATGTTTTACGGGCAGATTTGTCCAGAAAGCAGTGATGGGAATCGGAATAAAAATAAAATGTCGGGAACAAAGATCATAGTGCATGTTTAAACACAGTAAACCTCGCCTAAGTCGGATTCAATCGGACCCAGGGATTTAATCCGTGTTACGCGAAAATCCGACTCAGCCGAAGATGACATATCCCAGCGCCAAAGGCAACCCTCTAAAAGCCCTTAGGTAACTGTGAATAACGCTTGAATGTGACTGGATACTGCGGTAATTCTACATATGTTGATGTCCACAAGCAACATACAATGATGCAGTATTAGAACAGTTTTGTGCTTCATTTTGGCACGAATCTCTAAGATTATAGCTTAGTAATTATTATTGATTGTAAATGTCAGTCATCTTCTATCTCATGATAATGGCCTCTACTTGTCAGTCAACTCTTTGATTTCACAAGCATCAAACCAGAGTGTCTTAATTAGAGTCCATAAAGCAGCAAGTGTGCCACTGTGTTTTCTTATCTTATCTTCAGACACCAAGACTTCATCGCCCTCATCATCGCTTGGTAAACCAACTGTCTGCATCGCGGTGTTGTGCGGTTTCAATGATCTGCTCGTTATTTGGAGTAGCCACCGTTTCTGCTGTCTCGTCCACACCAACACAGTCATCCATCGGGCAAACGACATCTCCATACATCTCGTGGAGCTTATTCCACACGTTTCTGAACGAAGGAGCTGCTTCGTCTTCATCATCATCTTGACGCTCAACACATTAGACGAATCCCGTTTTTGTAGGAATTTAGAAGTGTTTCCAGTTTCAGTTTGTTCCACGCTGTTCAAGGCAATGACGATGTCCAACATCGTTCAACTTCTTGAGAAAATGGTGAGATTCCTTCTGATGCCTCTAGTCTCCTGGTGGCTAGGATGTACCGGTAATGAAACGTCATGTTCTTGGTTATACCAGCGTCCATTGGCTGGGTGATGATAGTTGTATAAGATGGGTGAAGACATGGCACCTACATACGTTGCTGTGGAGGTCAGGATTACTTTTTTTAATAGCCGTTTCACTGTTTAGTTCATCTGGTACATAAACTCCAAGCACCAAGTGATTTTGTTGAATACTGCGATCCGACTTAGGTGTAGAAAAACACATTATCTTGGATCAAATGGACTGATTCAGTTATTCCGAGTTAGGCGAAGATCTGACTTACATAATCCGACTTAGATGAAAATTTGTATACATTACAAATCAACCGTTCCTCTGAATTCTGTCTAAGTTGAGCGAAGATCCGACTTAGGCGAGGTTTACTGTAACATTTAAATAATAAGATATGTGGCTACATGAAAATTAATATAAATTCCAGTGTTACTTGTTATCCTATTAATGGCAGACACAGCTGTGTGAAATGTATCAAACATAATTTGTATGACTTTTTTGTTTCGTTCAGTTTCTGACACTGATAGATTGACATATCTACTTCACAGTTAAGATTGTTTTTTAGCAGTCACCGCTAAGTCACTATTTTAGCACTAACTTAGAAGGCCCATCAAATGTGAAATGACAATAATAATCTGAATTGATGAAACACACCAAAAGTAGTGGCAGTGTTTAATGTAATAGTTGTTAACGTCATATTCAAAGAAAAGCATGCGTGTACGGTAGCTACCATTGTTAAAATGCCACATGGCCAAAACTGTTCGATTCAAACTTGATACAGTAGCAGGGCATTTTCTCTCATGAATAGTAAGACATTTTATTTATGATTTAACAGGTTCAGTTAATAAATAATGACATCGGCGGCAATAATAAATTAACATCGTGGAATTTATTTTATTCTAGATCCAGGAAATTAATGTTGGCGTGCCCGTAAAACATGTAATATAAAAAGTCTGGCCAAATTTGTTTTTATAATTTTTTTATCAATTTTATTCAAATTAATAAAACTTATTTTTAAAAATAACTTCTACTTCATGACGGACCCGTTCCACCCTACATACCCGTGCATACTATAGCATTGATACAACATTTTAGAAGTGTAATTGTAATTGAAATGACAAATGAGGGTAGGATAACAGTAATTGAATTGTTTTTGTGTAATTGGACCCAGCCCTGTAAGTGTGTATGCAAGTGTGCATGTGTTTGTACTTTTGTACATATAAACACTCCACATAATATATTCGATCGAGGCCAATTAATTCATTAGTCAATCACCCACCAACTACAAGTTCCATATGTTCACACCACACTATATCAATGACCCAATCTTTCTCTCACTTACTCTGCCACAGCATGAGGTGCTTCCAAGAGAACACAGACAAATCTCACCCGTCGTTGCTGGCAACTGCGATGTCCATGGCACCTCGCAGTCGCAAGTCTGCCACCTGGGGACCAGAGGTGCAACTACTGGAGATGCGTGTCTGCCACAACACGCGACCGTCTGCCGTGTAGCATTCTATGTTTCCGCTGCGGTCAGCAACCACCAGCTCCAACTGACCGTCCCCGTTGACGTCCTCCACGGCCACCTGCGGGGGAATACAGTGGTCAACTACTGTAGTGGGTATTGAGCTGACAAATTGTGAAATAGTGTTTTGTACTTTTTTTATTCCACAGGCCATACACTTTAAAATGTTACTTCATGTGTTGAAATATGTTCGGTACTTTTTGAGTTACTTCTACAATTGAAGCCCATTTTATAAAACACAGTGATTTAGAGTTATTTTACTTATGTTTTTGATATGCTATGCTTTTGTAGGGATCTTCTAATTGAGAGAATCAGTGTCTTGATTATTGTGGCTTCTTATCTAACCAATGAGATCAGCAGCAAACCAATTTAAACCTGTACAAAGAGCAACGTCCTGAGTGTGCAGTGGAAACATGATACTAGGTCACCAAAAACATGCTGCTGGAAGTTTTTTTTCTTTCAAAACAAGTGTCTCGGGAGAATTCTGTGAATCTACTGGCCAAACAAAATCTCCAACACAATTCCATAACAGGACAGGCATGCAGCGAATCTCTCTCAAGGTTAGATGCTGCAGATGGAGATGGATTGGTCATGTCTGCAGAATGCTGCTGACATCCATTCCAAGAGTGGCCGTGGACCTCTGGTGGCAAGGGAGCGAGGGGGAGACCCAAGGAGACATGGACAAGACCAATGGAGCAGGAGATGAAGGCACTCGGGTGGAGTTGGGGCCAAGTAACAAAGCTGGCAGCGAACAGGCGACATTGGCGTTCTTTATGTGTGAACCCACACGAAGCGTATTAGGTAAGTAAGTTACTAGACCAATGGGGCTACTTACTTGACCACAGACGGTGTCGGTCTTGACGGGGAATCCCGGCCGTGTCTGACCGTCTGCCTTGATCACATAGAGGTAGCCGGCCGAGGTGGCTACTACTATGTCCAGTTCACTGCTGTTCCCATCCAGGTGCGCCAAGACGGGGGAGAAGAGAATGTAGCCAGGGTACTTCGACGTCACCTGTCAAATAGTCATAATAACACCAATATAATAATCTTTATTGCTTGAAGTACAGGAATTCTGTTTGCCGTCACAGCTAAACATAGATGAGCAGAAAGGAAACAAGTTCAAGAAAACAGACTTGGGTGTCAACTAGAGGGCTTTTTAACTAAATATACAAAAACTGCAATAACTGATACACACACATATCTAAATATCCAAAAAGTGCAGCATAGGAGACACCAAACATTGTTCATGTTATAAATGGAGAGATGATTATTTCACAATTTCTAACAAACAAACAAAAAAATCTATACAATTCCAATTTGTTGTGATCATCAAAAGACTGTTGGCCCATCTAACCACATCCAGTTTTACAAAGGCTAGATGCACCAACATTTCAGAATAAGTTTCCATGTACATAATTAGTAATAGTATCTCGTGATGTTAATGCAAAGTGCAATGACCATTTTTACCAGATTTGTTCCCGTTAATGTAAAAGTAAGATCTTATATAGCATAGTATCTAGTCTTTAGGATTGTTTAAAGCGCTTCACACTTCATTCCTGTCCAATCGAACACCATCTTGACTTTTCTGGGAAGCAGCCATGCTGCAATTATTGTGCAAAGACTGTACGCATTCAACAGCCTTGTACTCATTCATACAACTGAGTGAACTGGAGCAATGTGGAGTGAACAAATTTGCCCAAGATTTTAAATGGCGGTACAATATTTGAACCAAGGTTCTCTCAACCGAGTCCGATGTTCTATCCACTGTGCCACTGCACCCCACAATGCCACTGTGCCACTGCACCCCACAATGCCACTGTGCCACTGCACCCCACAATACATGTGAGCATGAGTTGCTAACCTTGGTCAGTTCCATTGGGATGGTTTTGACTGTCCGCATACTGGTGAGGTTGTAGATGACCACAGCACTGGCGAGGTAGTTGTCCAGTTCAGCCATGTCCGGCAGTGTGGCCGTGCCTTGCTGTCGTCTACAGATGTAGAACAGACACATCATATTGGCTGTGTAAGGTTCTGCATATAAATGTCTTTTCCTCTTTTTTAAACACAGTTGAACCTTGCTTTACAGTCACCTCACAATTAAGGTCACCCGAAGACAGATCCAAATTATTTCTGTAAAAGTATAGTATAGAGAATGAGTCCCCTAGTTGAGACGGTGACCTTAATAATGAGGCTCCACTGTATATTGTTCTTAAACAGATGTTCTGTTCCACGTTTTTATGTTAATTAATACAACGTTCCTACGACTAGATTAAATATGTTGCTGGTATACTGCCCATCAAAAAAAGGATAATAATTAATAAGCCTAAAACATACTTTGCTATTTGCCATGGAATGTAAAGAAAGCCTGTAAGGGCAGTAGATGGGACACCAGGTGGTGGAATAACCATGACACTCATTGATGGTTAGGGCTGGTCATGAACTCATGATATTCCCACACTGAAGAAATGCAATTCAACAAACTATCAGTTAATAATGCCCACCCAGGCCAATTCCAGGCCACCGAACAGACAGCCGACCTTTAAGCTGATGCTGTCTGCTGCTAATCTTTAATGTAGCGTCCTTAATATTAGAATATGTCAAAAGTTTACTGCCGGCTAAATTACATCTAGTAAGCAGACCTGGGGCCGAGTATATTGTCATGAGTACGAGTACGAGTACTTTGACTAAAAGCTGAGTACGAGTACAAGTACGAGTACATTCTTACGAGGATGAGTAAAAGTATGAGTACATTTAAAAAATATAAATATTAAATAATAACATATATATTAAAATTATTAATTAATCTAATTTATACAACTCAGCACAAGTGAATATGCAATGACAGTTGATAAATTTTTATGAAGAAAATTGTAAAAAAACCTCTTTATTTCATCAACAGTGAAATTCACTTCGTTGGCATTAATTTCAGTGGCATCCTATGATCTTATCATCTATTTTCTATTGCACCGAATGAACATGAGTTGTTCAAAGGTTAAGTGTTTCAGGCTGCACCGTTTAGGGTGGAATACTTTTCGGAATATGCTAAATAGCCTTTCAACTGGGGCTGATCAAGCTGGAATGCTGAGACAGTG
Organism: Escarpia spicata; assembly: GCA_963995525.1. Lineage (NCBI taxonomy): Eukaryota > Metazoa > Annelida > Polychaeta > Sabellida > Siboglinidae > Escarpia > Escarpia spicata. The sequence goes on from OZ023211.1 coordinate 2,970,129, forward strand.
AGAGACCAACTGAGCCAGAGTTGACAAATTGTTGCGTTGACCCTTCTGGGACTGCAGTGGGTCACTGTGACGATCTGTCCATGGCTGACCGAGGTATTCATTCACCTCTACAATCAGCAATCTGCTGATATTAGAAGTTTGCAATTTATATTTTCTGATCTTAGACTACTGGTTGTTGAGAGGGTTAGCCTGTTAGGACATGTCCATATAACAGGCTCAAAATCTCCTTTGGGCTTTTTAGCCAAGCTGCTGGTACCGGATTATACTTGTGTAGGAATCAGTCTGACTTGAGCCACCTTACTTCTACACAGGAAGTCTAGCAATTCTTGTTGTTAGCAGTTAGCATTGTCAGCCTGTGCAAAGTGGCATGGTCTCCAGAGTACATCATAGGCATTTCCTGTCTACAATTACTGGTGGGTTAGCTGCTAATTGGCTCTTTATGAACATCCTGGTAACTTAATTAAACAAACAGGTTTATGGCCTGAACCCATAGCCTACAATTATTGTTTGCTGAACAGGGTGTTTCTGACTGGGAAAAGATGCTGCTTGTTGCCACCTTTGGGTATCATAGTCTTGGTTATCAGAGACTGAGGATGTACTATGTGAATCCATGACGTTTTGGTAAAGAACACGTTGGCCATGGACAGTTGGGCAACAGACACTTTGGTAACAGGACATATTGGTAATCAAGCATGTCGGTAATAGGACATTTCGGTAAAACTATTGAAAATAATCAGAATTATTTGGTCATTTTTAAAGGTGTCTTGTATAGATAATTATATACATGTTTGGTAATAGACAGTACAATTTGTTAATTTATTATTATTTATTATTATGCATATGGCATGTTTTGTAATACAATCTATTAATGAGTTAAAACCTGTTCAGTCTGCCATGTCAGTAGTGCCAATCAGTTAAACCATATAGAAATTAGGCTGGTCACTTTTCCAGACAGAGGACTTGGTGGGAAACCAGCAGTCAGAGATAGTGTTGGTTAGTACTTATTTGATGAACTTTGAAGGCAGGGGAAGGGAACGTGGCTTCCCAGGCAACAGCAGTCAGGCAGTCATGGGGGTATCCTGTCAGTAGCATCGTTGATAATTGTTGCAGCTTACTTATATGTGATGCATAGTAATAAATGCAGTGTCGCATTACAATTACATTTCAATGTACTCTATTACTATAACTTTGTTTCCTTCAGTTTACTATATTACTGCTTCCTTCCTATTACTACTACATTTGAAGCTATTGCTATTATTATGTCTATGACATTTATCATCGGAACTGTTTATTGTATAATATAGATGCCACATATAATATACGGTTGTAGGATAGAAATTAATGGACACAAAACAACCGGAAAGAAAGTACCGGACAATTTTAATTTTGTGGATTATGTGTAATTGAATAATGCTCTATTGCTGCTTGGTGTTAATTGTGTTTTTTACACGTGTGAAAAGGGTAATTGGTATGACAACAACTTCAAAGCACCATTGAATCCCTTTAGCCATGCAACAGTCACACTGTCCCAGTCTGAGGTCGAGATCGATGACATACATTGTGCAAGAAAGTAGGAATATGTGGGCCGAGATCGACATGGGCCGAGATCAACATGCGCCGAGATCGACGGGCCGAGATCGATGAGGGCCGAGATCAACGGACACCGAACCCATAGCCTACAATTATTGTTTGCTGAACAGAGTGTTTCTGACTGGGAAAAGATGCTGCCTGTGGCCACCTTTGGGTATCATAGTCTTGGTTATCAGAGACTGAGGGTGTACTATGTGAATCCATGACGTTTTGATAAAGAACACGTTGGCCATGGACAGTTGGGCAACATACATTTTGGTAACAGGACATATTGGTAATCAAACATGTTGGTAATAGGACATTTCGGTAAAACTATTGAAAATAATCAGAATTATTTTTAAAGGTATCTATAGATAATTATATACATTTCTGTAATAGACAGTACATTTTTTTAATTTATTATTATGCATATGGCATATTTTGTAATAAAATCTATCAATGAGTTAAAACCTGTTCAGTCTGCCATGTCAGTGGAGCCAATCAGTTAAACCATTTATAAATTAGGCTGGTCACTTTTCCAGACTTGGCTCCCCACCAGCAGTCAGAGATAGTGTTAGTTAGTGCTTATTTGATGAACTTTCAAGGCAGGGGAAGGGAACATGGCTTCCCAGGCAACAGCAGTCAGCCAGTCAGTCATGGGGGTATGGGTTAGGTAAATCCATGGGTTAGAGGAGACAGGTTAGATTGTTCAATTGCTACAGCCAATCAGTGGCTAGCTGCACACATTTATACCCAGACACACATAAGGTAATGACATACCTGTGAACATGGAGTTGTTGACAACAACAAGGGGAAAAGCTAAGCTTTTGTGGAATGGCTATGCTTATACCAAGTAAACAGAGAAAAATAGCGTGATACAGTGGCGCTGCACATGCAAGTCCTGCCACGGTAGTGTGATACAGTGGCGCTGCACATGCAAGTCCTGCCACGGTAGTGTGATACAGTGGCGCTGCACATGCAAGTCCTGCCACGGTAGTGTGATACAGTGGCGCTGCACATGCAAGTCGTGCCACGGTAGTGTGATACAGTGGCGCAGCACATGCAAGTCCTGCCACGGTAGTGTGATACAATGGCGCTGCACATGCAAGTCGTGCCACGGTAGTGTGATACAGTGGCGCAGCACATGCAAGTCCTGCCACGGTAGTGTGATACAGTGGCGCAGCACATGCAAGTCGTGCCATGGTAGTGTGATACAGTGGCGCTGCACATGCAAGTCCTGCCACGGTAGTGTGATACAGTGGCGCTGCACATGCAAGTCGTGCCACGGTAGTGTGATACAGTGGCGCTGCACATGCAAGTCCTGCCACGGTAGTGTGATACAGTGGCGCTGCACATGCAAGTCGTGCCACGGTAGTGTGATACAGTGGCGCTGCACATGCAAGTCCTGCCACGGTAGTGTGATACAGTGGCGCTGCACATGCAAGTCGTGCCACGGTAGTGTGATACAGTGGCGCTGCACATGCAAGTCGTGCCACGGTAGTGTGATACAGTGGCGCAGCACATGCAAGTCCTGCCATGGTAGTGTGATACAGTGGCGCTGCACATGCAAGTCGTGCCACGGTAGTGTGATACAGTGGCGCAGCACATGCAAGTCCTGCCACGGTAGTGTGATACAGTGGCGCAGCACATGCAAGTCGTGCCATGGTAGTGTGATACAGTGGCGCTGCACATGCAAGTCCTGCCACGGTAGTGTGATACAGTGGCGCTGCACATGCAAGTCGTGCCACGGTAGTGTGATACAGTGGCGCTGCACATGCAAGTCGTGCCATGGTAGTGTGATACAGTGGCGCTGCACATGCAAGTCCTGCCATGGTAGTGTGATACAGTGGCGCTGCACATGCAAGTCGTGCCACGGTAGTGTGATACAGTGGCGCAGCACATGCAAGTCCTGCCACGGTAGTGTGATACAGTGGCGCAGCACATGCAAGTCGTGCCATGGTAGTGTGATACAGTGGCGCTGCACATGCAAGTCCTGCCACGGTAGTGTGATACAGTGGCGCTGCACATGCAAGTCGTGCCACGGTAGTGTGATACAGTGGCGCTGCACATGCAAGTCCTGCCACGGTAGTGTGATACAGTGGCGCAGCACATGCAAGTCCTGCCATGGTAGTGTGATACAGTGGCGCTGCACATGCAAGTCGTGCCATGGTAGTGTGATACAGTGGCGCTGCACATGCAAGTCGTGCCACGGTAGTGTGATACAGTGGCGCTGCACATGCAAGTCGTGCCATGGTAGTGTGATACAGTGGCGCTGCACATGCAAGTCGTGCCACGGTAGTGTGTACACAGACTTGCTACCAGCAAATCCAGTGTTGAAAATTGACCTCAAGTCCTCAACCACTGCCCTGAACCTGCAGCAGTTTTATACACAAATATTTGTGTTACTTTGGATGGAATAGCTTGTTACTAAATACAATTGTAGTTCACATTCATTCACATTAAAACATTATTATTAGCCACTAAGTTTTCTAAATAGTTTTGCAAAAAAAGGTACACACTGTAAAGATATAATTTTTTTTGGTCTTACCAAAATGTCCTATTACAAAATTGGTTACCAAAATATCCAGTTACCGAAAGGACATCTTTAAAAATGACCATCTTTTCAATAGTTTTACCAAAATGTCCTATTACCAAAATATCATGTTACCAAAATGTCTGTTGCCCAACTGTCTATGGCCAAAGTGTCCTTTACCAAAACGTCTGGCACCAATACTATGTGATAGTATAATAACAAAGTATTAATTTTTTTTTACATTTACATATTTCAGGAAAGTTTCATTTTATAACTACAAATAAAGTTATTTCCCCCAGTATATATTGAGAAAGTACTAAGATGTACTGATAATATCTGAGTGCAATGAGTATGAGCTATAAGTTTTATGAGTACGAGTACTTCAAAAATGTACTCGAGTACACGAGTGCGGAGTACTTCCGCCCCAGGTCTGCCCACAAAATTGTTCACAATATGAATGTTACACTTGCAAGCACAACATTTTCAAGTTGTAAACAATTTGTAAAGTAATTTGTAAATGACTATTGGGACTTATTGCAAAGGCACATGTCATTGTCCCAATCCAGAAGTATCAATTAAGTTGGCTGGTTCCCACGCTACTGAGTGCATATCACACCAAACACAAACAAATCAGCAAACCTTGTGCTAATAACTGCCATCTCTGGGCAATAACACAGACAACCTCCCTAAAAATATTCAATCTCTAAGTTTATCTAATTTAATATGTTATACTGCATGTTTTAGTCTGTATTGCTTGCATTTAACATCTAAAATCATATATAAATCTGGAATGTGTCAATTGCTTTCCTGAAGTCTGGGGTGAAGTTGATCTATAAATTGGTCTGCATTTATTAAAGTTCTAAGTTAAAACCAGTTTGATTCGGGAGTGACAACCTCTGCTGCAGCCAGAGCAGATGAAACGGGATGACCATGGCAGTGTTGATTGTTGTTTGTGCCGGATCCTCGTCTCAGCCACATTCTGGTGTCTCTTGCCGTCAGCCCATCCAATGCCTCTATATACAGTCTGATGCCAAGTAGTGCGATACAGTGGAGACATCTCTGGCTCAGCAGTGAGTACATGCTGGGGATCATAGGATGGTCCAATATGTCGCTGTAGGAGACACGGTCCTGTCCTTCCAGGTAATACCGAAGATGCGCTTGAGGCACCGCATGTGGACGGTGGCTCACGATTCGCTGTCGTAGAGAAGGGTGCTCAGCACTGCACAACCATAGTGGATGCTGCCATATCTTCAGAAACTGAAAACAGGGCGCACCAGCATCGTCTCTCGAGACTACGCTCTGCCGACTACCAGTGTTTGAAATTACTGCCGAATCTGGAGGCCCGAGACCATCAAACATTTCGTCAGGCCGGTAACTTTGAAAAAGTGCTGGCCCGCAAGACCGGCAGACTTTTTTAAAGAAAATAATGGAGCACTTGTCTAGTATCCGGGCCAACATCATTATAACTACACGTTTGTCTAAATGTGATACCTCAGTGGTTTAGTTCTATCATTCAAGATCATCCCAGACATATTTATATTATGAAACTATTGAGTCTAAGCACACTTTTGAGGCCCAAAGAGCGACGCCACTGTGGACGTGCGTTACCGCAGTGAGCGATATAGCAGCGTAAGTTGTTGCAAACTGGGTCGCTCTTTGGGCTTCAAAAGTGCGCGAAGACGCGATATTTTTGTAACGTAAATATGCATGGGATGATGTTGAATAATGGCAATAACACACGAGGTATCAAAATTAGGCAAAATTGTTTATAACGATGAAGTCGAGGTGGGCCCGGATACTAGACAAGTGCCAACAATGGTGACATTGGTGTACTTCCGAAGGGGAAGTTTAACATAAGTGTGGTACAAAAACAAGTTGGAAAACAATAAAATGTCGAGCTGATCAATGCTGATAGATTGATTGAGTTTAGTTTCGTAGTGGTGGCACAGTGAAATGAGTGAAGAGTTTAAAACGCATGAAGCCATCCACTGTGTCAGCTATCATCACCGTCCAGCTGGATTCACCCGACATAGCTGACTTTAAACCCATATCCGCTATTCACCTGTGGAATATATTCAGCACGAGGATGCCCAACTTGAAATTCAAGTAGGACTCGGACAGTGAGTCACTGTCCGAGTTCAACTCGGATTCAGCTGGAGTCACTGTCAGTGACTGGAGCAAATGTTTCTTAGAGCCTGACAGTGCCACTGCTCCTGCAGATGATGGCCACAGTTCAGAGCAGTCCCCTCCATACATTCGTGTTGTGGTGTTTGTTGTAATTTGCAACCTTGATGTTTTTCTGTCAACAATAAACTGTTGCCTATGTTGTTACAACAAGCACAATGTTCCTGCTATTTTGTTGTATGTACATCTGAGTGACTTGTGATCAAAGACACAATTTGACTTAATCTGCAAATTTTGAAATTGCAAAATTATAAATAACAAAATTTTCTATAAACAGTTTTATTCATACAAAGTAATGTGGAATGTCACTGTAAAATATTTTGGTGATGTGTCACATATCAAATCGCACATTGTGTATCACAATATATATCGATATTGATTAATTATTACAATTCTAAACAATATTAGCACTTAAGTTCAATGTAACTATCAAAATATATTACTATTAGTTTTCTATATTATCTGTGGCATACAGCTGTCTAATGCATTTTCATTTAACACAGTACCACGGAACTTTAGAAACATGATACAACTGGCGCATTTCAAGGAATTACATTTTGAGATAGACATTTATCAGTGTCACCTACATTTCTTGCAAAGATTGGCAGGTATGAGATATTGACAAATTCGGTACCTACAGTTCTGTGTCTTGATGGAATTTACTTAATCCACCAGTCATCAGAAATTGGCAAACATTCAGAGTTTCACAACGTACTTAGAATAACAAAAGACACATACAAAAAATGCACAAAAAAGCATAACTACTGGTAGATATCATTTATATTTGAAATAGGAGGGTTGCATAATTCACGTATCTACATCGTGTATTTACATCGCGTATTTACATGAAGATTCCAGTTTTGCATATCCTGTGAATTAGTTATATATATATATATATATAGAATTAAATAAGTTCACACCTTCTCTGATGATTTTATTAAAACTACATGCAAAAAAATGCACAAATGAGCAAGCAAAGTTTAGTGCAACCAAATCCAAAACTGGGGTACGCGTACCCCCGTGGTACACGAGAGGTTTTCCAGGGGGTACACGAAGGGTTTACTGAAAGTAAGGATTTCGCCATCTTGTATGCTATTCGTGTTCAAGGGAGAGTTCTTGTCTTATCATCCCTTGGAATACACTCAAAAAGGCTGTGACACCCAATAGAAGCACACCTTCCGAGAGAATGTTTTGAGGTTGCACAGTGGGGTATTGTAAATGAACACTGTATATATGGACAGGAGTTCCATTTACCACAGCATTGAAAATTATCCCTCTCCCTCAATAAAAATGTATTTTGTATTGTGTTGAGTGCATAAGAAGTGGTCAACTGGTGTACATGCTATAACAAAAACAGAACTTCAAAAAACGAGTCCTAACCATACTGATATAAATCAACAATGGCTAGTTCAGTATTTTGTTATGGTTGTTACCATTATTTTAACAATTTCCTTTGCACAATTTGACCTTTCAAAGTAGCATATTCTTTATTTACAGACATCAGTGAACTACACCTAGATTATATTTAAATCACTAGACACATAAACAGTTCCATTTAGCACAGAAATCCATTTACAATCTCATGTTTAGCAGTTTTCCCGAGTGAATGAAGGAGGTGGTATGTTTCACCATTAAAAAATACTCCACTGCATGATCTATTGATACGCCTTCGCATCAGAGGTAGTCTCGCCAGAGCTAAGAGCATATAATGATGATGATGTTGTCAAGAGAGTAAGTAGCATCAAATCCAGCGCTCTCAATATTCGACTCTGGTTTTGCCAAGAGTTTCATGCGGATCAAAAGATGAAGCTCTTCCACACTGCGTGAAGCTGGAGTTGTGGGAGGCCAATGTCAACTACGGAAACTTCAACATGTCTCATCATCTCAACACAGTGTTTTTTGATGAAGAAATTGTGAAATAAAACACGGGCCAACTTGTGCAGGAGATTGTACCTGTCGTCAATGCCAAACAGAATTCCAAACTAACATTCTGTGCGAAAGGTGGAAATGTGCTCTGGGAACTGTCTAGCGTGGAGGTGCAGTATCCTTAGCAGATAGCTTGCAAGTTAGCAGGATTTTTTTGATTTCTTGAACGACTCCACCATTTCCATGATGCCCTTGAACATCTTCTCCTGGCCAAGTTCTCGTCTAAGAATGGCGTATTGTACCTGACTCTGTATGATGTCCCTGTGATTTCCATCCACCTATCTATGTAAACACGGATTCTTGTTCTGCACAAATAACACAATCTGAGTCCGATTCTGTGTCACGGATGATCTTTGATTCTGTCTGTCCAAAACTGCTTCCCAAATGAGTACATGATTTTTAAAAGGCTAGTACATCCACTTAGTTTGTTGTATTCTTTGTTATAAATTTGGCGCACACTTTGTTATCTTGTTAACTAGATTATGTGTTATCGCTGAACTAATTGTAGGATATTGTTTTTATAGTCTATATATTTTATGTAAAAATGATGGGGGTACTCTGACGATCGTCTCAGACCTCATGGGGTACGCGGGAGGAAAAGATTGGGAACCACTGGTTTAGTGGATACTAGGTTTGCTTTATTGGTAAAATGGATTTGAACTGGAGCAAAACAAATTGAACTTATATGGTACCTTTAATTAAACATTACAAATAAAAAATACATAATTTGTATCCTATGATATATAAGAGTTGCTGGTTATTTGTACATGTATACTGACCCATATTCCGCGGGCTCCACGTAGTAGGACACGGGGATAACAAGTTGGTCTGGTACCCCACCCCCAGTCAAGTCCGCCAAGATAGCGGAGGCCAACACCCTTGGCCTGACCGCCAGATAGTCAGCCTCCTGGAAACAGACATGTGATAGTCAGAGATGAACTACAAAGTTGTCACTTGTGCTGTTGGCCATTTTAAAAAGCACAATCGCAGTCACTGAACTGTGCAGATTAAATTAATCTTGTTAAATAATGGAAGTGGAAGCTTCATTATTATCACTGCAATGAATTTTATAATTAAAGTGTTTAAATCTTCGAGAAACCCAAGCTTTGAGGTAAAATGTGTTCATTGTATATTGTTTATGACAAAACAAGTTGATAATTAAAAATGATCATATTAACAATGATAACAAACTCCAACGATCATACATAACGATATTCATTAAATATACTTTTGTTACGGCAAGACATTTTGAATTGTAACTAACACTTCCATCAGAACATTGCACACAGTGCCACATAAAACCTTTATCTGATTCACCCATACAGTTTCGAAACCAGTTTCACAATGATACCATAAATCTATTCATCACAGTGATGAACAGATTTAGGAGTTTTTTAATGTTTAATCAACATGGTTCTTTGAATATTTTTTAGTTGGTGCTCTCTCGTATGTCAATTGTTATCAGACTGCTGCATCGTATTTCTCAGTTGGAATCTCCTATTTTTGGAGCAGAAGACTAGTAGTAACCAGTCCATGAAAAATGGGGCACACCTACCAAGAATGTATCTAGTTTAGTGACGTTACAGATAAAAAAAAATTCTGAGCACTTTGATATTAATGGTTATATATTTTGTACCCAGAACTATGTCGCATATGCAGTCCTGAATAGAATTCAAAACAAGTTAAATAATAACATGATTACATGCCTAATATTAAAGAAATGTAATGTTCACATTTACCAGGTTATTTAAGCAATCATACTATCATGCAAAATTAATTAATAACATTTTAAACAACTCATTTGGGGCATATACAATTTTGAAAAGTACATAGTTCTATCTCTGATGTGTCCTTTGGGCACATGCATGTATTTTTCCAGATCGATCCCTGAACATTTATTTCTAACTGCAGTTAACAAAGAGGAAGTTATCCGAGCTGTGAACAATTTGGAAAGTAAAACATCCACAGATTACAAAATGCATTTGGTCAAACAAGTTATTAACTCTATTGCATAATCTATCACTTATATTAGTAAACTATCTTTCACTACTGGAATATTCCCATAGAAAATAGCAAAGGTTATCCCATTCTTTAAGTCTGGGGATAAATATATATTATATATGCACTAATTACAGGCCTATTTCACTATTACCACAGGTCTCTAAAATATTAGAACACAATTTCAGTTCTCACTTAGACAGTTTTATTACCAAACACAAATTGATAAACCCAAGCCAATATGGGTTTCAACAAAATATGACATGTCACGCACTAATAGATCTTGTCGATGGAATAACCCAATTAATGGATGCGAAAAATATGCTATTGGTGTTTTTATCGATTTAAAAAAGGCATTTGACACGGTCTGTTATGTAAAACAATTGAATTTCTTGGTATCCGTGCTGTGGCATGTAAGTGGTTAAATAGTTATCTTGAAAACTGAAAACAGTTTGTGTGTACTGACAAATGTAATTCTGATGTGTGTAATATCTCATGTGGTGTACACCAAGGTTAAATGTTGGGCCCTAAACTATTTATTCTATACATTAAAGACACGTGTAACATATGCAGACGATACTAATATCTTTTATGCAAATAGCAATATCAATAGACTAAATTAAACAGTATGCGACATGCTGGACAAAATGTATACACGGTTTGCAGTAAATAAGTTAACTCTAAACATATCTAAAACCAATTATATGTTATTTGGAAATCTTATACTGAAAAAAGATGTTAAAAAACCCAATATGCTAATGTCAAAAGTGTAAAGGTCACCAAGTTTTTGGGTGTGTTTATTGATGATCTACTAAATTGGAAAGCTCAGATAAAATATGTACAATCAAAGCTTTCAAAAAGTACAGCGATAATATATAAATGCAGTCATCTGCTTGATAGGAATAGTAGGTGTATTTTATACAGTTCTCTCTTTTTGCCATATTTAAATTACTCTGCAGGGATATGGGGAAACATGTACCCGACAAATAGTAACTGTGTTTTCTTATTACAAAAAAGTAATCCACATTATACATTCTGTACATGGTGCAAGACGGTTGGATCATACAAGCTCACTTTTCTAACAATTACATGTTCTAAAATTTCCAGATGTCATAGAATTGAAAATGCTATTATTTATACATGTAGAAAGTTTACTACAGCTGTTTGCCATAAAATATTCAGTGTTTGTTTACGAGATGAGAAACAGCATTCTCAATGCAAGCTAATCATGACTTAGAACGACAAAGAGTTTGTTCCACCATGCGATCTAGAACAACAAAGTGTTTGTTCCACCACGCGATCTAGAAAAACAAAGTGTTTGTTCCACCATGTGATCTAGAACAACAAAGTGTTTGTTCCACCACGCGATCTAGAACAACAAAGTGTTTGTTCCACCACGCGATCTAGAACAACAAAGTGTTTGTTCCACCACGCGATCTAGAACAACAAAGTGTTTGTTCCACCACGCGATCTAGAACAACAAAGTGTTTGTTCCACCACGCGATCTAGAACAACAAAGTGTTTGTTCCACCACGCGATCTAGAACAACAAAGTGTTTGTTCCACCACGCGATCTAGAACAACAAAGTGTTTGTTCCACCACGCGATCTAGAACAACAAAGTGTTTGTTCCACCACGCGATCTAGAACAACAAAGTGTTTGTTCCACCATGCGATCTAGAACAACAAAGTGTTTGTTCCACCACGCGATCTAGAACAACAAAGTGTTTGTTCCACCACGTGATCTAGAACAACAAAGTGTTTGTTCCACCACGCGATCTAGAACAACAAAGTGTTTGTTCCACCACGCGATCTAGAACAACAAAGTGTTTGTTCCACCATGCGATCAATGTCTCTAGGTACTCATTCATACAGTGAGTGAACTGAAGCAATGTAGAGTAAATGAATTTGCCCAAGGTTCGACACTGTCGCACAGGATTCGGACCCTGGTTCTCTAAGTCAAGAGTCTGTTGAAGCTCTTACTCTTACTTACTATGCTTCCTTATCATATACTTTAAATATGGAACGTGAACATCTTCCCTTACTAGTTACATGGTACCAAGTGTGATTGCTAGAGCAGAGGAATAGCAAGTTCAATAAACTAACTCAAATGTCTAAATATACATGTCAGGGGTAAACTTACATACAAGACAATGACTTCCAGTTTACCCCCTTCAAACATTGTACACTCTCGCTTGTATTATTACTATTATAGCAAACTTCTTTGTCTTATATATATATATATATATTGTTGTTGCCAATGTTTTGAATAAAAAACGTTCGTTTATATACAGCATTAAGGCCAGACACCCCAGGTGAAATGGTGTTTTTTCACAACAAATATTGAAAATGGTTTTCTGCCAGATTATTATACATTTGTATGATACTATCAATAAAGTTCACTTCTATGACAATTATGTACTTATAAGTGAGTTTTAGTCATGGATCAAACATGTTGATATCATGAAATGAAATCCATTATGTAATCGTTGACAGCCATTTTCTCAAAAACATTTTTCTTAAAATTTCTGCATTTGGAAACAGGATATCTCTGGGAATAATTATGCTATATAAATAATGTTTTCAGTGTTGCATTCAGCATACTCTACTGTGTGCAATGATCAGACACTTTTTAAAATAACAGATAAGGTAATGATGAGTCCAACAAGTTGTAATATGTTAACGTAAGACTGTTCATTTTCCAGATATGACCTATAGTATTTCCCCTACACCTTATTCTTGGTTTACGCAACATACTCTGCTCATGTTCTTTTTTCTCATGTTACAAAAAATTGGCAGATATCTCGTGAAGAATTTTTTACCAAAGGTGCCTGGACATGTGGGCCACCTTTTTATACATGTAAAGAACTGGTTGCCCCCAGTTTTAGAACGAAAATCGTTTTCTAGGCACATTTATGATACTGGGCATAACGCCTACACTACATACTGTTGCATCTTTAAAAACTGACTTAAATTTTGTTCTATATTTTGACAACTTTCCATCAAAACTAAGTTTATTTTATAGTTTTGCCAATAATAGTTATACTCTTCCAATTCACATCTGTATGCACGCTGAACCTGGAGGTCTACAAACCTTTACTGTGGTGAGTGGGCTATGAATACACTATTATAAACAACTGTTAATTTGTTAAATGTGTTAACCAAAATTGGTTAACACATTGTGGTGAATGGGCAACCAATACACTGTTAGAAACAACTATTAATTTGTTAAATGTGTTAACCGAAATGTTATTCAGAGATGTTTGTCATTCTTAGAAACGTGCATGTTATGCTGTAGTGACGTACATTGACAGTTTCCGTTGATGCAGTCTGGATGTAGTTGTTTATGTCGATTCTGTCTACACGGGTCATCTTCTGGTGCCATTTCCGGGCGATGTACACAGGTGGAAGCTGGAAGAAGGAATGTGGAAGTGTCTTACGGCATGACAACAGAAGGTGTTATGACCAAACCTGGGTTCAATTCACTTTTATTAATTGCAATTCATGTGTATTTAGCAAGGATCAATTCCAATTCAATTCAATGTACTCACAAAAAAGGATCAATTCCAATTCAACTCAATTCTGCAATAGCTGTTAAGTTATGACTTATTAAGTTTCTGCACAATGAAGCCCCAGTGAAAATCCACTGAAGCAAACAATAGCCTTTTAAAATCAGGAAGCTTAAGCCAGGAAGTCCATTACAAAATGCCTCATAAGAGACAGTGCTAAGCAGGCCTTGTACCAATTACTATTTGTGTTTTTTAAACCCTATTTATTTGTGATTCATTCAAGGGTATTCATTGGTTTCTGTCATTTATACTTTGAGGAGAAATTTGACATGAATCATTAGATGCAATTAAAACCAGAACTACACAATAGTCCGCTAGTCCGTACACTATTAAAGATTACGTCGGACTACTAAACCTGCCTACCAACTAGTCCGGTTGTCTAGTAAAAATCAGCATGTTGCGTCGCGCCAACATCCGTACCATTAACAAACTAATTCTTTACATAGGGTAGCGACAGTGAAATGATGCTTTTGATTGGCTGTTGTGTGACATCGAATTTTGAAACAACAATTGTTTGGTTTAGCATTGGCTAATGAGTGCAATTGGTGGCCATTTTCAAATGCATGGTTTTCGAATACGGTTTACATCTACATTGCTTTATTAGTCTATGTTTATGCACAATGTATCGTTACTTGCCTGGGGTGTCAAACCAGCAGTAAAGCACAAGCTGGAAAAGTGTGAACGGGACACGCAGTATTACAGTGCTGGTTGCTTGAAGGTTTGGGAGCGTGACCGCACGTGGCTGTCCTCCAATGAGGACAAAGGTTTGGTGTTCTGCACAATGTGCAGGATAACAATGTGGATGACTGGAGGCCTGGATGACTCTGTTTTTTGTGGTTGAAATAAAATTGTTGCTATTTAAATTTGTGTTATGTTTTGATATTTGCAGGAATAGTAAACCTTTTGACGGACTAACCGGTAGTAAACTTTTGTCTTTATTAGTCCTACTGTCCAATAAAATAAATGCTGAAGTTCTACCCCTGAAAACCATATTATGTAATTAAATTATTACTTGTTGATATCATTTAATACACTATGCCAATAGGTTCCTATTCACAGAAGATAGAATTTTGAAATGTGTTATTATTGCACATATGCCAAAATATGGCTTCTGAAATGGGCAAAACTGGAACGTGAGTCACGGTGGAAATGCTCTACATATAATATCAGAAAACATTTATATATAGTGCAGAGTTAGTGAGATCATTCATAACAACCACGACATCGACACCAACAATGATTCATGTTGGCCTCCCTAGCCTCCTACGCCCCATACCTGGCTCTGTTTCCCAGGAATCGGCTCCCCATTTGATTTGAGGGCGACAAATTCTCCTGTTGTTGTCAGAATGAGGATGTCAAGGACGCCATCTCCATCAAGGTCATACTACAACGAGGTCAGAGATGTTTTATTTATATACATATATAAATTATATTGTCAGTCAGCTAGGTAACTTTTTAAAATATAACTGAATACTGACAAATGGTAGACATCCTCACAAGCCAGTGTGGAATGTATACAGCACTAACACTGGCATTTGTCCCACGCAGTGAAGGGATCTAGGTGGTGAGTCAGCTGTACTTCATCCCATGATTCAAAGATGGTGACACCATACTATATATATCCAGTCATTCTATGCAAACAATATTACTGGTTCAGAGTGTCATGTCATAGACACGTAAGAGATGTGTATGTCTCCAACAACATAATTTGCATAGAATGACTTTAAAAAAATTACAGCACCCCCATCTGAATTTCAGTGTCATGTCCGACAGCATCGAAGGGTTGAGTGTGGCTCTGGCCATAATCTAGAACATCACCTTGAAAAGTTTTCAACAGCACTTCCCACATCCCTGTCTTCTGATGCCATGTCCGAGAGAAAGACAGAGAGAGCTGAGGCTATGGCCGAGACAATTACAATTGTCAAAAATTACACAAAAAGTCCACTTTCCTAAAAATGCACCCTACCCCCCAAAATCATCCATGCTACAGGCTTGTATCATGTTGCCATCTAGCAATAGTCTGTCTAACAAAGATGGCTGAAAGTTGCCGAAAAGGAGTAATTATCTGAAGCCCGATAAATATATCTTCATGCAATTGTTACATATTTTGAATTGTTTAACCGTTTCAGTGCCACAGAGCTGATTCCCGATTTTACCAATAAATGCCACGCAGCCGATTGCACTGGTTTCATTTTGCGTGTACCGGCATTGGCTGGTGTCTACGACACCATTTTAAACTGACCAATAAGATTACTCATGGCAAAAGGGAGGTGTTCAACTGCTAGTTTTACAGTTACACTTAGATTTGCACTAGATTCACAACAACAATAAACCAGAAGCCATAACAAAAACGAAATTTCATATGTTTACCATGCAAAACGCGTCGGATGACAGCCTAAGCTCATATATTAGTGAAAGTCAGTTATATTGTGTCATCTGTGACGTTTTTCAAATTAAATAGAAAATTATCTGTCCTTTCAGGAAATAGATAGTTTATTTCGTGATATTTGAACACGAAGCGCATAACAATACAAGTTTAGTATGGCGGGCAAGCCTAAAAAATTGCAGCGCAATTTTGGCTGGCACTGAAGTAGTTAAAGGCACTGCCACTTGGTACCTGTATTGGACTGGCGTGGACCGAGGTCATCTGGGCAGTGTATGGCCAGTTTCCACTCGCCACATTCTGACCGGTCTCTCCCTGTAGTACATAAACATCCCCAGTAGATGGCACTGCTACAATGTCCAGTTTCTCATCACCATCAATGTAGCTG
Source organism: Escarpia spicata (assembly GCA_963995525.1). NCBI lineage: Eukaryota > Metazoa > Annelida > Polychaeta > Sabellida > Siboglinidae > Escarpia > Escarpia spicata. Next base: position 2,986,677 of record OZ023211.1, read on the forward strand.
ATGAGAGGCACGCTGGCAAATGGTGCTGATCCAATGGCTCTACGCCACAAGACTTTCAGTTCTGTGGCACACCTACAAGATAACAAAACAAAATTATACTCATAAAATGATAAATATTAAATGTACATTATTTAAGGGAATAATTGTGAGTGTATTCGATAGCGCAGGATAACAATCATCGTAGTAAATTATTATTTAAAAAAACTGAGGTGGGTTCGGATTCTACACAAGTGTCCCTACTCTTAGACTTAGCACTGTCCGAGTAGGCGCCAACCACCGAGCTGTCAGTGCTCAGCCACCGGCATTATCGCCCACCAGAGTCTAAACGTAATACAGCTTTTGATGTTCTTATTGATATGCATGATTGACAATCCTGCAGTTATTTACCGGCTTGGTTTTGCTGCATTTGTGTAAGCGATTAAAGCTGTCCATGTAGACCATAACAGGAATGGTAGTGGCACAAACAGCTGCTTTGCATACATGCTGAAATGTGGCGAATGTTTATTTTAGAAGTTTCCGCCTCCATTTATTAAAAACTGTTCGCCAGACGGCGCATATACGGCGTTATGGTTCTGGTTCCCGAATCCTTCCCTAGAGGCGCTCTAGAATATACGCGCAGAGGTCTAGCCTCGATTATGCACAGGTCGAGTTTTCGCGACTATGAAAGCCTTTGGATAATGTGCGCTACGCAGATCGGACGACTTATAACTATATAAAGACAGCTATATAGTTAAATTATTCATAATTTTGGGACTATCAGAGGTGACAAGTATTGTGCTTTTGGAATGGTATCTCCTCTCTTGCAAATTGTTTCGCTTTCTTTTCATTTCAAATAATCTGCTTCTTTTTGAACGAGCCAATTTAAAATTATCTATAAAGAATGGCTCCTACGAGATATATTTAAAACATCCGTGTTGTGGTACGTGTGTTTAATACTGTCCTCTACCCTATTACATTTCCTCAACTCTATCATCGGATTCTCCATCCTCCTAAATTGAATGGCAATGTAATCCCAAGAATACGTACTCGCAACCATCTGTCGCATAAACACAACAAAATACACACATTTAGAACGCAGCAAGAATTTACAATAAAAACGTATGAAATATAATTTACGATATATCATCAACACTAATCCAGACATTTTAAGAGATGACGTGATCACACACAGCTGACATGGACTGTTGTTATCGACTACTCTTGCACACATGGTCAAGAATAAATGTATATTTAATCCATCTGTATGTGTTTACATCAATTTATACTAACGGCAATGTACAATATATTCTGAAAACTTTCCGGGATGGCTCATATAAGATCGACGTCAACCTTCTTAATAGGAATCTCTCAAATCCGATTTGTACTGTATAATTTGATACGTGCTTACATATCTAATTTACTCACAATTTAATGTTAAAATATTAAATATTGTTACTGAATTATTATGTAAAAATGAATAAATACAAAATTATGTCTGTCTGTATATCTGTCTATCTGTCTGTCAGTCTGTCTGCTGCCTAGCTCTGTGTATGTCTGTCTGTATGCCTGTCTGTCTGATTGCCTGTCTTCCTGTATGTCTGTCTGTCTGCCTGCCCGCGTCTCTGTCTGCCAGTCTGTCTGTTTGCCTGGCTGCCTGTCTGTCTGTCTGCCTGCATGTCTGCCAATCTGTCTGTCTGCCTGTGTATATGTCCTGTCTGTGGACTGTTATGGCCAAAACAGGGTCATGTTGGAACACGTTGCAACAGAACCAATTCTTGCAGTTTTGAAGGCAGGCATATACCCTAGACAGCATATCAAAAGTATACCGATTGCATTACCGATTTATCCGTCGTGGCCTTCGCGCAGTCCTCATCGACAGTGGAGCTGGTATATGCACACCGGCCATGATGCTCGACAGGGTTGGATTGTTTCCAGACGGTCTTCTGTCTACCAGCACCAGCAATAGAGTTTGCGTGTCTTTCATGTCACGATATTGTCTTAATTTGGTCATGTCCTTTTGTTTACTTGTGTGGTATATAACTCCAGTACGTTATTGCAATGATCTGTTTATCTATACATAGGCTGGCCTGAATAATAACCATGTCAGTCGTTGCTGCTCGGTTATCCCTCTCCCCCTCGCCAGTCCCACGCTGGTCATCATGCTGTGCATGAATACTTTCAGCATGGATTGCAAGTAGTGCCTTACCGACTTAGTATAACGTAGAGAATGAACTGAACTAGCCATATAGAGTCGCATCTGTGATACAACTTCAAAGCATCTCCTATCCATGCCTGCCTAAAGTAATCTACGCTCACGAAGCTAACATAACTTGAATATTCCAAGTACGTTGCCAAAATATTTAATACTACGCTAACTTGGATGCACACTTATAAGTGTATCTTCTCCTGGGTGTTGATGTCCACGCGCCTCTTTCTATATTCAATAGACCATTGCATCTGACCTACCAACTGGTAAGGTATGTAAAACACAAAAAAGTTATTTACTTTTTTTCAATGGACAAATTGTGTGCACAGTCATTCCCCAGGTGGTGCCAGTGCAGTCACGTCCTATTTATCAGGACATTACTATATGCAGCATGCAATTCCGATATTAATTAAAATTGAAATTTAATTGAAATTAAATGGTATCGTGAACGTGTTTAAGGTCAAAATAGGGTAACAGTGACAGCCACTGCATCTACAGATACAGTTAATGTAAGGTGAAATACTAAGTGACAAACATAGCAGTAATTATTCTCATGTTATTAAATATTCACAATACTAAGTGACAAACATAGCAGTAATTATTCTCATTTTAATAAATATTCACAGTAGCAATCATTACATAATTTAAATTCTTCCAATTTACATGAGATTGAGAACAACTGAAATATTAATTTATAAATTATTGAACAGTGAAAATAAACAGACACCTCTACGTTTTCTACATCCTTTTATAAACATAATCACTTTTGGTAAAATCTGCCGAATATCAGCGTTGTAAGTGTTTTATTTAAAACAATGAATAACCCATGTTCGTACGTCGCGAAATTCCGCTGCAATACAGTTACAGTATAGGGCCTGTAGGCTGTAAGAGTGTCACGATACGTGGCGAGATTCCGTGCGAGTAGAGCCGACTGGCTACATGCACAATTATTGCTCACTGTTGTTGACGTTTAGTTTATCGATTTATTGTAGCATTGTTAACTGTGTTCTGGCGTTGTCACTTCAGTTTTATATGAATAATACATCAGGGAAATAAAAAATGCAGAGAAAGTATCAGGCAGCAATCAACGGCGATCATATACTGAAACATGTTTTTGATCCCGAAAATTAGTTTTCGTCTAAATGAAATAGATAACAATATTTAGTTAACGTAAAAGAACCAGTACATATTAAAATTTGAAATATAACATATGGATTACATAAAATTATTAACAATTATGTAAGAAATGGGAGTTGAAACGGATTATCGCTCGTCATAAAAAGTGCGAATGTTAACATGTTATAAGTTGTTATTTCAAAACAGTTCGGTAACCATTTATATCTGAAAAGTTGCCAATAACATGTCGTATAGGGCGAAATAATGCATAGTTGTCGTTGTAAACAAAGTCGCCACCATGACTCGTCAAATCGTGATAACAATTGAATTGAATTGAATTTTATTCAACACACACACACACACACACACACACACACACACACACACACACACACACACACACACACACACACACACACACACACACACACACACACACACACACACACACACATACACACACACACACACACATATATACAATTTGAACTCATACATAACATATGAAATTGAACCTATACACAGCATCTAGATTCTGTGAATACTTAAACTCTATACAATCATGAAAACTTTACAAATTTACAGGTGTTGAAAGGAAATGAAAGAATTAAGTTTAAAAAATTATGATTTGCATTCCTTATTAATAATTTATAATCTAATTTCTTATATTACATTAACACAATTGACTAGAATTACAGTGTTGCAACCTTTACATACACGTTGCTATGTAGGTCTAATTATACTTCACCAAGCACTAGCTTAGTACACATGTGATAACTAGACTAATTATTGTTATTAATGCAAAACTTTAATCCAAACTTTCACATTTTTGTAGAATTCTTTTACAATGATTTTAAAACTGAAAGACCTTAATGTAGGTCTGGTAATAATTGATTCCACAACTTAGAGCCCTTAGTACTAATACACGCGGCTTTATGTGTCGCTCTACTATATTTTATTTTTGTTTTTATTGCTTGTATTATGATTATGACTATCGCATACTCTCTGAAAGTAACTCACCAGATGATCTGGGAGCAAATTGTTGTTAACCTTAAACATAAACACCATATTGTAGAAGTCGATCATATCATACACACTCTGAGTTTTAAAGTAATGCAAATTTGTTCTTGTGTGTAACAAGTACCGTGCGTGTTTACATATTCGTATTGCTTTTTTATAACATGTAGAGAGACTGTATTTTGAACTTATACATATTTCCCCACACTCCACAACAGTAGTTAAGATACGGCGTGATAAGAATGCAGTACAAAGCATATAACGCATCACTATTCAACATGTACATAATTCTATTTATGATGGACACATTCTTAGCAATTTTATTTTTTATCTTCATAAAATGGTCATTCCAATCTAACTAATAGGCAATGTTAACACCAAGAAATGTTGTACTATACATTTTTCAATATTGTTCCATTAATGCTAACTGTAAGATTATTGGCACTCTTTTTCCTAAAGTTTGTTTTTGAAACATTTAAAGATAACTTATTTACATTAAACCATGTACTTAACTTAACCAATTCTGAAGATACTATTTTGCACATTTCTGATGCATCATCACCTGTGTATTAGAAGTTTGTGTCATCAGCAAATATTATACGTTTAATCACAGTCGATACTTTACACATGTTAAAATTCGTCCTAGTATAGAACCTTGCGATACACCACATCTTATGTTTCGGCAGGTTGACTTTGTGTAATTCACAGATATGTACTGTTTTCTGTTATTCAGATAACCATATGTAACCAACTATATGATACCCCTCTAATGCCATAATTTTCGAATTTTTGTAACAGAATGCTGTGGTCCACAGTATCATATGCCTATCTTAAATCTATAAAAATGTTATTGACGACTGTGAGTTATCCTTTGTCATTTCCTCTACCAGTTATAATATTGCTATTGTTGTTGAGTGGTTCTTTTTAAATCCATATTGGCCATTGTACAGTATTTTTTATTATTAAAAAAGACATTAATCTACTATGAAATATCCTTTCTACTATTTTAGAGTACTGAGGTAATACTGACACCGGCCTGTAATTTTAGAACTCATTTTTGGATACAGGGGCACCACAAGCAATGTTCATGTCATCCAGAAAAACTCCTTTTTGTAGCGAATTGTTGAATATGTGTTTTAAAGGTTTTATAATATATGGTATTACCATCTTAACAAGGCACATGTCAATATCATCATGATCTTTTTTTTTTTTTTTTGCTTTTAGCATTGTTTACTAGTGCCACTATCTCCTTATCAGTAACTGGGTTAAGGAACAATGACTCCATTATCTTTTCATTCATGTACTGTTTAAAATTGGTGGTGCATTTAGGAATCTTCTTGGCTAGTGTAGGACCTATATTTAAAATGAATTCACTAAAACCATTTGCGATATTCCTTATGCCACTGATTTTATTTGTATTATCTATAAACTGAGTAAGGTATTCCAATTCTATTTTTCTTTTTATTAATTAGAGTATTTAAAATTCTTCAAGTTTCTTTCATGTTCTTCTTGTTTACTTCTAGAAGGTCGGAGTAGCAAAATATTTCTGAATATCTCAGTATCTCAGTTTATTTATATATTTTTTGTAGTTTTCCTATTTAGCATTTGTTCTCTTTTTAAAGAATTGTCTATATAATAGGTGTTTCTTCTTACATGCATTTTAAAAAGAATCTGTCATCCGTGGTATATCTTGTCTTTTTTTCTTGTGCGTTATGTGTGTATGGCTACTGACTGGACAATTTGTGTTATACAAATCTATAAACAAGTTGATAAATGTATTATATGTTGTGTTTACGTCCTCATCTGACACTATTCCATGTTTCGATGTTTGCATGGTCGTTGCCTGATGTTTTCCCATTCTTCATATCTCTTAGCGCTTCTTCCACCTCCCATGGTGTTATCTCTGGTACCTCTTTCGGGTCGGTGTAAATTATGGTACTCTGTTCACTGTCGTATAGCTCGGTGTAGAATTCCTCTATTCGTTCCATGATCATATATTGGTCTTGTGTTTTATTTCTCAACCTTACTTGTCTAGAAGTGTAATCAGTCTGTCTCGGCCTAGTGATTGCGTTCTTCTGGCTTTCTTCAGGTTCTTTGATGCCACAATCCTTTCTTGTATGATCTCTTGTTTGTACTTTCTGATGTCCTCCTTCACTTTCTTTTTGATTGTCTTGCATATTTCTGCGTACTCAATTTGTTATTTACGGCCGCCGTTATCAACCATTTCTCGTCGTTTCTTCAATAGTGCTCGTGTCGGTGATGATATTCTTGTTATATAAACTTCTTCCTTTCAGCCTTGATGTCCAATTTGATGTTGCTCATTACCATTCTGTGGTCACTTCCGATGTTGACTTGGTTGGTCAATAACCATTTATGGCCTGTTTGTCGGGATATAGTCAATTTCGTTCTTCGTTTCTCCATTTGGGCTTCTTCTTCTCTGCTTTCATATGGAACATGGTATTCACGATTTTGTACTTTCTTGATGTTGTCCATTCTACCAAGGTAACGCCTCTTTCGTTTTTCACACCTAGGCCAAATTTGCCTGTTGCTGTTTCCGAAATGTTTGTTTGTTTCTCTACTTGCGCATTAAAGTCTGTCACCCATCACTATTGTGTAGTGGGTTGGCTTTTATACGGTTTCATCCATGTTATTTTAGAAGTTGTTTATGTTTTCTTCTGAGTGTGATGTTGTTGGTGCATATACTTGTACTACCTTCATGTTGTAGCGCTTCGTTATGCATAGAACACGTTCTGCTACTCTGAGGAGGATGCTGTTAACCATCACTATAGTGTATTTCCATTTTTTTTTAATGAGAAAGCCAGTGCTTGGCTTTTGTTCGCCGTGGAATGGTATAATAGGTGGCCGCTTTGTAAGGTAGTGAAGCATTCCTCTCTTCTTCTCCGATCCCGATCACATCCCATACCAACCTGGTTTCCCTAAGTTCTTCCTCCAGTTCTTGTATCTGTTCATCTCTTAGTAGTGTTCTTACGTTATATGTTGTTATCTTCAGTCTACTTAACTTCTCTTGGCGGATCTTCTTGACCAAGAGATTCTTAGCACCCCCTGCACATGGCCCTAATTGACCCGAACCACCTCCTTGGTCATAAACTCTTTCGATGCTGCTGGGAACTGCGGGCCTTTAAATTGGCTTCATTGTACTTTGCCTTTGCATACTGGTGTTGTTGGCCTACCCTTCCACGCTGGCCGGTGCGGGAGCAAGGCACTGACAGGTGAATCGGCGGTAACGTCTGCGCGCGCAATACACAACGAAAGGGGATGCGGAAGTAATTTGAACATGAACGCGCAGGCGGGACAGGAAGAGAAGCGGTAATGATTTGCGCGTTTTCATTCAAGTGTCCGTCCTCATTTTTAAACGACCTGTGCGTGCAGTTAAGAAAAAAATAATTATATTAGTTGGTTACGGTTACAGTGACAGTTGTTTTTCTATGCACACTCTCACTATGCACGTTATCAATACATCGTTTCGCCACATGTTACATCTAATCGCAGTGAATAGTAAATAAATCGTAATGTTTTTCGAAGTGTGGGCATTGGAGTGAATTCCAGTGGATTAAAATTGATAGAGATTTTGCAGTAATGACAGTTGGTGGTAGTCTGTCTTGCATTGCATAATTCCACAACGTAGGCGTATTTTAGAGTAGCATGGTTATAATCAGCAATCAAAACACACAGGTAGTAATCTTGTTGTTTGTTTTCCTGTGATTTTAGGTTCACACCCAAGGCCAGTATCGTCTTTGTGTACAGCATGGATCAAGGGAAGCACAGTCTAAACACTGACAGTTATGTTGTTGTTGTTTGTGTGTTTGTTTGTTTGTTTATGTGTGATTTTACAGTCCCAACCGAGGTTAAGACCAAGTGGATGGAGTGCTATCGCCTTTGAGTACAGCATGGATCAGACACACCTGTAAGTGGATATTATACATCTGTCTGTCATCACCTGGCCTAGGGCTAGGCTAACACCCCTGTAGTCTAGTTAGGCTCCTACATGTACAATTGCATTTCAGCCAACTGCATAGTTCTTTTCAAGGGTTTTGTAACACACAACAGTGAGTGTGTTTTGATTGTGCTACAAGACCATGCATTGGTGGTTCCATGAAGTAGGGGTGGCCTTAATCTCTGGTTCCATCTGTATAAATAATTATTGTTTGTAATGGTGTGTCACAATTCTGATTATTCATTTGGATGACAGACTTGTTTTGCTCGCTGCTCGCTGCTCGCTTTTGATACTTTGATAGCTTTTGCTTGGACTACTCGATTGTGAACTACTGTGGTTATTGGATTGCAGATCTGCAACATGTCCTACTTGGTGGCAGTGTTCTCCGACTCCATCTTCAAGTACCTGCCCCAGAGTGTCAGCAATGTTGACTTTGATCTTCATGGCAGGCGTGGTGGTCATGTCAACGACATTCGCGAGGGTAAGATTTACTTCAGCTTATATCTGCATGTACAGTCAAAAGGCATTTACTTACTTAGGTTTACTTAAGTTGTTCCTGACCGTAGGCGGTGGCCTCGGTGGTCAGATCTTCGTCTTTTTCTGTAAAAGCTCTTCGGCTTCCTCGACTTTGTAGTTGTAGAGAAATTTCAGTGATTTGTATGACATTATTGACATATTTAATTCATGTTGGACTGTTTGTCATATAACCTGCTGCTTGTGTCCAAACTATAAAATATAATATATAAGCAATACAGTGAATGTAAATTTATATAGTAATTTCACAATTCATGGGGCAAGCTATGTCCACAGCTCTGTATCTGTTTCTTGATTGGCAAAATGTACTATTGACAGAGTATACCTGTACACATGGTGGTTTGTTTGGTTAACTTTTTAAATGTTGGTTGTTTGATTAATAAAACTTAACATATAATTTCGGTGCTTGCTGAGACAGATGCGTTGAACATCGATGCCGTAATTCTGCATGTTGGTACCAACCACCGGCAGAGTATATGTGCCGACATCCGCCGTCTGCACCAAGGACTGGAGCAGCACCGACAACTGATCCGACAGACACAAGAGATGTACCCCGCAGTGCCTCTTGTCGTCTCTGCTGTACTCCCCCGCTACGATGAGTGAGTACCAGGAATATAATAATGTTATACAACCTTTTAGTATAGCAACAATGTACACAAAGCTGTATTGATCTATTCAGTTTGAAATAGAGAGAACTATTTGTTGACCATGTTCTGAATAATAGAATTGTGCTCAATTACTATTAATACATTTGAATGGCAGTGATACTGCAACAGAGAGAAACATTTGTTGACCATGTTATGAATAACATAATTGTGCTCAATTACTATTAGTAAATTTGAATGGCAGTGAAATGTAGTGATACTGCAACCATTGTTGAAATAATAAGCTTCCGTATTCACACAGGTATTACATATTTAAATTGTTTGAGTACCAGTAAAATATAGATACTAATTTTTTTCTTTGCACAGTGACGACCTGGCCTCTTGTGGAACCTGCGGCTGCACCAGATGACTGCACAGATCCCTGGCGTGTGTTTCTGGGAATGGGATTGCACCATCTTCCAACTCAGACACTTCAGCGTGGACGGCATCCATCCGTCCCTGGAGGGCAACACCTTGTTGCACGACTGCAGCCAGCCGCGTTCTGCAGATGCTGTCATGTGACAGACGAGGCCAGCTCGTGTAAGTACAAATAACAGTACGTTTGTTTCTAGAGTGGAAAGTATAACTCTGAGTTGACATGTGGAGTACCCCAGGGCTCAATGTAGTTAGTGTAGCTACACCAGTGGTTAGTGTAGCTGCACCAGTGGTTAGTGTAGCTGCACTAGTGGTTAGTGTACCTGCACCAGTGGTTAATGTAGCTGCACTAGTGGTTAGTGTTGCTGCACCAGTGGTTAGTGTAGCTGCACCAGTGGTTAGTGTTGCTGCTCTTGTGGTTAGTGTAGCTGCATCAGTGGTTAGTGTTGCTGCTCTTGTTGTTAGTGTAACTGCACCAGTGGTTAGTGTTGCTGCTCTTGTGGTTAGTGTAGCTGCACTAGTGGTTAGTGTAGCTGCACCTGTAGTTAGTGTAGCTGCACCAGTGGTTAGTGTAACTGCACTTGTGGTTAGTGTAGCTACACCAGTGGTTAGTGTAGCTGAACTTGTGGTTAGTGTAGCTGCACCAGTGGTTAGTGTAGCTGAACGTGTGGTTAGTATAGCTACACCAGTGGTTAGTGTCATCACATCGGGAACTAGTATAGTCAGACCTGCAGTCAATATACTCAGACCTGTAGTCAGACCTGCAGCTAGTGTAGTCAGATCGGGAGCTAGTTTAGTCAGACCTGCAGTCAATATACTCAGACCGGGATCTTGTATAGTCAGACTTGCAGTCAATATTACTCAGACCTGTAGTCAGACCTGCAGTTAGTGTTGTCACATCGGGAGCTAGTATAGTCAGACCTGCAGTCAATATACTCAGACCGGGAGCTAGTATAGTCAGACCTGCAGTCAATATACTCTGACCGGGAGCTAGTATAGTCAGACCTGCAGCTAGTGTAGTTAGATCGGGAACTAGTATAGTCAGACCTGCAGTCAGTATACTCAGACCTATAGTCAGACCAGGAGTTAGTATAGTCAGATCGGGAGCTAGCATAGTGAGACCTGCAGGCAGTTCACTCAGACCGGGAGTTAGTATAGTCAGGCCAGGAGTTGGTATAGTCAGATGTGTAATCAGACCAGCAGGTAGTAGTCAGACCAGCAGTTAGTAGTCAGAACATGAGTTAGTACTCAGACCAGCAGTTAGTAGTAAGACCAGGAGTTAGTAGTCAGACCAGTGAATTAAAAAAATGAATTAATTATTAAGATGTGACCATTTTTAAATTACTAATTATTGACTGTAATAATGTATAGCTAATGTAGTGTTTACTGTTCTAGATATTAAACCAGGACGAAATTGTGAGACGCTTCAGCTGCGTTGGGGTAACTGCGTGGTGATCGCCTTTGCCAAGCAAGACCAGAACAAAACAAACGTCTCTTTTCAGAGCCACAACTCGTTCATACGAGAGTTTGCTACCATCACATCAGTGTTCAATAAAAAATGAAATGTATACATGTGAATAATAAAAATGTACTGAATAAATCAACTGAATGCGACTAATGTGAGAATACCGCAGTGAGACGTTATAGCTGCATTGGGGTACAGCGTGGTGATCGCCTTTGCCAAGCAAGACCAGAAAAAACGGCTCTTTTCAGAGTCACTACTCTTTCATAAGAGAGTTTGCTACCATCATATCAGTGTTAAATAAAAATTGAAATGTATACATGTGAATAATAAAAATGTACTGAATAAATCAACTGAATGCGACTAATGTGAGAAAACCGCTGTGAATATTGATTACAATTATTACCTACGAATCAATCAATACGCATTTATTGTCTTCCGATTTCAAATACACTGGCATACCATGCATGTTCGTTACCAAATCAGCACAATTCGATATCCAAAGTTTCAATGTAGTGTATAATGAACAGGTAGACGAGACATGGGCATATCCAATAATGTTCTTAAATGCCATATAGTCGATTTAATATTTGAAAAAGGCGGGCGTTAACAAGAAGGCAATATTGTCCTTCAAATCGGAAGGAAGTTATCGGGATTGCGCGCGCACAGGTAATTCTCCCTTCCAAGGGGAAGGAAGTTAACGCTACCGGAAGTATTGCGCGCGCAGACATTACCGCCGATTTACCAACTATCAGTGATCTGCGGTGCGGGATGGAATTGGGTCGACGTAGGGTGAACGAAATTGCCCAAGTTTCGACACGGCAGCCGAACCAATACCAAACCACCGCCCGGCCAGCGCCGGGATTCGAACCCCGGTCCCTCCGTTCGACAGTCCACACTCTAACCACTCGGCCCTTAATATGTATACGGATACAACTAAATATACGTGATCGACTGTGGCTGAATAATTCGAAATTACTAACCTGTTTTGTTTAGAAGAATCTTTGCGAACTGACGAACGCTGGTGGCTGGAACTGTTTGTCCAGCATTTTCTTTTGGTCGTTCCGAAATATACCTTGTTGAAAGTTCATGTGCGGATTCTGTCTGTGACTCTGGTCTATACCGGACAATCGCCGGTTATAATCGCCTAAGATAATCGCCTGAGATTTTAAACAACCAACTGTATGACAAAAGGCAAACGTATAAACTGTAAACACACCCGTGTTTATCTAGGGCCGTTCTCGAAGGTCAAGGCCGGATCTGGTTGAAACCCAAAACGAAATAGTTCGCAGTTTGTCTGTTAATTTCAGCAAAGCGAAATAGCACGTGTGCACAAACGAACTAGGATATTATAGTGAATACTTTATAGCTTTGCTTTTTCGTGAAATTAGTCTGACACGTGAAGAGGACAACAATCAAACTGTTTAGTATTTTTAAGCGAGATTAGTCCATTTAGGTATGTACGAATGTATGTTCAATAACGTATTCTATTCGACAAGCAGCTGGACAATGCAAATGGTTACCGACTGACTGACTGACAAACAAGGTGATAATGTTTTCCGCACAAACAGACCTCTATCGCCGGAAGCCGTAAGAGGCGGCAGTCACAAGGCGCTTCACAAGCTAGCGTGAGCCGAGAGAACGTAATATTATCGACACCAACGCAGACAGGAAATGAATGGCGTCATTACTTAACGCGCGCTTAAACCGCGCAAGAGCTGAAAGGTGTACAATCAGACTTGTACTCGCACGTATACTTTGAACCTGACTGCAACGTTTGACGTCGTAATTGGTGATCTGCCAATCCTTGACTGCAGCAAATCACTCCCGCTTTTGTGTTTATCGACTATTTAGTTTATTAACTCGCGTAGACTAGGTTTATGTCAAGCATTTCCGCACAAAATATAAAAAATATTGGTGATATAGGCCTTTGCAAATAAGTCCGAGCAAAACGGTGTATGGGCATTTTAATATTTTTCAAACGTTCCACCAAGATGTTTGATGCAATGGTGTCCATTGTTAATACACGTGCATGACGCCACATTCTTACTGAATTAGTATCCTAGTTTCCTGAGTTTCTCATCTTACATATGAATATTTGACTTATTTGACTAAGCTTCAATATAAGAAAAGTGAACAATTAAATCCCAAATACAACGAGTTGACCAACGGGGGAATTATTGGTATTGAAACATGTTGTTGGTGATTTTGAATTGTTCTATTTCCTGATCGCTGGGCCGTTTTGATACAGCATTCGTCTTGGAAAAATAGATGCCTATTCCTTGCAATAACTATTGCGCTTAATCGCACTGTTACACCACCCTTCACGTGTAGTACGGTTATGCCCCTCATATTGAATGCCAGAGCCAAAACAGTCCCTGTAAATAGACTATTGTTATCATTTGTTCATATTACGGAAATGCACGGGTTTTGAAGAGTAACCCACCTAGCAACCTACAGCTAGACCGAAGTATGAATGAGAATAGATATTAAGGGGGCGCATGCTCCAACGCTCACCCGCGGCGCCGCCCCCTCAGACACTTTGCGTGCATTTTGGCGTTATCGAAAGCTAAGCGTGTGCTAGGGCGTGGTCAGGTAACATTGACACGCTAACAAGTTTACCGTTGAGAGAGAGAGAGAGAGAGAGGGGGGGGGGAGATAGAGAGGGGGAGAGAGAGGGGGCGAGAATGAGAGAGAGAGAGAGAGAGAGAGAGAGAGAGAGAGAGGCAGGCAGGCAGGCAGGCAGGCAGGCAGGCAGGCAGGCAGGCAGGCAGGCAGGCAGGCAGGCAGGCAGGCAGGCAGGCAGGCAGGCAGGCAGGCAGGCAGGCAGGCAGGCAGGCAGGCAGGCAGGCAGGCAGGCAGGCAGGCAGGCAGACAGACAGACAGACAGACAGACAGACAGAGTGCGTGCGTGTGTGTATCATAAGGGTTTCCTCTTAGAAGGGTTGCGCCTCGGGCGCCAAATGTTCAGGGATTAATCTACGACCCAACAGTGTAACGTAACCCTATATTTTTCTCAAAATACCCCGCAAGGGATTTTAGCTGTGTTTAACGGAAACCGCTACGTAAAACGTAGCGTCCGTGAAATAGGTTGGCTGCAACCATTTCTGGTAGAATCAATAATAATAATAATGAATTATTACCTTCAGAATATGTCATTCCGTTAAAATGACTTTTTATGTTCTTTATGTTTTAGTCACACTACTAGAATAATTAAGTTTAATATAATGTTGCCCTCCACAATGCGTTTAATAAACCCGAAACAATGTTCGCAGTTTGATTTTAGCGCTCGCGAAATTTTCATATTGTGTGTAAAACTTCCAAAATGTAAACACTCGCTATTGGCACTGCTGCGGGGACAAACTGGATTAATCGTAAACCCCATTGACGTTGGCAGATTACCACGTAGCGTAAATGGGACGAAGGGACGAGTGCTCTAATTCAACGAATTTCCTATTCAAACTATTACCACTCCTGGTTTGAGCATGTAACTCCGTGTAACAGAACAGACCAGATCATTTTGGGTTATACGGTTGCTCTCCTCCTTGTTCCCTGCTGTACAGGGGTGAGGGTCAGATACAGTAAAGCTCAAACACTCTCTGTGTCTTTTCCTTCCATAGTTTTCTGTCCATCGCTCCCTCTCTCCATCTTTCATCCTCCATCAGCTGTGGCCTTCCCCTTTCATGTGTCCATTATGTTGTTCCGCCTCTGCGTTCTTCGCTATTTTTTCGGCATCCATCCTTGCCAAATGGCCGGCTCATCTCATATGGGCTTCTCAATAATTCTCCTGTTACACTACATTTCCTGTTACACCATATACATAGGCATGCCGGTCGGTGTAACACACACTCTGGACTGTCCCTTTCAGCTTTTTCGATATTTTTCTGTCCATCACGAATCCGTCTACCTTTCTCCAAGCATTCGTTCCTGCTTGTATTCGGCGTCGCACCTCCACATCCGAACGCCCATCCGCCGTAATCATTCCTCCAAGGTACACTTGGTTAATTTCCTTTCCGTCCAACCTGATGTCCAATTCCTCTCTCTGTTGTCCAAACTCCTTCACTTCTGTCTTCTCCAGGCTAATTCCCAGTCCGTGTTTCTTGAACACCCTGTTTCATTCCTCCAACATTTCTAGTAGCTCTTGTTTGCGTTTTGCTACAATGGCCAGATCGTCTGTACACATAATGTTTCTGAGAACATTCGTCGTGCTGACCTTCCTGCTGATTAGTTCCATCACCATGATAAATAGTAATGGGATTAGGACACTTCCTTTCCTCAATCCGATGTTAACTGGAAATTCTACACCTTTAAGGCTTCAACCTGCTCAGAGATCCCTAGCACATTTGCCTGGGGCCGCAAGGAGCTATGGCTATTGCCTGAAAGCGAGGGTACGGAGCACAAACTACATACTAACCACTACACTACAGCACTTGGCATATGACACAGACCTGTGTTAAACATCACACAACGTTTTGTAAGATGATATTATACTAAATGACTAATAAGAGCTTACTACGTTTAAACCTAGGCTGTCTGTTCCTAATTTTATAATGTGTTCTTAATACTAGAATAAATATGTTGATGGGAAATATTGTGTCTGTTTCTCACGAAACTTCCAAATTGAATCAATACTTGATTCAGCGAATTCCTGCTAATAATTACCCCGCCTCGCGCAAGAGAATGATTCAGTGAACGGAACAGACAACCGCAATTTAATGTTCCTGTTCGCCTATTTACTTACTACATAGTTACCGGAAGCAGTCGGTTAATATATAATATTGCATAACCGTGTTCATCAAGACCTGGAATAAACATTTCGTGGAACAAGAGAAGAACAATGGTCAAAGCAACGCCAACGGTTGTGTCAAATAGCCCTCCCGTGACAGGAAACACCAATCGATACACTGACAAGACACGCACGCCAAATCAAACAGAGTAATATTCCAGATCTGGTGATTCCAGTTGCTTCCAGCGCTCGGCAACGTTCTATTAACTGACTTGTCTGTATCACAGTTTTTACAACGTAATGGTCTTAAACGGTTTCTCTCTGGTCTGAATTAACCTACCCATCAAGTAACGAGAACTGACCTACTGCCTTGCCACAAGGTCCGTCAATACATCAAAAATGGATGCCGAACAGGAGCTCATTCCATGTTCAACTGTTGTCCACCTAACACATTTTAGATCAAAATTACACCAGCACGGTGACTATATGATTTAGAACAAAAATTACCTTGGATGTGACCTTAGCACGTGACCTCGACCTAGAATCAGCAAACTAACAACCCAAGAGTTCGGACCTTCGATCTGTTCTATCCCAAATATTCTTTCTTTTTCAATAGTTGGTCGCCAGCTTGTGAAAGAGACATACTTCCCGCCTCCATTCTGGCGTCCGTATTATCGCCGTCTTGCAGTGGCTCTCTTAATATTTTCTGAGCACATGCCCAGTCCATTTCTTTCCTGACTTCCACACTTGACTTCTCTTCCCTGGTTTTTGTCTTTGTTTTATACTGTACAACACTCCCCTAAACTAAGATCGTTTTGAGAAAGGAAATATGCAAACATAAATTTGATATTTACTCTATATCTCTATTGACTCGCAGTTATTGACATACATGTAGAGTACAGGTATGTAGGTATACTATTATAATTAAGAATAAACAATATCATATATGGATAACTTGTGAACGTGAACCTTTGGAGATTGTTGCGGTATCGGGGGAGGGGAGTATATACAATGAGATATGTCGAGCGCAGAGGCTCAGTGGCCAGAGCATCGGACTCTAAAATCGAGAGAACCCGGGCTCGAACCCTATGCTGCCGTGTCGACCCTTGGACAAGTTCGTTCACTCTACGCCCATCAATTGATACCGATTAAGAGCAAACCACAACGCTCATATAGCTCTGATTGAGCTAACACATAATGAAACTATCGTCGCTGGTTAGAGATACTACTTCTGGTGTTGATACAAAACAAAAAAGCAACTTACAAAGTTCAGAGACATTGCTCTGGAAATGCAATTTAATAAATGAACATCTACAGAAAAATGAAACTGTCATTGGTCGAATAAACTGCTCTCAAAAGGTAGACTACATTACAACATAGCAACTTACACTGGTCGGGAAAACGCTCCGAAATTGCGTAACATTTAAAAAAAAATAAAACGGCAACATCATTGTTCTAACGGAGATACTGCTCCGAAGTTGCTAATAAACGTATGTAACAACATTGCAACTAACACTGATCGGAGATATAACTCCGAAATAGCATACAGGGATTATGCACTTGAACAACAAAACCACTGATCGGATACGAAGCTCCGAAGTTTTTATTAAACATATAATAATAGCAAACAACTATCACATGTCATGAAACTGCTCCCACGTTGCGTGTACAAATTATAGAGGTATAGAATAAAACAGCAACGTCACCGATCGGAGTATCAGGTCTAAAGTCGCTATTATAATTATAAAAAAACATTGCAACTATTACTGGTCGGATATACTGCTCCGAAGTTGCGTATACAAATTATAGAGGTATATAATAAAACAACAGCATCATTATTCGGAGTAACAGGTCCGAATTTGCTATTATAATTATATAAAAACATTGCAACTATCACTGTTCGGAGATACTGCTCCGACGTTGCGTAAACAAATTATATTATAAAACAGCAACATCACTGATCGGAGTAACAGCTATTATAATATAACATTGCAACTATCACTGATAGGAGATACTGCTACGAAGTTGCAATCATTATTATTGCTCAGGGGGCTTAATCATAAAATTGTTCACATCGTTCTACGAGCACCATTTTTGGACCAGCACTAGATATGGCCATGACATATAATTTTTTCGCGGGAGTCATGTTGGGTTCCTGCTGTGGCGGCCATATTTGACAAATCCAAGCTGGCTGCCGTCCAGAGTAAGTCTGTGGTCAAAAAGTAGTATAACCAGAAATTATTCCACGTTTTAGGGGTTTTCGCGGTTGGAAAATCCATTTCCGGTGTTAGTTTGCTGATTCTAGGTCGAGGTCACGTGATCACGTCACATCCAAGGACATTTATAAAAATATATATTTGTTGAGCCAAAAACGTACTATATCAGATATTCACCGTTCTGGTGTCATTTTGTTCTAAAATGTGTTAGTAGACAATATATGAACCTGGAATGAGCTCTGGATACAGGTCTATTCACTCAAAGTCAAGGTTAAACTTGCCCTCAAATGCGTAAAACCCATGTATCCGTTAATGATTTAATAAATTTTACTGCGTGAGCAAATGTTTATATATTTCTTATAATGTTGGAACCAATGTTGAAAGGAGAATGGCGAGATCATATAATCAAGGTCAAGGTCAAGAACAATGATAACTTATTATAGAAAGTTTTAATTATGCACATCTGGGAATGTAACCCACTCCAAAATGCATGAACGATACTATTATTTTAGAAATAGCAATTACATGTCAATTGGATACACAAAATTCAAATTCAATGAATGTACCTAAAAAAAGTACAGCGCTATTTTATTTATTCACCCTATTCGTATATTCAGACAATCGTATCCATCACCTACTCATTCATCCATTAGTAGTAGTTCAATTGTTCACATCGTTGTCATCATTGTTTAGGCAGCCACCCTCGCACTTGCACAGTGCTATGCAACGAAGACCTGCCTTGCAGCATTTGCAATTTCCGTTGCACGCTTTCGTCCAGCCGCAGTTTAGGAGCAGGGCACAAGCTCTAATTGCGTCGGCGAGAGTGGCCGAGAAAGGGAGCCGTTGCTTGCTGCGTTCATCTTGTTCCCATCCCTATTTATCAAAGACAGGGATTGCCTGTTGGCATGTGGTTGATTGCTTCCAGATGAAAGTGGCTTGGAGCAAGGACCTCTTGATATGCTCGAAGAGAGCGGCTTGGATCGACGGCATGCATATTGTCAAGTGAAACAAACATTATATGGCATTGCGCGAAACAAGTTACGGAAAGTTCAGAGAACCAGGCACACTTGTAAATAGGCTTGGGGGAGGCCAGATCATCAAACTCATTAGCATCCAAGGCTAAGGAATGTCAATAACATGGAACATCCCAATTAAAACACTTTATAACCCATAGTACATACCTTAGAACGTACACACACACAAAGCCTCACAAATATAAATACTATTTTGACACTATAAAATGCACATTGGCGCGTTCTGTTTCCGGACACTTCGCGTTAATAAACCTTTGCGCCGGCGCCGGAAGAAACCACCTAGGTGCTAAGTATTTTCGCCAGAGAATGACGCAAATGACGTCCAGTCCTCGAAAAATCAATTAACGACATTATCAGCTAGTAGTTAATCAAGGGGCGTGGCTCTCTGTCGCTTGCGTGGTGTCTGCTACTTAAGGCGGCCACTGGGCCTGCTGCAAGACATTGTCGTTCTCACAGCAACCGACGTCAGAAGCTTTTGTACTTCGCAGCGACATTCCACACGATGATGACAGCGTTCCAAATCGCCTTGTCGTGTTGCGTACTGGCCGTGGTGCACGGAGGCGTCATGGGGACCAGGGATAAGACGTTGACGTTTGGCATCCAGGAATCCGCCGGAAACCTCTGCCTCTTTGCGTGCTTCAACTGCTTCGACGCCACGGTGAGTCCTGGATATAAACTACTTGTGTAACCATGTATGAACTGTGTAGATCAGACATCAGAAAATATTCATTCTCACAGAGCACTATAAATGAATGAAATAATTGAATTGCTGATAGTATAAAATGTAATGCTAGCAGCATGAATATGCTTAAACACAAGACTGAAATATACAGTTTGGTTTGCTCTGGATGACAATCTTGATCAGTGATGTTAAATCACATCAGCACTACTCCTATCTTATCCCATCGCTCCTCCTCTCGAGAGTCCTCTGTCCTGGGTTCTTCTCTCAAGCTGCTTCCATGTGTATCCAATTCTTCGTTTTGTCCGCCTGGAGGTCCTTCGCCAAGTATTCGCCGGGCTGCCTCTAGAACTGGTCCTACGGTATGATTAGTATTCTATCAAACAAACGTGTTTAACTAAGCGTGGGTTGCGTCCTTGCATAACACAGTACAACCCAACGTATTGCTATTTGTATTCTTGTCATTCCACTTCGTTTGTGAAGTGTTCGTTTTCTTCTTTCCTTTGATCCATTGTGGGGTGGGGTCCACACACAGTCCGTGCATTCTGCCTTATTTACTATTTCTCTCTTTCTTAGGTTGTTGCAATGGTCTTTCACTCTCGGCTGTTCATACATACCCTTTGGAGATATATCTCGCTATACAGCATCGTTCCATCTAACTGTGGTCTTCTTCTTAACCATCTCCCACCCTCTTCAGTTTTTCTTCAATTTTCATCATGCCAGTCTCTTTTCCCAACTTCTCCATCTTCGTCTATTCTCTCGAATCACATGAGTCAAGGATCAGAATCGAGGCCAGTCTCACCCACAACAGACAGCGAAACATGAAGACGACAATAACAACATTTTACACATTCATCGAACCTAATTTTCACTACTCCGTGTAGCTTCTACTCCTGCCTCCCTGTCTTTCATACACATGCATAGGATTGTACCACGCACGCTTCCATTTAGGTGTATCTTCAGTGTACGTTTGTACCCCTTAGATGCTTATACTGAAGATATCTACTGCGAACTAGTTATTATGTGTTACTGTTCCATTTGTGTTTTTAAACTGCGGATCTCTTGCTATTTTATCATTCATTCTGGTTGTTATTATCTTGGCAAATACAACGAATCGCTCTCTATCCCTCCCGTTCTCTCTCTCTCTCTTTCTTTCTCTCTTTCTCTCTCGCTCGCTCGCACGCACGCGTGCAAGCACGCCTGACGCACACAAACGTCTCTCCCTTCCCCCTCTCTATCTGCTTCTCCCTCGGTATTATATTATTTGATTATTTGTGAACACATTACATCAGGCATCACGCATGTAAATTGTTCAAATTACCGAAACATAACATTCCCTCACGTACGACCATTGTATGACTATTTACGCCGTTTTAATACTTAAAGTACATCTATGTATAATATAAACAATGATAGCTCCAGCAAAATCTTCATCTGGCCAGACGTTCCTTACTGTAATCTCAAGACAGCTCAGATTTCATCATGGTTTTAGGATCCGGCGCTGATGGTTGAGTGTGCCAACACGTTGTGTCTGGAAGCCCTGCCGCAACATAAGACATTGCCGTACATCTGGATCAAGACTTGCGAAGAACTGAAGCATATCTGGCCGCAGACTACGCAGTGATTGTCGAACGAGACAGAGGGCGAGAATGTCCAATGAACGACTGGTGGGTCGCGACCTTAAAGTTGACACCCACGTCGGAACAACTGAAATGTTCAAGCGAGTCGAGCAGTGTATATCGATTTGCAACTGTAAACATTACATACAAATTATACACATTACATTTACCATAATGACTTTATTTCCTGCAGAGAGAATGGAAATCATATACTCATTACCAATTTTATTATTATTTCGTTGGTGTTAATAGTTACATTAATGGACGTGTGCCTTTAATAAGTTAATTGTATATGATGTGTGTTTGGAGTTCCTGTTCTGTGTATACATGATATACAGTCATGACTGTATTTGTCTAATCTTTCAATAAATATCAAATAGGCTTGATTGGTGGCTTAGTGCTTTCTATTGAAATATTAACTTTGAGTCTCAAACATAGCTACGATTGTCAGTTACGCCAATCTCTGAAATGTATGGAAATGTATGATATCGTGAACGTAGTTAAATGGTCTTTGGATATCATTATTAAACATGACTGTCTGTTTTTGATATTAAAAACTAATTAACCTATAAGTAAATCAAGTGGTTCTCGGCGTTGTTAAAAGAACGGTGTTTTCATCACAATTTCCTGTATATGTATGTAATCAATTTTTAAAGCTGTTGTCATACACGATGCTAGCTAAAATGAAACTAGTGCTACACATACACAAATAGGCAGCCGAGAGTTTTCCGAAGTATTCTTATATGTCGTTTAAACGCCGGGATACACTGGCACGTTTCGCCCGACCCGACCCGACCCGACAAGACCAAACCAGACTCACCCCAACTGCAATGTATCCGCTACGCCGACTGTTAACGACTGTAATATACTTGATACCGGCGTGACGTCATAAGTACGTAAACTTGAACACTTTCGAATACGTCAGACTAACACCGACTAGCACCGACGTGGTCGACATGTTTCAAGGTTACATGATTATGATGACACCGCCTTCGATTATAGCGCAGGTGGTGTCAATCGGTGTAGTATTTGTAAACACTGCAGTCGGGGTGGGTCTGACGTGGCCTGGTCTGGTCGGGTCGGGTCGTGCGAAAAGTGCCGGTGTATCCCGGTAATGCTGCGCGGCGCATGTATTTCTACGATTGTTGCAAGTTAGGTAAGACGTCTCAGACAGACTGATGGGTGCAGCAATCGCAGAGAACACT
Organism: Escarpia spicata; assembly: GCA_963995525.1. Taxonomy (NCBI): domain Eukaryota; kingdom Metazoa; phylum Annelida; class Polychaeta; order Sabellida; family Siboglinidae; genus Escarpia; species Escarpia spicata. Next base: position 3,009,444 of record OZ023211.1, read on the forward strand.
TTCCGAACATGCGATCAACATCCATCCAAAGTCTGGTACAAACCATTAACTAGTAAAAACCGCTATCCTCCTGAGAATGTCAAATAAAAAAAAGCTTTTAAAATACTATTGTTTGAGTATTGAATAACTAACGGTTTGGAGCATTAGTCACAGAAACATCAACACAAAGACACGCGCAACACACACGCACGCACGCACACACAAAAACCACACAAACAAACAAACAAACAAACAAACAAACAAACAAACAAACAAACAAACACAAACACACACTTTCATGCATAAACACACACAAACACCAAGTACACACGCACACTCACATACACACACATATATACATACATTCATACATACATACATACATACATACATACATACAGATACATACATACATACGTACATATAAACGTATGCACGCTCACACACAAGCACGAACACAAACAAACACACACACACACACACACACACACACACACACACACACACACACACACACACACACACACACACACACACACACACACACACACACACACACACACACACACACACACACACACACACACACACACACACACACACACACACACACACACACATACACACACGCACTGACACACATACGGGACAATGAAAAAAAATATTAAATGTTCCCACCATAGAAGGAACGAAACAGACGTTCTTTATCACCTAGAGTTTTGATGATTGCGGCTATTATGGCGGCACACTGTGACGTTTCGTATCGTTTCTGTTTGCGCAAAATTTCGTTTGCGATGACTTCATAAGGAGCATATCACATATAAATGGGGCGGTTCCTTTTGTCGAAGCAAAATGGTAGATGCTAGAATACGTCGCTCCCTATAATTGTGTTTGCTGTCACTAACATAACTGTTTCTTTCACAACTTCACCTTCGTTATCTTCCCGACTGTTCACGCGTAGAACATGAATCATTTACGATATGCAGACGACACGGTACTGACTGCTGAGAACGAAATCTAGGAGTGCTCTTTAATAGTAATTTCAATTTCCGACAACACATATCTCAAACATGTCGCTGCTGTTTTTATCATATTCGTGATCTTCGCCGTATTCGCCAGTATATTTCATTTTCTGTTGCTAAAATTATTGCAACAGCGCTTATTAGCAACATACTTGACTATTGCAATTCCCTCCTTTATAATATCGCTAGCAATGATATCACAAAACTTCAGCGTGTCCAAAATTGTAAAAATTTTGAAGTCTTTGCATTGGCTTCCTGCACGATATCGTATAATATTTAAGATCTGTACCATTACATACCAGGCACTGTCCAGTAAGGAACCTTCTTATTTGCATTCATTGCTTACTCCTGTAAAAAAAATCCCAACAAAGTTAGAAGACAACAAGCACGATATATAGTCCATGTCATGAGAAAGAAAAAGTTAGAACATATAGTAACAACAGGAAAGATAGAAGGAAACAGATCCAGAAGACGCCAGAGAATACAAAATAATAAATAGTCTACCAACATGGTGTGGAAGGAGCAAAACAGAACTGCTACAAACTACAAATGACCGTGCGATTTGGAGGGCCATGATCGCCAACGCCTGTGACAGTCATGGCACGTACAAGAAGAAGAAGATAGCTGTGTAGGCTGCTAGTTCGAAGCCTGGTATGTTTAGCGTGTATGTTGTTTCGCAATGTGTTTCCTGAAGCAGGATTGCGATTGCCTTGTTGTTGTAGGCTAGGTGTTCAATAATGTTGAACTTGGCAGTTTGTTATGTCAAAGCGAAATGATAGATGCTGAAACACAACTATTCAGTCACAACTTCTGCTTGATTTTCTTGCTAACAGTTCATGCGTAGAAGGGCCAATGTCTCAAAAAGTGTACAATTGACAAAAATCGTGTCTTTTGTCTCTCACATCGTCAATTATAAAGTTAGCCTAACGAAATTTTAACCATATATTGATGTCATTACGTTCTTTCAGGACATGTAAGGTTTGACAGCTTTGTTAATTGTTAAAATGGCAGAAATTGGCCGTAAGTTGCCAAAAAAGGCCAAAACGACGTGTCCAATTGAAGTTTGCAAAGTTTGAAGTAGTGCCATACAAAAACAGTGTTGTATTATTTTTTTCTGAGTTTACTGGGCAAATGGAGTATATATTGGGAATGTACGGTAAAAATAATCATGTTTTAAAAATTAAAACAAAAAAATGTACACTGCGTTTTCTATAATGACAAATTTTTGCGTGTCCAGCGTCATCGGTTTACACGGGTCAATTACATTAATATATTATTGTCGTTGTAGGATACCTATACATATATTCTTTTCCTACATGTTAAGTAAATGATGTACAAAACAAAATATGGGTCTAAACCTAAATTCGACGAAAATATAACATGTTCAAGTAAACAAATATGGAGTGGCGTTTTAGCTGCGTGTCCAGCGTCATAGATAGAAAAGGCTATCTTCAAAACAATAGGAAAAGTACGCCGTTTTTAATTTTTTCGTACACACCAGCAACCACCATGCTATAACCCCAACAATGGCAATATTCACAATATTTCTTGGTCAAATGAGGATAAAACCGATATTGGAGCGTGTCCAGCGTCACTGCGTGTCCATCGTCATCTGTGGGATTGAGAAAGAGAAAGACTGCTGAGAGCGCATTCCACTTTGATATGTAGGAACTGCAGTGATCAGTGCATCCGTGGCGGTCGCCTCTCTGCTGGTGGGTATTTGTTTGTTTCCTACAATAAATATTTGATGAGTTGTGGTCCTATATGTACGTTTTTCATATGAAATGGTGTAATACAATAAGGCTAATATGGTAAATTAATAAAGGTAACACCACTTATAGCGTTAGTATACTTAACAGCTGTGTTCTAACAAACCAATGAACGATAATTTGATACGTTGATCTGCGGGAAAGTTAATATATGACAATCCTAATGCCTAAGCAACTTGATGACGCTGGACACGCCAATTTAACCAAATGTATATTTACCGGCTGTAGTTGACACTGACATCCTAACTTTTAGTGTAGATGTGTCAAGTACATGCTGCTCTTCATATAAAAGAAAACATTTCACATACAATTTAGAAGAACACATTATTACAAACAAACCATACTGACGCTGGACATTTGCTGATTAATGATAAAAATCAACATATCTAAGAATAATTTGCATTTAAACAATAGCTGTTAATATACGTTTGAAGAACAAGACAGGTAGCAAAACAATATAATGCATTTGGGTGATATTAAAAGGTAATTTGAAGAATTATGGCCAATGGGCTTATTCACTCACGGCAGTAAGGCTGGACATGCAGCTGCGGGTGTGATCCTGCAACGCATATCGCTTACATACTACTGTATCCGTTATTTCACGTGATCTGCTCATCTCATTGAATTATTTTCAAAAGCATTTAAGCGTTTCACAAAAACAAAATACAGAATAATTAATATTGCGTTCTACATTTTTTAGAATACTGTGTCCAAAAAAGGGATTATCATGGCAAGCCACGACACGCAAATGTATTGTGCTAAGATCTCGCACCGTTACCGAGATAGAAAGATAGCACAAGACCCCCACATCTTGGCCCATCGTTCCGCTCAGAACCGGGCATATCATGTCTGCGCAAGGTATCTCCCAGACCATAAGCTGAGAGCTCAGCGAGCGCGCAAAGCTATAAATGTAAGTAGCATACGATAACATAGTTGTCTTGAGTTTGACTTTTCTTCAAGTAATTGTCTATATTTATTTTAATATTACATGTAAGCGTTCTGTTACATATCAATATTTAATGTAGAAGTGATTTATTATTAATGTGTAAATTGTAAATATTTGCATATAGAGCAAGACATCTGCAGCGGCAACTCCTACAGTGGAAGTTAGGAAGTCGAAGAGACTCGACCCATCCCTTCCACCTACTACAAGTGAGGTGCCTACGTCTTCGTAGAGTTTGGCTGACTCAGAATACGTACCATTATCAGGCATTGTGTGTTGTGTTATAAAATTGTAAACCATTACATCATACGATTTATGATACTAACTCTGCAAGATATATTATATTTTTTTCAGAAATATGTAACAAGATAATGTACAACTAAGCAAATATTCGCATAAGAGCATAATTCAAACTTGGCTGCATGTGTTGCTTTAAGTTGTGCATGCTAAATGAGATATGTTTCTTCCCTGTAATATATATCACAGTGGAGTATTGCTATCGTTTACAAACCAACTGCAACGGCTATGATTATGACAACCGATGTTCTTGTTATGGACACAACTTTTCAGTGGTCTCACAGACTACCCCCCGCATGGTGATATATATACTTATTTCTGTTACATTATAACACTAACACATATTTGTAAACCGTAATTTCAAAAACATATAATTCCCGGTTTAATATTCATTGTTTATGTTATAAGAACATTGGAATTTACTGTCTTCTTAACTTAAGTACAACCTGTGTTCTTGTTTGTTTCCTTCAGAGAAACCCTGGTCGTGAAGATGAATTTTTCCTAACTACATTCATCAGTAGCACAAGAATTAGGAGCTGACGTGACAGCTGAAATACCGACTGCTGGAAACCTACCCAGGAAAAGGAGGTAATCTGTCCAAAAGAAGCTAAACGCCTTGAAGGTGAAGACGAAGAGGCTGCAAAGACGTGTATGGGTTTTGGAGAATCATTTAAAGCGCTCTACTCGTAATCAGAAAGAAGGATCAGGGCAAACAAGAACTGATACGACTCCCATAAACACCGTTTTGACAACGCTGATACGCCGTGCTGACATAATAATGAGGAAGGACGGATTGAACCCTTTGCGAAACAAAGAAGTGAGAAAGGTTCTCGCTGCCCATGAATCACTTGTGATGGAAATGCAAGATATTCCAGTCAAGAAAAGGCAGTCATTCTTCACAGGACGTCACCTGAAAAGAAGTCGGGCAGGTATCATTGTCGCGAAGAAGTTGCACCTAGACCGACGATACGTTCTCCGCAAGAATGGCTTCGCAGGACAAAATACAGCACAACACTTGAAGGCCAGACGGGAAGGAGTTCATGAAGAGACCGGATAAATTTACACTTCTGCCAGGCAAGAAGAATGCCGTGAAAGATGGTACGAAGAAGGTGCAGAAATATACTTTGACTGACTTTGACCGCTGCATGTTTAAAATGGTGTTCGTAGTTGTTTTGTAATTTGTGACGAAGGATAATGATTGTCTTCAATTAAAGCTACATTGCGTGTCCAGCGTCATCAGTATATACTCATTTCTTAGCTCACGGTTTGCCTAATCTCGATCCCCGGACGCATATGACAGTTGGCACACACACAGATAACTTAACTGATCAGTGTTACTGATTATGTATCAGTTATAATTCCACACATTTTTCTGAGAGAGCTGCACTAATTGAAAATAGGCCATTCCAAAAACAACAGAGTGCAAAAACTATCACCAAAGTAACAACGAGGAAAAGGAATGTTTCCAAGTCAAATGTAATCGTCTACCTCTTGATTCTTATTAAATGGCACGTACACTAGATGATCCAAAAACATTTTCTCCTTTACATGTATTGTAATTTTTCGTCGATGACGCTGGACACGCGATGAAAATCACGTTTGACTTCAAGTGACTGTCATAACAAAAGTAACCCATATTACATTGACCCATTTATGGAAAATACTCCTCAATATATGTACAATGAGAACATATAACTTAATTGTTCAGAATTAAACATTTATTTTTGGACCTGTTAAAACATAATTGTACACTTTTTGGGACATTGGCCAAGAAACGTATCCAAATGTTATATAATGAACAGTGTTTTCCAGTCAATTTCCCGTCCTTTTACAGATATGTACTACACTAAAGTATGTTAAAGTGAGTAAAACAGTACGTCAGACATTACACAGATAACCAAAAGACAATTTATTTGAACATTATTTTAACCTACTTTTCAGGCCAGGTCTTTATTTATATAATTTTTCTTAAATGCATTTAATTATTAATATAATTATAATGACTCAACTGATCACATTTTTATGACATGCCTACAATTTGTAATATCAGCAAATTTTCATACAGACCACCAAGGGGTGCTGTTCAGTTAAAACTATACCAAAACATCATTAGGATTGCATATTTTCACAATTTCATACACAAGTACAATATTTGTATTAATCTGCCTAAGGGTCCGCTGGGTGGCAGGCTGCATGTTACGCTACACGACGTTATTGTGTGCTCACTGGTTTCACCGAATAAGGGGTCAAGAAATGGGGCAGCGATGCCGCAAGTTGCCCTCGCAGATTATGTATGTAAATTTGCATATAGTGTTATCTTGGATTTTACTTAGATAACCAAAAGACAATTTTAAACACATTTCTCCTATTTTTGACTTTAATCTCTATTTTTTATTACTTGAAAGTCCTTACATGCACCTACTTGTGAATGTCGTCTAATGATGCGTATATGTGAGTCACCTTACGCCATGTTTATACTAATTGATCAACAACATTTTACGCTATGGCCACATACTTTGCAATGGTTGGTTGTCAACGCAACATTTTATCAACCCATGACATTACATGATTCGTTGTCCTGCGTACACAGTTTACCGTGTCTTAACATTTGTTTTAATCGAAGGTTGCTGCCAATCCCCCGCTCTACACCAACATTAAAATTAGCTATAATTCTACTACTAGCAGGAGATGTAAGTCTGAATCCTGGGCCAGCTGTTAGGCGTAAAAATACTACTACCAGTAGGGTAGCCACTACACATGTGCATGTCCATTGGCTTGACCTCTTGATAACCCGTTCAACTTGTAACAATATCCAGACACTTACTGTTTCGGATGGGTTATCAGACCACCACACTGTCATTGCTAATGTTACCGTTTCTATAACTCCAATAGAGTCGAAACACAATGTGTCTTATAGAGCCGTTTACAGAATTGACATTACAGCTTTAATGGCTGATACCCTTAAATTTGACGTTATCACATACCCCAAAACACATGTCTGACTTATATAAACAGTACCGTCAAGTACTCAAGCCATTACTTGACAAACATGCACATATGAAATTCAAATTGTAGAACAAAAGCCACCGGCCCCATGGATGACTTCCGAAATGTTATTATCTAAAAGGCGCCGTCGTTATTTAGATCGTGTGTGGCGCAAATCACGCTCACTTCTGGACAGGTCGCGTTATTCTAAACAATGCCATCCCTGTAACAGACAAGTGGCCAAAGCTATGTCAGATTACTACACAAATATGGTCTAGTCACATTCTTTCCTGTCGCTTTTTCTCTTGTCACGTCCTCACATCGTCCTTTTTATTGACTTCTCTTCTGTCACGTTAAGGCCCTATTCTCGCTTCGTCCCCTCATCTTTCCTCCCATCGCATTTTCTTCTCTCCTCTCCTGTCATATTTTCCCTCCTACCTCTTTCTCTACGGTCACTTTCTCCCCTGTCACCTTCACGCCTGTCACGTTTCATACTGTTGCTTCTCCAATTTCTTCCTCTCCGATCACCTTGCCTCTTCTCAGTCTCCTTTCCTCGGTCTTCTTCCTTCAGTCTCACAGTATTCCCAACTCTCTCCCTGTCGTCTCTCTCCATTCCGCCTGTCTCCTTGCTAATTCTCATCTCCACCCCCTTCACAATATATGTCAACCTAACTACCTCCTTCTACAGACATTCCACCTTCCAGCACCCCACGCACTGAAAGGTGACTCCCTCTTCCTTGGTATCTGCCCATAACTTCCCACAGCTGGACAAGGCAAAATCCACCCAGCTGTGGCAGTCATCGCACACAAAGTGTCGCTTTGCATTGACTTGCCGCTTGCAAGGCGCCATATCAGAATTTATTTAATAATAATGATAATAAGCTAATTAGCTATTCAAAATAGTTTAGTCAACTATGTTTACACTATTCACTATGTAGTCTTTAAGAAGAGAGGCATGAGATTCTTACGCGGTAACGCGGATTACCGCGGTTCATGAACTCGATTTGGCCGTTTCTGTGATTCGTCCAAGTGCGGAATTTTTTTTTTAAATATGGGGGGGGGGTTGTGACTTGGCAAACTTGGCAAACATCGACAATAAAAATTATAAATTTCGTGGTCGTCGTCCTTTTTCAAAAGCAAGCCATATTCTGATTGGCCAGAAACTGCGAATCACGGCCCAGCTTACAATCCGTGCATGAGTTTTGGCGGCGAATAAGTTGCAGTGTTGTTTTCGAAGTTCGCAGTTGCATTCAATCGAACGAAGCATGAGCTACGGTCTATAGTAAGTTGTCCGCTCTTATTTCAAACATTCTTGTATGAGTCAATTACTGAATTATTGGAATTAACGTAGCAGTCGAGTGGTTTTAAAATCGTAATTTCAATCAATATTAGATCGTTTAACCTGCCACGCGAGGCGTTGTAATGGACTCTGTCTATGAGGCTATAGCCTATGGGACTTGCATTACGGCGCCGGCGTATGCTCTCGTCGCTGGCTTTACGGGTCATGGCATAATTCAACGATATGTAAACTCGAACAGTAAGCGCAGTATAAGTTTTGCCGATAACTTTAAGGTATCCTAGATGGGTTTATAGATTATTTTGGATAAAAATAAGCATATACCAAAACTTCGTAAGTTGGGTGGGCGATAATATGTCAACGTGAAGTACACCAGTTCACTTTAACGTATGCTTTAGGTTATTATTAATTAAATAAAAAGTTGAATTAAATTTATATGACGTTGTTAATATGAACACTTTTAGGGGATATGGCGTGCACCAAGAAGGACGTTGTACAGAGAGGGGACGAGTTAAATTTGAAGATGCAAGAGAAAACCCAGTGGGCATACAACGTTGCTACGGCGTCGATTAGTGGTTGGATATACGTTGCGACGTCGAACACCATAAATACAACGTCATTACAATGACTGATCGTCAACGTTGTAACACCATTGAAATATGACTTTGACACGACGTTGATATCAAGTCGACAACATAACCCGGCGTCATTACAACGTTTGGTCATCAACGAAATACGGACGTTGACATGTGAATCCGTACAACGTTGCAATTAAGTTGACAGCCCAACCAACTTGATTTATGTCATGAAATCAACGTCTTTATAACGTCTTGCCATCGACGTTATAATGACGTGGTTGGCGTGACGTTGATACAACGTTGAAATTAAGTCGACAACCTAACCCGACGTCTTTACAACGTCTGGTCATCAACGAAATACGGACGTGGAAATGTGACATCCGTACAACGTTGCAATCAAGTTGACACCCCAACCAACACAATTCGTGTCATGAAATCAACGTCTTTATAACGTCTTGCCATCGATGTTATAATGACGTGGGTGGTTTGACGTTGATACTACGTTTAACTCAAGTCGACAACCTAAACCGACGTCTTTACATCAAAGAAATACGGTCGTGGAAATTTGACATTTTGAAGTAGTCGCCGATCAGGATAATGACTGCAAGTGTACCAACTGTAACCGTTCGTCAATTATAAACTAAGACTGGCGAGGATGCCGTTTATGCACGGCCCTACATCACGAAACGCATCGCGGTAATTATACTTTAACGCAGCATGTATAGCGTCAGTGCAAGCATGGATAAGTTGCCTAGAAGAATGGTATCCATATAACTGCAAACTTCCGAGTTCTGAAATAAGTTCAGGAGAATGTCAGGTTCAAGTACCTCCAGCTGTAGGCCCATGCCCCACTGCTCATGCGAAGCTGCATATGTCGGGTACTCTTGTAATGTTTTGGCAGGCATGTATACGCGGGACATTTATCTGACGTATCACGTATATGTCTTATCTATCGGTTATAAGTCCTATGCATGTAATCTGCCCTAGTAATGTAACATATTCATGATATATGTACACTAAATAATAAGTCATTGGAATATACATGCAATACACAAATATCGGCATCATGACGTGTCACCCCGGTCAGACATAACAATTAATGTAGTCTAGATTCGTCTTTGACCAACATATATATTTGTAATGCAATATGTTTTAATGGACTCCAGATAACTTGGAGCACATTCAAAGGTAATACATTTTTACTAGGCCTAATATATTGACTTTTTCTGCCCGTCCACCCGTTTCCAGTAATAAACAAAATGGCAAAATATCGGCATTGATCGCATGAAAGTGCCACTTATTATCCATGAATAAAAGTGATTTAGAGATACATGTAATTGTTATTAGAGGTACCTTAATTAATTGATAGTAAACATACAAATTAATTAAGCTACTGGAATGTGGTAGAAACACATTTTGAGTATTTGTTTAATGTTGGCTTGATGCAATACCAGCATGCCTTGCGAATGACATCAAATAGTGCGAGGCGTTGAATTTGCGAACAAGCGAAGAAACTGCTACTACTGCGTAATCAATAAATATTTGCAAGTAAGTGTTACCATCCGTTTTTATTAGGTTAACTGTTTTGTTTGTTAATGTACATAAAACAGACATAACTAAACAGCATTCTTTGTCATCATGTAGTTTGCGTGCTTTTGGCGATTATAAATTGACCAGGTATGAGTGGTGAGACTGTGAGCGTTGCTTCAGCCCTCGTTAATTATCAATAACTTTGTTATATGTTGTATAAATGTGATATCTCAGATTGTTAAATATGTCATTTATCAGTACACGTGATCCCAGGCATATTTACGTTATAAAATATTAGCGCATTTTTGAGACAAATGTTCCGGTTTGTTACACCATGCGCGGTTTATCGCTCATTTCAATGCACGGTTCCGACGCCATCTTGACCTGGATCAGAGTTGCGAGTAAATAAACGCACGTGGGTACGAGAACGGGTCCCGGATGGTTCGGCCCCTGACGAGTTCAGCCCACGCAGACGGATGTTTCGGCCAACTTCACCGAAAATTCGGTGGGCGGTGTCGGATGTTTCGGCCCGTTGATAATTATCAAAAGCAGCGGTCGCCTCAGTCCTGCCTCAGCCCACTGCGTTTGATTCGGCCTGTTGCGTTTGAAGATTGTTTTTGATGTTTCACAATAAATTACCTACCACCTCTTTAGTGTTTGTTGGTTTATTTATTTGAACTCGCACTCTCACCTGGATTGCTTGTATGTGTGGTATTTGTTTGTTTGTTGCAAAGTATCCTAGTAGTAAGCTAAACAAACACGGTAACGGAGCACACGCCACACGACAATCTGCTCACTCCCTTTATGTAGTTGATGTCGATTGAACAGATAAAATGTGTGACCACACTTTTCAAAGACGCATTGACGAGGATGTTATTCTACAGTTCACAGCTCTATTGTAACGATTTTTCAAGGGCTGTATGATGATGACGAATGTGTCTGCTTTCAAGAATATCTGTTATCAAGATTTTACAATAGAAGAATTAATAGTACTGTTATTATATGACAAATATTTCTTCAATGAGATATTACATCACTCCTCTTTATGGGGGTGATTACATTAACAAAAGTATCATCACACCAGCCATACACATACGCAACTTCAATCTCTGCGTGATACAAGAAATTGTATTTTTCAGTGTGAAATGTGAAAACCCAAATATTTTCAGTGTGAATTGTGATCCAGGACACCCCTACACCTCCTCTATATACATATATAATCTATTATACTATATTAATTATCGATATATATATATATCGAGAGTTAATATAGTATAATATATGTATATATAATGTATTAATATATATATATAGGTTCTTACATATAATGATATATATATATTTATTAACCTATAATTATTATCGATATATAATATATGTATGCATGTCTTTATTACATTTATTTTATTCATTTATTTACCACGTCTTTATTGTTGAGGTAATACCCTTACAGTACCTGTTTGTGAGTTGTTTGTGTGCAGTAGCCAAAACAACACCGGCCTACGCTAATATGTTTGAAGATGGCTGAGTACATTGTTTGTGCTCAACCCCTTGATGTAGTCAGTTAACTAGAAGTCAGTAGAACTGATGGAATGTGTGACCATATGCAAATCAAAATAGTTGCATGCAATATAAGAATTATTTAAACATTTATCATTATTTAAACATTGAAACATCACGCATAAATATCTAATAATTCGTGACACATTTACAGAAAATACGCAAGTCAAAATAGTTGCTTGCATTATAAGAATTATTTAAACATAAAAGTCAGATTTCTAAACAGAAGCAGGACGGATGGTTCGGCCCTTAGAGCCCGCCGACACCGGTTGCAGAAACGGTTGATTCGGCCCGCGCGAACGCAAGCAGGTCACGTTTAACCGGTTGCGTGAACGGATGGTTCGGCCCCCGACGAGTTCGGTCCATCCGACTCCCACGAGAACAAAGGCAACAAGGCTTTGGTGTCGCTCATTCAAGTGATTAAAGCAAATTATGTTATGATATAAATCAGACTTATGATATACCAAGCCCAATGTGTATATAAATGAACGGTGTATTATTATAACTTATTCTTAAGTGAATATTCGATCTTATCTGTTCATTTAAGGCTGCTATTGTGTCAATGCTTGTGTGAACTGATAAGACATATTTGCACTCAGTAGGGTTGAGGGGAAGATAGGAGCTTCCCAAAACAGACCATTACTTGCCTACATTGTTGCAATTTTGTAGTTATACAAAGTACAAATACATCAGGATGTTTTTCACACCCATTGTATGCATCATGGAGACAGTCACTAAACCCATAGGCTTACTTGAAAAGGGTAGTTGGCAACTTGTCACTTGGCAGAACTGGCTTCAAAGCAGTGAAAGCCCAGTTAAATCCACACACTGTATCAATGTATCTTACTATGTAAACGCTCATAAAACTGTAGGGTAAAACTTCACCATGGCTATGCTGAAGTTGACAAGGGGGAGCAACCATATAACCTGGAGAAACTAGTGGAATATAAACTAGTGGAATGTACAAAATAATCAAATGGAATTGTTATGTATTTGCAATTCGGTTAAATGTTCAATAGTAATATAAAAGTAATAGGTCAATTACTATTGCATTGCTTCCTATTACTATTACATTGAGTTTTTGCTCAACATATTACTATTGCTTCAATATTTGTAATCGTTACTATTACATATTACTATTACCCCAGGCCTGGTATCAGTTGTAGTGTGTTCATTACATGTTTCAGGCGTGCCTTCTTTATTATTTCCAAATGTGTTTTTATCCATTTTCATAATTTCTCCTTCCAGGTCTCGCCAGACAGAAGTGGTGGCGGCGGCAGACAAAAGACAACACAGTAGATTGAGAATATGCACAGTCGTTGACAGAATTTCTGCTGATTTTTGACATTTGAATTTATGTACTTTGTCAAATAAAATGCTGTTGCTTTATCAGAAGGTCCCGATTTTGTAATTGCGTAGTTCTCAAAACACGCATTTCTTAATTATATTAAAATTGGATTTAAGCAAGGGGCTCCTATTTAAAAAACATATTTGCAGAACTATATGACTTGGGATAACGTACACTATTGTATATACCACATTCGTTCTATTAAGCGTACATCCCCTTTTAGCAGAATCCGATTCCCATGACAGTGCCCTCAATGCCAACCTTAACTGTTGAACCCATCATTGTGTTTTTATTTCTACCAATATCACACTAGATTCAAAGCTTTGTGATGAAACAACATTGAAAGGTCCACCTAAATTATCACATTTTTATAGTGTACTCGTATCCTGTTGCTCGTATGTGAGATGCAAAAATCGCTTGCCAGTCATGTCTACTGAGTTTGCTCTACTCAGGAACCAAAGAAAATGGGTGCACACCCCTGTACGCTTATTGGAACACAACATTTGACATATTTCCATGTCTCGTTTATGTGTTAAGCGTACTTTACGCTTAATAGAACGAGTACGGTATATATATATATTCAACATAGACTTTGGAAATTGACGTCGAAAAAGGTGCGCATACGACATGGGCAATCACCTACTTGTGAATCCAACCCGTTTTCAACATCGCTATGACGTTTAAATCAGATGTCGAAACGACGTGGAAAACTGACGTTGGACCAACTATCAAATCCAACATGTTTTCTACATCACTACAACGTCGAAACATGACGTTGAAACAACGTATAAACATGACGTCGATCCAACTTTCAAATTCAACAAGTTTTCAACATCGCTACGACGTTGAATCCAGATATCGAAACGACGTGGGCAACCGACGTTGGACAAACTATCAAATCCAACCCGTTTTTTACACCGCTACAACGTCGAAACAATGTATAAACATGACGTTGATCCAACTTTCAAATTCAACAAATTTTCGACATCGCTACGACGTTGAAACACGACATCGATTCAACGTCGAAACATGACGTTTATGCAACGCTGAAACATGACATTGGGCCAACGTGGAAATCTGACGTCGAAACGTTGGACCAGCTTAAGCAGCTGAACAGGTTTCAAAGACAAAGTGCCAAAGAGATTGACATCTGTCCACCTCCACTCCCCAGTCCTTGCTCAGGCAGAGAAGAGAAAGAAAGCTGTGAGTGCCAGGATCATGCACAGGCAAGAAAAGAAGTGAAGTCACTTGTCGGGGAGGTTAGCAACCGCCTTGTTATCCCCCATAACAACATGGACGCAGAATCACTAGCCGAGTCATTTTGTTAGTTATTTTTTCTTAAACTACGATGATGCTTACAACATTAAATATGTTACATATTGATTGACTGATTGATTTTATTCAATATAAAATGTAACCTTATACATAAAATATAAATACAGGGTACATTAAATATAAAGGATGACACAAGAAAGTACAGCACTTGTTTCCATTGTGGTCCTTGGACAAACACAGACAAATACATGACAGATATTAATAAAATATGACAAAATAACAGACTAAAACAACAATAATAAATAAATACTTTTTACTTTTCAGATGTCAAAAGACATTGTTAATTATAACATTTAGAAGGGAGGGACATTACCTCCTGATTATAAGCGGTATTAAGTCATTTGAAAAACCGACTCATTTACTACAAATACATAATACCAGTTTTTTTAATTAAACACTTAACAAAAGATGCGTCATCAATTAAACAAATTTAAAAAAAATATTATAAATAAAAAATAAAATACAGGTACCTTAAAAATAAGATTGAATTAAAACTAAATAAATGAGCTGGCTTCCTGATCATTAAGATAATTGAACAAACCTGTTTCACTAAATGTTTAAATTGGTTCTTGTTCGTAGCACCTTGTATGTTATATGGCAATTCATTCCATGTCTGTATACCTGTGTAGTAAAAAGAAGTTAGACAGGCAGATTTAACATACGGCACATGAAGAGACAAAGTTCTAGATCTTGTATTTATACCGTGCTGCTTGCGTGTTACGTTGAAAGAATCGGACAGATAAATCGGTGCTCTGTCATTGACAATATTATAGAACAGGTTAAATTTTAGTTGCTTAATCCGTAGATCCACTGGTAACATATTGACCTGTCTAAACTCCGTTGATCCAATGTGGGTTCTTGCTGGAACTTTAAGAAGGAAACGGATTACCTTGTTCTGTGTACAATGTAGTCTAGTTTTATATTTCTTGGTTAAACCCGAGAACCACGATGAACAGGCGCAGTCAAAATGACATTGTATTAAGGCAGAGGTAAGAACTTTTTGTTTGTTTTCATTTTGACATTTCTTGTTTGCCTGTACAATAATTTTAACTTAGCATTTAATTTACAAATTATCTTCTCAGCCACTCCTCCAGTTAGTGACTGATCTAATTATATACCTAGGTATTTGACATGTGTCTGACACATCAATGTGTTGCCAGCACATTTCACCTGAATGAATGGAATTACATGTGTGGGGTTTACTTTTCGATCCAAAAAGGATTGATTAAGTTTTCCCTAGTTGGAGGGACAGTTTGTTATTTCTCTGGCTGCCTCAAGCTCCGAAGAGAGATTTTCTTGGATGTGTTTGGTGTTCTTACCCGAAACTATAAGGGCCGAATCGTCAGCGTACAAAAGAAGTTTGCAGCGAACAGCCAATGGAATATCATTAATATATATTAGAAACAGTAAGGGTCTGAGACGCTCATCGTGTTGTGTTTACAATATTATTATAATGAGCCACCTGTCACCTGATGGATGACGTAATATTGATGACGCGGACACACGCGTCCCAAGATTTAAAAAAATTATGTAAACGAGGCAGTGCGCGGGTGCGAGTCAATAAATGAACAGTTATCGTTCTGCATAAATACGACTTTGACTGAGTCTATATCTAAACCATTTGATACAACATCTGGCGACGAGGTACACTACAACCCACAGACGCCTATGCAGTGGAAACGAGCTACGGAGTTGGACTGGAGTTCTCTAAACTGTGAGTTTATGAACAGAACACGCCGCCGTTTTCAACAAGACCGGTGCTCGCTCTGCTGACGTCATTGCTACTTCTGGCGTGCGGCTGAACACGGCTGTAACTACTACGTCAACAGCTGATCTCGTAACTCCACAACAACACACTGCTGCGTCTACAATGGCTCTACCCACGTTCGCACAGTTTGACATGCGAATGGATGGCAATTTGGGACCTCGTTGGAGGAAATGGCTTGACCGTTTTGAAAGGTTGACCACGGCCATGGCAGTCAGCGAGCCGACGCGCATGCGCGCGTTGTTTCTCCATTACGCGGGACACGAAGTCGACGAGCTATTCGACACGCTGATCGTGCCTGACGTTACCGATGGCGTCAATGTTTACCAAGCAGCCGCCAACGCACTGACTGACTATTTCACGCCGAAAACGAACACCGCTTTCGAGATCTACAGCTTTCGCCAAGCTGCACTAGGTGAGACGGAAACGATTGACAATTACGAAACACGGCTACGCAAATTGGCAAAATCCTGTGACTTTGCAAACGTTGACAGGGAGATCGCTAACCAAATCATGTTTGCATGTCAATCTAAGCCGCTACGCAGACGTGCACTGCGGGACGATCTATCGCTAGACAGGCTGATCGCCGCCGCTAGAGCGCTCGAGTTGAGCGAACAACAAGCAAGCGCCGTCGAAGGTGAGACGAAAGCTGATCGTCCAATCAACGCAACTTCTTCACAGTCATCCGCCAGGGGAAAACACACGTCAAGAAATCGCAATTTTGGCAACAGAGGTGAACGTTACAACTCGACCAATCGCTCCAATGCTATAAGCAGACACGCTAAGGCCTGCAATTAATGCGGGAATCAACTACCACATCGTTCTGGTTGCCCGGCGCGAGGCAGGAAGTGCAATGCGTGCCACAAGGTCGGCCATTTTGAATTAGTTTGTCGATCATCACAGCGCGCTACCCAGCATGCATCACGTCCAATGTATCGACATCCGGTTGCGAACACCGTGACAACACACGCTGCTACCAACGATGACGAACGAGAGTACGTGTTCACTTCGTGCACAGATGAGCAAGTCCACGTCGCTCTGGGAAGGCAGCGCATCCCAAAACGTCTCATCCAGGTTCAAGGTCAGCAGGTAGAAATGATAGTCGACACAGGAGCATCAGTTAACATTCTTGAATCGCACACGTATGACAGCCTACATGTGAAGCCAGCATTGCAGCCCACGACAACTCGCGTGTTCCCGTACGGCGCGACAACGCCGCTGTCTGTGTTTGGCATGGCGAACTTCGAATTGTAACATAATGGTGAGCAACTAACAGTGCCTTTTCATGTTATTGAAGGCAGCAGTGGAAACTTGCTTGGCTATGCAGCAGCCGAGAACCTCAAGATACTGACGATGGCGAGACAAATCACGACAGCTGATGACGACAAGGTCAAGGTCATAGAGGACTACAGCGACCTATTCGCAGGAATGGGAAAGGTCAAGGACAGGCTGATCACACTGCACATCGACGAGACTGTCACGCCAAAACAGCAAAAGCATCGCCGCATACCGTTCCACATACGTAAGGACGTTGAACAGGAACTAGCACGACTCGAAGCAGACGACGTGATCGAGAAGACGGACGGGCCGACGCCGTGGGTGAGTCCGATTGTCGTAGTGCCAAAGAAGACGGGAGCCGTGCTCATATGTGTGGACACGCGAGAAGCCAATAAAGCGGTAAAGCGAGAGAAACATCCAATGCCCACCATCGATGACCTAATTACAGATCTGAATGGCGCGACAATGTTCGGCACACTCGACCTGAGAGCCGGATATCATCAATTGGAACTCGACCCTGAAAGTCGACACATCACAACATTCAGCACACACGTCGCTCTCTACAGGTACAAGCGGTTAATGTTTGGCATTAACGCCGCTTCGGAAATATTTCAGAATACGATCGCAGAACTTCTACACGGCCTGAATGGATGCAGAAACATTTCAGACGACATCATCGTCCACGGCAAGACGCCTCCAGAACACGATGCGAATTTGAGAGCAGTCTTAGACAGATTGCGAGAAAACAACGTTCGCCTGAACCGAGAAAAATGCAAATTCTCGCAGCCAACCGTCACTTTCTACGGACACGTTTTCGGTGCGCAAGGACTGCGTGCTGATCCGAAGAAACTCGATTCAATTTCGAAGGCGAGTCGACCAACAAACCCATCAGAAGTACGCTCTCTACTTGGCATGGCGCAGTATGTGTCTCGATTCATTGCCGACTTCGCCAACATCGTTGCACCACTGCGAGAACTGACCAAACAAGATGAACTGTGGAATTGGCAGCCTAAACACGAACAATCGTTCCAGGCGCTAACACACGCGCTGACGAACACGAGCACGATGACCTACTTCGACCCCAACAAGTCGTCGGAAGTATTCGTCGATGCCAGCCTTCCGGCTTAGGGGCTATTCTCACGCAAAGTGGAAAGGTAGTCAGCTACGCAAGCCGAGCACTCTCAGACCTCGAACGAAGGTACTTTCAAACAGAACGTGAAATGCTAGCAGTTGTTTGGAGCGCAGAGCATTTCCACCTATATCTGTACGGTGCAAGCTTCACGATCTACACAGATCACCAGCCACTACTCGGAATATTCAAGAGTCAGCGTCCTGCGTCCGCACGGATTGAGCGATGGAGATTGCGTCTACTTCCCTACCAGTTTGAACTGAAGTATCGACCCGGAAAAGACGACAGGAATCCAGCCGACTACATAAGCCGACATCCATATGCGAAAGGAGCAACTGACTCGACCGAGGAGTACGTGCGATACATCTGCAATACAGCTATCCCAAAAGCCATGACCGCTGTCGAGGTCAAAGAGCAGACGGCGACATATGTAGTTCTGCAAGCCGTCACCAGGGCTATACAAACTGGTCGCTGGGACGACACACTCGTTCACGACTACGGCCATGTCAAAAACGAACTGACAACATGCAGTGGCATCGTACTAAGAGGTACCCGTATCATATTGCCGTCTACTCTACAGCAAAGAGCAGTTGAACTTGCACACGTGGGTCACCAGGGTGTTGTGAAGACAAAAATGTTACTACGCGAGAAAGTTTGGTTTCCCGCAATTGACAGCATGGCCGAGAGGCAGATCAAAAGTTGCCTGGCTTGTCAAGCTACAATTAGCACACCCATGACACCTGAGCCGATGATCCCAACGCCGATTCCGTCAGCACCATAGAAGAATCTGTCTGAAGATTTCCTGGGACCATTACCTACAGGCGAGCTGATACTAGTAGTCATTGATGACTTCAACAGATTCCCGGAGGTGGAGATAGTCACGTCGACTGCAACCTCCACCGTGATCCCCAAGTTGGACAGCATGTTCGCTCGTCACGGCATCCCGGATGTACTCAAATCAGACAACGGCCCGCCATTCAACGGCAGTGAACTAACCAAGTTCGCACACTATCTCGGGTTCGAACACAAGAAAATAACCCCGATCTGGCCGTGCGCTAATGGCGAGGCAGAACGCTTTAAGGCTCCTCTAATGAAAGCCATCAGAGCGGCACATGTGGAACAACGGAGTTGGAAACAGGAGCTGTACAACTTCCTTCGGCAATATCGCGCCACACCACACTGTACGACAGGTGTATCGCCCGCGGAAGCACTGTATGGAAGGAAACTAAACGTCACACTCCCACAACTCCCACAACAGACTCGCGCTTCTGAGATTCATGAGAAACTGCGACGTCGCGAAACAGACAACAAAGCGAAATCGAAAGTTTACACTGACAAACGACGAAACGCAAAGCGATCTCAACTACAAGTTGGGGAAATGGTTCTCGTCCGACAACCTCGGAGAAACAAGTTAACAACACCATTCGACCCGCGACCACACGAAGTTGTACGACGTACAGGAACTCTCGTAACAGCTAAAAGAGGGATGTACACGATCACACGAAACATCTCGCACTTCAAACGATTGAATGCGACACATTCTCTACCACACGACACGTACCATAACGACGCCGACAATTTCGACAACACGCGCGACAACATGCGCGGCAAGACGCGCGATAACACGTGCGACAACACGCGCGACAACACGCGCGACAACACGCGCGACGACATGCTCGCAAGACCAACGCTGAAGCCGTGCCTGTCATCGCAAGTCGTTCGACGTTCCAGCAGGTTTCGTAAACCGCCCGTGAGGTTCAAAGATTTCACTGAATAAGAAAGAGTGATGTGCTAGCAACCTCTCCTCTAGTTCTATTTCACGTTTATACACACGTCGATTATGTGAATACGCTTTTAACACTTCATCGAAGAGTGATGTGCTAGTAACCTCTCCTCTACATCGATCGTATAATTAATTATTGTATTTTTAACATAGTATAAGCGTATTTCGAACTTTAGTATTTGCATGAGCCCAGTACTGACTTTAATTCCAAGTAGGGGAAGAATGTTGTGTTTACAATATTATTATAATGAGCCACCTGTCACCTGATGGATGACGTAATATTGATGACGCGGACACAAGCGTGCCATCTATGGGGCAGTACGCTGTTTAATCCGGACATACTTCAAAGGGGCAATGTTATCAATAACGGCCATCAACTTTTAGATTTAAAATGATAAAAAGCCTCGTGTACAGATTGAATATCCAGCACATCCTGCAAATCTACCTCCTGCAGTTTTGCTTCAAAAATGTCCTTACTGTAGTTTTTGAGCGATCTTAATGTCACACCATTGTGTTGATTAACAGGATTTGTGTTGCATTTGCGTGTACAATGTATTAATTGGTGGTCACTCAAGCCAAGATCTAATACACCACATTGTGTTATTTTATCAGGGTCTGAGATGAGGATGAGATCTAAGATGGTGGATGTTGTATTGGTAATCCTTGTAGGTGTGTTAATAAGCTGGGTCATACCAAGCACAGACATATAATGCTTCAGTGACACATGCACCTGATTAGTGTGAGTATTCAGGTGAGAGTAGTCAACGTTAAAGTCACCCATTATGATGAATTATTGGTTGGTGAAAGAAATACGATTCCAAGCAGCATTGTTCGAGTATATTAAAAAAGTCCATCTGTTTGGGTGGACGGTAGCATACACCAATTAAAATAGGTTTGGTCTTAGGTAAATACAGTTCAGCCCACACAGTTTCAAGATTAGTATATATATCGTTTCTCGGTTTGAAAGCAATGTCACTTCTTATGTAGATACATACACCACCGCCCTCGCGATTCCTGTCGCGCCGGAGAATAGTATAGTCAGTTATTTCAATTTCCGAGTCTGTGACCGACGCATCTAACCAAGACTCGGTGATGCCGATCACCGCAACTTTAGTGTTAGCTGCGAGAACTTTTAGATCGTCAAGTTTCGGCAGAAGACTGTGTGAGTTCAAATGAACAAAGTTGAGACCCTTTGAACGTAAACATTCAAAGTCAAGGGGTGTTTCACTTGTTGACTGGTCAGCGGGGTCACCATCAGTGACGGACAGGTGGTCGTTGCCATCAAGACAACGTCCTTCATCCCCGTTGTTAGATTGCGTGAAGATCGACGGACGGTCGCTGATGTTGTCGTCGGCCTTGTCATCAGCAAACGGGAGGGCTTGAAGTGAGCATCGATCGAACAGAAACGTAAAGAAATCACCGCTATTGCAGAGCTCATCGTATGCTTCGTTTGTAAAAACTCCATCACATTTGCTGTGTGTCCACTGGCCGCAGGAGTCACACGAGATTGCTCTACTGCGGGCAGTGACACCTTTGCCACAACGACTAGTTTCTCTTGTGCTCAGCAGGACCTGGATTGGTGCTCACATGGCCGCGTTTCATAAGTAATAGCAACAATAGATAAGCGAGCGAAAAATGAAGAACTGTCAAACACGTTCCAAAAACGCCTTTTAAACGATTGCTAATACCATTACGGTTCGTCGGATCCCAAACAATTTTGATGTCGTTTGAAAGTTTAAGCTTTCTGCTATTCAAACATATAAATGGTTTCCTGATAACCATTCCTAAAATTAACTAAAAACGGACCTACAACCGAACCCGTTCCGGTGTCTTAGACACTGCGAACGATGTTGTTTCGTCGACACAGTTCACCAATCTTCAGATTGAGGCACCACTATCTGATTTCATGGTATAAGCAAAGACCGTATATCAATACAAGACGGTGCAGCGCGCGCTATTTACAGTGTTCGAGAAAAGTACGTAAGCAGTTCGTCCGCCATTCTGTGAACAAGCCAGACCACATGCGCTCAGAAAAAAATACAGTTGTTTGCATTTATCATTGCTCAACATTTTCAACGATAACCTCAATATTTTAATTATATAAGAAATGGTACAGTCAGATGATTATTCTGATGAAACACTACGAAGTTCAGATGGCTCAATAAATAATTGCAACGTTTCTACGTGATTTGCAAATTTCATTATTTGAATTGTGATAGGTAAAAAACTTCAACGATATTTCATTTTATATGACGCATCACAGCTTGGTGAGTATTCTGATGAAATGAGGTGTCTGAACAAATACGCTAACATCGCGTGCCTCGGCGCTTGCCTCCCGAATGGCGGTCAAAAACCTTCAGTGTAGACTGCCATTTTCTCGCTCAGTGACGCCTCCTGTCCAAATAGAGGCTCCTTGGTATAAGCTCCACCCACTTTCAAACGGCTGCTAAAATGACATACGCGAAGTAGGCGTGACGTCACAATCACGTATATCAACCAACCAACTCAACGAATTTAGACCCGTTGGGTGGCTTACGTTATTGTGACGTCACGCCGACGTAGAGATATATCGGTTTCACTGCGATCAAAGCACATAAATTTCGCAGCGGTTTAAAAGTGGGTGCTTATAACATGAAATCAAGAAATGTTGAAGTGCGCATGTCTGTTCGAAGTCGTACAGAACACGTGATTGTAGGTCTGTTTATCGGTGTTCTTTAAACGGTTACCGGGAACCCATCTCAACATTGGTTTCTAAAAGCGAGGTCATGCTTAACAAATATGTTATGTTTTTTGGAAGATATCACTAAGTGGGTAGATGATGGATCACCAGTAGATATCATCTACTTAGATTTTCAAAAAGCTTTCGACAAAGTGCCACATCAAAGATTACTGCTTAAACTAAAGGCCCATGGCATAGGAAATGGTATAATTAACTGGATAGAAAAATGGCTGATTGACAGAAGACAACGGGTAGTTGTTGATGGGGAGGCTTCAAACTGGAAATAAGTTTTGAGTGGGGTTCCATAGGGA
Source organism: Escarpia spicata (assembly GCA_963995525.1). Classification (NCBI taxonomy): domain Eukaryota; kingdom Metazoa; phylum Annelida; class Polychaeta; order Sabellida; family Siboglinidae; genus Escarpia; species Escarpia spicata. The sequence continues at coordinate 3,033,072 of OZ023211.1, forward strand.
TCAGTACTGGGACCTATATTATTCTTAATATATATAAACGATTTGGACGATGATATAGCTAGCAAGGTGTTGAAATATGATACAAAAGTGTTTAGAAGGATTAAAAGTGATGGAGATAGACAGCATTTACAAGATGATCAGGGTGATCAAATGGTCTGAAAAGTGGCAAATGTTGTTCAGATTTGGGAATACACAATGGGGGGAACTGTACTAAGTACTACTGTAAAAAAAAAAGACTTAGGGCTGACAATTAGTGCTGACGAGAAGGTTTCAGAGCAGTGTGGAATTGCAGCTTCAAAAGGAAATCAAATCCTTGGATTGATTAGGCGAAATATAGCATATAAAGAAAAAGAACTAATAATACCGCTGTACAAAACAATAGTTAGGCCTCATTTAGAATATTGTATACAAGCGTGGAGGCCATACCGCAAGAAGGACATAGAAATGCTAGAAAGTGTACAGAGGAGAGCGACTAAAATGATACTCAAACTGAGTGATCTTAGTTATGAAAAACGCCTAAAAGAATGTGGTTTAACAACACTAGAGACCAGGAGATTGAGAGGAGGTCAGATAGAAGTGTTTAAAATATTAAATGGTTATGAAAATATTGATAGAATTTTTTTTTTTTTCAGTTAAGAAAGATAGAAAGACTAGAGGACATGAAGTTACATTAGTAAAGGAGCAGTGTAGATTAGACGTAAGAAAGTTCTCATTTTCACAAAGGACTGTGAATGAATGGAACATATTATTGTATGGTTGTGTGGGTGCTAGTAGTGTGAATGTTTAAAAATAAAATCGACATATACCTCAGAAAGGCTATATATATGTAGATAAAAGGGTTGGACTCTCGATAAGCCAAAGGGCTTCCTTGTCCACCTGCCAGAGTTAATTCTCTGGATGGCAATCTTGTTAAATCTTGTTAAATCTAGATGACGCTAGAATAACAAAAGTGCATCCTTTCAAATGGTACCAAGATCGTCGGGACAGGACGAACCGTCAGGGTGCTAGCGACCGTAGAATTTCATGTTTTCGACGTGTTCCGAGTTGTTCATTTTTCGCTCGCTTATCTATTTTTGGTAATAGTAGAGTTGAAGTTGATGGCGAGACGTTGAAGAAAGAGTTCTCTGTAGTCACCGAAAGTCTGCAGAGTTTGCAAATTGCTCGTTTAGTTTTGTGGTTAAGGCGGTCGAACTTGCGAATGGCTGACAAAAGAATGTCACAGCTTACTTCTAGAGAGTATGTGAATGTGTAGCCTGTGGAATTAGGCGTCACACCCTGGTATAACGTTCTTGTGTTTGTAGAAGATAAGTCTCTTTGGTATGCACTGTATTCGGTGAAATAGTGAAGAAAAAGAATAAATTGTGAAATGGCTGCACTTCCTGATGCCATGCCAGCTTAAGTATCACTATGAAGTCGTAATGTTAACGCTTGACAGAGCACAAGTTGTGTCATTTGTCCTGAGCAGTGAAGTCACGAGTCCACATATCAATTGCCAATGACATATCCGATCATGCATGATGTGCAGTCAAGGATCTGATTGTTGACGTCTCGCATGACTGAATCACAGCTTGTTAATGTCACACAGGTGCACACATATTTAAAAAAATTAAAAAATCACAAAATGTCACGTTCACTTACTCAAATCACGTAGTTCCCCTAGAATCCTGGTGCGTTCATGGAGTTGTGTGCGAAAATGAAATGGTGAAATGGTTCAAACGTGTATGTATAATTTACACTAGTTCACAGAGCACGTCATAGGAGAAGTGTTGTCACTTATGTTATCTTGTATTGAACACTACACACTCACAAGTTCACATAATGTGCTGTTATGTTATTAGTAAATAATGTTTACCAAAAAAATGCTTTAATATTGTAAAAAAAATAAACACTATATCGTATGTGTAACGCCTGTGTCGACTCAGTCAATGCCGATGCATTCATGTGATCTGTGTATGACATGCACCGCATTGTTGTTGCTTAATTTGCAGTGCCTAATAACGCAAGTGTTCGCCACATATAGCAAGCAAATAGGGTCGAACAAATTGATACCCGAACAAATAAAAACATTGAGTATTGCAATAATATTTACATTAAAATATGTATGTATTCGTGTAATGTGTATAACTGGAGGGGCAAATTGTAAAAATAGTGTGTAGACCTACTATCAGACCTGGGTTTAATTAACTTTTGTCAATTCAATTGCAATTCACCAATTTACCAAGGATCAATTCCAATTCAATTCAACATACTCACAAAAAGGATCAATTCCAATTCAATTCATTTTATTCAAATAAAATTCGAGCATATTGTTGATCAATTCAATTCATTTCCAATTCAATTAAGAATTGAACCCAAGTCTGCCGACTAAACATTGATGGTTGTGTGCACAATATCATATTTAATATGTAACTTATTAAAATCATGTTGTGCTGTAGGTACCAGGGCATGGTAGTTACACATCAAAGATGGGACATCGGTGTGTTGTATTTAATGATGTAACTATTATAAATAAATAAATAAGAAAGATAATTCTTATCCAATAAAAGCGTGCATGGTATTGCGTGATGTACTCCCACATGTTCACATTCCACGATTGTACATCTTTTTACAAGACACATTGTATATGTCCCACATCCATTGTATGGTCCTTCAAGAAGCTGCAATGCTGGTTGTATAAAAATATGTGGTCGTATTTGCATGGCAAACAGTTCCCTTTAACACACATAAACAATATTGGATCATCATCAATGTCACGATCACAGTCAAAGCAATATATGTGTTTTTCATGATGTAATTTTCTTGCAATGGAGAAATAAAACAGTTGAATTGCATTATGATGTTACCCTTACTAAATAAGTGTATTTAATGTATGTGCAAAAAATTCCACGCAACAAAGGTGCATGTTCATATTAGTATGTAGGCATTTCTTATGCAAGAAATACATTTTGATTGTCAATACAAAAATACTGATACAATATCTTAACTGTTCAACTTAAATCTTCAAACACTGTATATGATTGATTTGTTTGTGTTTTTTATTGAATCACATAAAAAATACATCACTTCAGATAGAAAAGTGGTAGGGGCGACATCAAAACTACATTACACATGCTGAAGGCAATTAATGGAATCAGTGGATGTGCACAACCAGTACTGTTTTGTATGCAACATTCAAACACCAGCAGGTATTGAACCTGCCACACATCACTGGACCACTATGAACTCCACCTCTCTGACGCATGGTAACATTGCCATTTCATTTCTGGAAAAACCTTATATTATTGATTCATGCAATACATGTTAAACTATAAATGGATGCTTGCAAATAATGTGATGAACATTTTAAATATTTTTTAACATTAATATTACCCTGCATTTACTCAGTTCCCTAATTACAAGAATGTTATGCTGTGCAGCAAACAATCACACCACTATAATAGTGGTATCTTCTGGCATTGTTTTATGGGGTACCAAAACATAACAATACGAGAATGTTATTAAGTGTGCATTAATTGTTTTGATAATGCATCAAGACTGCAATTGACAATACAAACAATTCATTATTTAAATAAGGCATACTCTACATGTAGACTTACCGGCTATATTACGTAGACCTGTTTCTGTATCATGCTATTTTAACAGAATGGATGCAGTATCATTCTCATTTAGACATCTGTGTTTGCCGAGTATACCCAGGCAGGTTCCTTATTTGACATTTCTGATTTCAATCATTAAATGTTTTGTCATCATGGCGATAGTACAGAAAACCCTTATTTCACTTAGTTGAATATTCCAAATACATATCTACACGCTTCATTGTGTATACTGCTCAAATAAATTGTATATCATTGCGTTATCACATGTAAAAAGTAAACTGAAAACTACATATTTCAATTTATATTTTGTACAATGCTACTTACCTTTCATTTATAATCCGTCATGTTGAATCACGTGGCCGATTCAACCGGAACCTCTCCGCTTGCGACATGCCCCACAGGCGGAGAAATCGGAGCGGTCCGGACAGCCTCTCCGGTCTGTTCTATTTAACGCGGAGAGATCGCGTGACCTCTCCGCGTCAAATAGAATAGCAAATTTCTCTCTGCGGACAGGTCGGAGAGGCGAAAGAAATAGGCCTTATGTACACTACCCCTAGCAGATATCCTACGCATTGTATGGAAGATAGCTGAATCCAGCTCGTAATTGACTTTGCCCTATCACCCGTGTGAACAGTGCAGACACGCGTCCGACTCGCACGCCAATTCATACAGTTCATATAGACAAGGCCCACGAGTTCCAGGCATCCCACTATAATGACCCCTTCGACCGTTCTCACGAGCCGCTGGGTGGTATTGTGTATTCAAATACCTAACTATGACTACTTCCCAAACCATCGGAATTTCGTGGCAAACGATATTATTGGCTGAGCTTATATTCCGAATTTCGCTGCCGGGGTCGACATCCTCGCAAGCCAGGGGTGTTTGTCATGCAAAACTAACCTGGCAGATCTCCTACGGGAAGTGCGGACGTTAGATGAGTCAAACTAGTAATTGACTTCGCCAGTCACGACTGCATCATCCGTGATTACCCGTCCCAATTTGAAAACGGATAAATGACTTCTGGGAATCCCAATATAATTATAATGACCCATTCGCCCATTAGCACGAGCAGCTGAGCGGTATTGTGCATTCGAATAATTGCTTTTACTTCCTAAACATTGCATGTAACACGAGCCACGGTTGGTTGAAATTAGTTTTATTATGACCACCTAACCTGCCGCCAAGCACGGATCTAGTGAGCGTTTCTTAAGCTGAGCTTAAATTCAGAGTTTCGCAAAGCGATCAGCGAGGTAGTACTGCTGGCTGGCATTGACCTAATCAGCAGCAGCGACCCCTGGCGCGCAAGGATGGGGGTCTACTGAGACAAATGTAATGCCTTCCCTGTCGTTCACTCGTAAACGGCGACATCGTCTCACAGCGACCCAGTTAATTAATTGTAAGAGCAACACACGGCGTATATGTAATCTAGACAAATGTAGTAGATTGGTGCCGCTGTTTGGGAGCGCGATGTATTACAGTATGCACGTGTGGTAGTTAGGGAAAGAGTTACGTGGCCGAATTAAGTCAACCGTGATCACATCTCTTTAATATATAAGTACTACGTCAATGCTACTTTCACAAAACGATCACATTCTTGCCACGTGGTAGTTTAATTACGTTACGCACGCACACGCCCACCCAGACAGACACACACTAACAGGCAAACGCAAACACACTTACACACGCATGGACGCACGCACGTACACCCACAGTGTCAGTTAAAGTTTAACAAAGATAGTGCAGTGATCAAGACAGGATTATTGCAACGGAATGGAATTTGTTGCAAAAAACAAATGCAACTGTAAGGAGTGATTTTGTAGTAGTGACATCTAGCGACCACTTTGGAAGGTAAAATAATTTGGACACACGCCCATAATAGGACAATTTACTAATGTGCCCAAAAAGCACAATTTCTAAATGATGGATACTTCAGAAACAACACAAATAACTTCAGGAAGCACCAGATGTTTTACTGATATAAAATACAAGCAACATTCATGTAATCGTGTTGTATACTATAGAGGCATGTCATTGTGCTATACCCACTCTGGCTCCTTTCATTTCAAAACTGCCTTCACAATATAAACGTTATCTCAATCTGACTGTGATCACCTTGAATATATACATCACACATGCTAAAACTCTCCACAAAGATAGATTTCAAAACAGAGTAGCATTGTCGCTTTTATATATTAAAAAGTTCATTGAAATAGCTAAATATCAATGTTGATCGGAAGCCAATTAGGCAATCTTGAGTTAATTGTGACAGTAGTAACTTTCTCTTATTACGGAACTATATATATTACCTACATAAAATTTAGTTTATATTATCAATTCCCAAAAAAAATTATTCTACAACTCAATAGGTATTCAATAGGATCATACACAGAGCACATGGTGAATAGTAACTAAATATTAATCCAGAAAGAAGCCAATGATATTGTGATTATTTTGCCGTGGTACTCTTATGGCATCGTCTTGGTGTTTTGCTTAGTTCATGACGGCAGACGTAGCCATTCTGTTGAGTCCACAGACGCCATCGCCCCGATACACAAAGTAGTAACCCTGGAAACAAGAACACACTCAGAAACATTGGGTATTGCTACATTATAATTGTGATGGCAACAGTGAAAGGGGAATTAAGTCGCACAGGCATGGACACGAGCCAAAAATAACTCTCAAAATAATGTTCCGTCAATTTTGCGACTTAAATGCCACTTTGCTGTGGCAGGTTGTCACAGTCAATATATGTATTTCTGATGTGAAATTATGCATAAATTCATATTTTGTTTTTCATTGGCAAATAAACACAAAATAAAATTAAAAGACTAAATAAAAGTTTTTTTTACGCAATAAACCAAATCTAGTGGTGCCATCTATCAGGCTACTAAATACACCCACATCAAACAGAATCCGCCACATTTTGTTGGAAATCTACGTAGCCTCCAAAATATTTGTTCTTCGACAGCTATAAGTTTTCCATTCAAATTTATACATATATGTGAATACACAACGATTCATACTTTATTAAGATCTTTCACGTTTCAAGAAAATTCACATTAATAATAATAAGGTAACTGCTTTTGCGCCTAAATCCTCGGAATCCAAGGTCAGACTGCATTAAAGAGATATGGCCGCATTCCTCCCTAAATTCCACATTGTATACGACAAATCCATTTGGTGTGACACGTCTGACAGTAGAATCATAACTACTTTGTTTAGCAATGTTCTACAGTATCATAAGTCTGGAAGTTACCCCTTTTACAGTTCAAAGCACAAAAATAGGGTGGCAACTATCTTACCTCCACTCCCCAGCTTGGTCCCCAGCTGTTCTTTATGATCCAGTAAGGGGTTGTCTTAACTAAAATATAGCAGTTGTAATCATTAACCACCAGTAATTGTATTTTAGACAAGTTTTATGGATGTCTTCTCATTTATTAGATTGTACCGTAACATAACATCCCCAAGAGACAATTTTAGTATTTCATGTAAAATGCAGATTTCCTTTTTGCAATGAACACATTCCTTGTCACACAAAGAGATGACACACACGTATGACACAAGCGCTTATACTTTCTTTTAACACATATTCCATTTTGATCAAATAAGCCTGTGACGTGCCAACCACCATTGCAAATAGACGGAGATCTCAAAAGGGATCCTAGGGTGGCAGGATTATTTGAATTAGGTATAACGAGTATGTTTTCGTTTTACTGCCACCTATTGACCTTATTTTACCCCAATAATGCACTAGCTTTGACCAGGTTTTACCTACAATTCCGCCCATGAAACACATGAACACCTACAAGTGAGGCAATCTTCATGTTGTTTTAGTTTTACCAATTTCTACTTTATTTCAATATGTACAGTTCTTTATTGTGCTGTTATGATAAATATTAATTTATTTATGAAGCAGAGGACTGTTTCAAACATTGTGTATTACAAACACGAATAATAAAAAGAGGAAGTTTTATATAGTGCAGTATCCAGTTCCAAGCATGTTACACTTCACCCACTGGTAGACCTGTTTAAGCAATATTTCAACTTCTCTGGGAAGACTTCAGTCGTGTTGCAAATACTGGACACATTCTATTTGTTCTCACATACCCATGCTTGTATGTCACCGGTGGCAAGAAAGAGATACTTACGAACACCATAGCCAACAATGAGAACTCCGTGATCGAGGGAGCTGGGATCACAGAGAATCTTCGGTGGATGAGAGATGCCCCCAAAATACAACTACAACATACAAAAGCATTGAAGATATAATTTGGTAAATTATGCACTGGAAACCGGAGGGAAAGAGGAAAAGAAGTCGACCACGAAACACCTGTTGCCGAGAACTTAAAGTAGACACCAGTAGGATGGGCTACATCTGGAACCAACTAGTGAAAATGGCACAGGACAGGGGACGGTGGAGAGCAGTTGTTGGCGGCCTATGCCCCAGTAGGGGTGATAGACATAAGTAAGTAATCATATGCACCAAAAACTGTGATTTAATGTATTTTTCAGAAGATTTCACAAGAAAGTAGAATGGAACCTCATCGCACCGATCGACCTTACATTACGATCACGTCTTCTTAGACCACAACGATAGTTGGTTTACATGATATCCAACTTTGTTGTGCCAACAAAAAAACAGTTAAACTTGTGTTAGTAACAGCTCCAAAATGTCTTGTGTTGCAGAAGAACTGATAATATATATGTATAGTCATTGGACTCTAGTTTTAAGTGCTTTTTATTGTGAAAATTACATTATTATTAATATAAAATCCAAGCATCACCCCCAGACAGGAAGTCAACATAACACAGAACGTATAATGTGTGAAAAAAGAAAAAAATTAAGAGCTTTTATAATGATTCTGAAGGTAGGCAAAATAAAAAATGACCTACCCTAATTTGTTGTGTATAATACGCATTTGTTTCCTTCATAGTTTACTTAAGCGTCCGGGTTCGCAGTATACATGGTGCTAGCGCTAAAGAAAATGGTCTCCGACTGGATATAAGCCTGAAATACGTGCTCCGTGAAATGTAGCTTTTTAGGGAAAGCATAAAAAACGTCACCACTCATTTTATACAATCTATCACGTGCCGTAAACGTCCTAGTCGCGCGTTTCATAAAAAAGAGTTTCGCTATAACGCAGTTTGGCGCGAATATTGTAGCGGAAACACCGTCCTGACAGTTTGCTAGTAGTTTCGCTTAACCGACTCTCGCCTGGTTCCGTGACTTCGCCAGAACGATAGTTTGGCTTTGAATGGCCCTTTTGAATGTTATGCCATGAGAGCTGCCAACTAGAGAATATGCATGTGATAAAAGGTATTGAACTACGAAACAAGTTTAATGTCGGTTTATTTTGTGTGTGTGTTTCAGTATAAGTTTAATGTTGAATAGTTGTTATAATATAGTATTATCTGATAAAAGTGTATCCTTATTTAATTTGTTATTTTATAGTTGGCCTGAGAGCCAATCTTCGTATCTACCCGAATTTGGGGTAAAGCCCGCTACCGGTAACAATGGCTGGAGCTTAATAATCCAGGCCGTTGTGACAGGCTATGCTGCCACCTCACGGCGGCTGGATAATCGAGGCTAGTCTGCTAGGAGTTCCGTGTAGTTTGACAAACACCCGCTTGGGGGACATTCGTAGTTGTACAATTAACCACCAGGTGGAAGATTGACTGCCTAAATACGACTCACGAGGTGACATCGTCGCGTGCGATGTGCCGTCGGTGGCAATGCCGTAACTGCCATAAAGAACATTTTGACGATTCTGGTATCGATTCAAGGATAGTCACACAAACGAACTGTGTTGAAATGACAGTGGCCAACACCGAGCCGCACTTCAAGCAAACTATCAGAAGCAGGGAAATGAGGGGTTGATGCCAACAGGTGGGATGCATATTATACATGGTAATATAGGAATTCTGCCAGAATTTTGCAAAAGTCAGGGTGTGTATTATTAAATCACTATTATACGTGGGGGCGTATTACACACGGAAACTTACGGTAGTCTGTTCTTTGGATTTTTTGATTAATTAGTAAAATGTTTGACTACATTAAATAGAGTGAAGTTATAGTGTCCACCAAATTGTGTTGAGTAATCACGTAACATGCAAACTGTTTAAATTGTAAACAAAACATACCCAGCTTCAAAATAAGCTCGATTGCCAAAGCTGCAATATTCTTTGATGTTCAAAGAGTTTGCAGTTTCCCAAGTTCGACACAACCCACTTAGCAGACTTCCTGTTTGAAATTACTACCCTGGCTGATTCCGGGTAGCAGAACAGATGGACTCACTATAACAAATACCATATTTCTCAAGAAACATTGCTCGACTAGAATACTGGTCCAGTGCATTCCACCACAGTTTTAGTCATGTCAGCAACTAGCGAGACATTTTTTTGATGGGAAGATATGGTCTGGTGTGTAACGCTCTGTTGCCACATACCTGCATTGCATTTGCATTGATGCCAATTGAGATCGGGCCATTCTTGGCGAGCCAGGCAGCCATGTCTACAAATAAACAGCACGTCACATGACAACTGCAAAGTGTAGCTGTAACACGTAAAACCTAGAGTTTATAAATGATTATGTCAACTCATAGGATGACCTGAAAACATGGTAAAACATACAAATGGTGTTTGGAATTGACCTATTCATCATGTGACCTGTTGCCTGGAATGCCACAAAAGTATGTTTCTTTTAATCGCAAGAACGTTTCTCAAATAGCGTCCTTATCATAAAACAGCATAAATTGTGGAGTATATCCACATTATGTGCAAACATGTCATTGCCAAGTCCAATGTATTGATAATTCGTTAGTATACACGGTTTTGGGCAACAGGCGTCTTTTATGAGATATGAACTTCGGTGGTTTATATTCGTAAGTACTTCACTCAAATTAACTTTCCCGAAAGTTTGTTTGCACAACTTTGTCGGAATATGTATTATATATTTAGTCAACCATATCTTACGAACCACATTCCGTATTTTGTAAAAAAAAACGGCTTAGAACTTAAGTTCAATTAACAGTTGAACTTGAGTATACTTGTGCAAACTGTGGGCATTTGTGAGTTGTGTCGAATCCGGACACACGTCGATTTCGTCGTTGTAACTTTAGTGTTATCTAACTTTGATACCTCAGTGAGTTAGTTCCATCATTCAGCATTATCCTTGGCATATTTATGTTTAAGAATATTGCGTCTTAGTGCCATTTTGAGGCGTAAATAGCGCCACGGTTTGTATAAACATACGCTGCTATATAGCTCATTTTACCCGCGCGGTGCAGTAACGCTCTGCCGCAGAGGCGCAGACCGGGTCGCTATTTGGGCTTCAAAAGGGTCCGGATTCGACACAAGTGCAGACAAGTGACGTAGTCAGTGTCATTAGTCTGCACGGTTTTTACTCACACCACTGTCATGAACTAGTAATTCAACATCAGCTACAACAGCATTCTGATTTATTGTGGGCGCATACTATAATAGTAAAGTTGAGCGCAAAAGACGTCCTAGTTCAGCTACCGTTTTTTTGTTTTTTTTCTCCGAGTTCCACTTGTCTCCCAAACGCAGTTACCGTTTAGGCGCCATGGTATGTGAATCCCGCCGAAATATTCCGTGATTGGACAATTGACGAGTGATGTCATTCACACTGTCTAATGAAGTTAAATCCTAACCGGAGCGCACCTAAACGATGTTGCTACAAATCTGCGATTTTGTAGGAATATAAGGGACTTTGTGGTTTCATTTTCGCCGCTCGCCGATGCTGAATAGGTATACATCGCGAAAGAATTTAAACAATGGGCGCACGAAATAGCTACAAGGCGGCAATTTCGACATAGTTTTGGCGAGGCTGCCCGCCTCGCTCGTCATCTACCAGGGTCAAACACTGTACATTAACTCCACGTAAGACGAAGCTCACCGTTCTCGTTACTGGAGATGTTGAGGGCACCGGTGATGTCAATCTTTGCCTCCGTTCTGTTTAATTTACATTTGTCGTCACGTCCTTCGTAGGGATACTCTTTCTCAGTCTCCAGGCCGCCTAATAACAAATCTCAAAAATGTTGGCTTTTGTATCAGCCAAAATTGTGATGAAATATACGAACATTTTTTGAGATCAGATTTTCCAAGGACAGTAGTGCCAACAAATTCATTTTATATTATTTTTATTAATGTTGTGCCATTTTAAAAGAAAACAGTTGTATTGTAAACATGTATTTTTAGTACGTTTCCGAAAAATTTAAAACGTTTTCTATCACATTATGATAGTCAGATAACAAGATAATTCGTTTTCACCAAACTGGTAAACATACTATTTTGTATTTAGTTATTACTTGTGAACTATTTTATTATCAGTAGGATAGTTAATATAATGTAATACTGTGCAATGGTGGCCTGGAAAATAATGTTTTTTTTACACTTCAATACAGGTATCAATGAACTAATCAAAGGGTATTATCAATTACCATGTATTATCAGGTTGAATGTTAAGGTTATTCATGGTTGATCTAAATAAGCGTATCTCTCTCACTGGCAATACCTAGTCTGATGATCGCCTTATACGCGTTAATCGGCAGTCCTCCCTCGCAGCCCTCGTCCAACTTGTCACAGTCCACAAGCTCTGTCCACAAACACACCACAATTAGGACCAATCTGCCACACCAAATTAAAGAATCCTGATGAAAATAGCGATTTGTTGATGTGTGAATTTGTTTCGAGCATTTTTGGGTCACGTTGCTACAGGTAATGATGAATGTACTGCATTAGATCTTTCTCTTGGTAGCAATGAATAGATGATAGTCGCTCGAGTATCCGCACAGTTACTATTTTGTAGAATGTACCAACAATTCAAAATCAGTCACCAGATTTGGAAAACTTTGAGGGTATCAGGTATGAGTGGATTTTTCTGAAAAATGAGGTATGTAGTTTTGTGGATTTTCCACACAATGTCCATTAACGAATGTTTCATATGCGGAGAAAGGTTAAAGAAAATCTTCAGTTATACAAATCTTGATTCTGCAAGTTATATGTGGTACTTTCTTCAATATGTGATCCACATTTTGGCGAAACTGAATAGAAGAAATGAAATAAATTGAGAGAGAGAGAGAGAGAGAGAGAGAGAGAGAGAGAGAGAGAGAGAGAGAGAGAGAGAGAGAGAGAGAGAGAGAGAGAGAGAGAGAGAGAGAGAGAGAGAGAGAGAGAGAGAGAGAGAGAGAGAGAGAGAGAGAGAGAGAGAGAGAGAGAGAGAGAGAGAGAGAGAGAGAGGAGAGAGAGAGAGAGAGAGAGAGAGAGAGAGAGAGAGAGAGAGAGAGAGAGAGAGAGAGAGAGAGAGAGAGAGAGAGAGAGAGAGAGAGAGAGAGAGAGAGAGAGAGAGAGAGAGAGAGAGAGAGAGAGAGAGAGAGAGAGAGAGAGAGAGAGAGAGAGAGAGAGAGAGAGAGAGAGAGAGAGAGAGAGAGAGAGAGAGAGAGAGAGAGAGAGAGAGAGAGAGAGTCATCCCGATGACCTTCACTGACCTTGCTCTGACAGACCCTGATCCTTGTTCTTGATGGCCCACTGACCCTCCACGTTGCCGTGGTGGAGAACGCCCAGCACGACCCACACCACCCCTGCAATCATGTCATCACTACATGTGACCTGCCACAGCGAACTATAGCTATATATATATATATATATATATATATATATATATATATATATATATATATATAACCAACAATAGCTGTCTAGTTCACATCATAACAATTTTGTCCTCATATTTCAATGTCATGTTCATTCTCCTTGACAGACAATCCACAACTAATAAACTACAAAATGTATGGTTGCTGTGGCGATAACCCACTTTTTTAAGCGTATTTTTCTCAAAACGTCACTTTTTTGAAGTTTGCTTCATATTTAGCAATGTATAAAAATCTTCCGAAAGCATACATAAAACCAATCGCGCCTGCAATGAATGTTGCTATTCGTTCACCTGTCATATGTATGTCAGGTGACCCTCACCTGGTTCTTGACGGGGGTAACTGCCCCATGGTCTCTCCAGTCAAACTGTGCCGGTGTAGCCTCACTGGGGATGGGAGCCTGTTTGAGGAAGGGATCATATGACGTGTCCCAGGTGGGGGTGAGGTAATTCTTCCGGAACTCCTCCTCTGGGAGAAAGACAGGGACCATTTATTATTTATATGATAGCAAAAATTGTGGGAGACTATCCCAGAACAATGTAAACCATCTAGAGTGTTTTAATATAGTTTTTTTAATTGTTAGGTTAAATGTAGTTAATTGTTAGCATTTTCAAACTGACAGGGCTGCATAAACGCTAATATATTTTGGTTGGGTTTGCTTATCCATTTCCGGACGTTGCAGCCTTGATGGATTGTCTCCCCACGCGCCAGACGTCTGCTCCCATCCATTCATCTATGTCCTTCTCCCATTGTCACCTAGGTCTTCCTCTGCTTCTGCTGCCTTCCACTTTTCCTTCCATTATTAGTCTCTCTAGAGATTGATGCCGTTTCACATGGCCGAAATAACTTAGTTTCTGTTTCTTTACAAAGTTCAATAAAGTCCCGGGTATAACACCAAGCTCATCTGCAATGGATTCGTTAGTTCTACATTCAGTCCACGAAACTCGTAATATCTTTCTATAACACTGGTTTTCAAATGCATTTATACGTTTAGTAATGTTCTTATTAAAAGGTTTCGTATCCACACGTAGTCGTTGGAAATATGCAGACTCGGATAATTCGTAGTTTCATATCTTTGTTCGTTGCTTTCCATAGCTTCTTAACCTCCGTCAACTTTTTACTTGCCATTGCCAACCTCCGCTTGATCTCTTTCGTCCCATCTCCATCCGCTTCTATCAGTGACCCCAGATATTCAAAACTTTCCACTCAGTCTATTTCCTCTCCATCTACTGTGACTTATGATGGTTCTCGATATCCCTTCTCATCCATAATCTTAGTCTTCTTTACGTTTAATTTCAATTCTTTCATCTCGCTGTGCTCTTTAACAGTAGTTATCAGTTTATCCAATCCTTCTTTTATATCGGATATTAACGCTGTATCATCGGCATATATCAATTCATATATCTCCTGCCCATTCACTTTCAGTCCATTAAAATACTTGCTTCTCGTTTCAGTCTCGACCTCTCTCATGATATTCTCTGTGTATAGACTGAATAGGTGGGGGACAAAATGCACGCCTGTCTCACTCCCTTGCCGACTGGGAACCAATATATAGTACCACACACTAATCTCACTGCAGACTGCTGTCCAACATATACATTTTGGATAAGTGATGTAATTTTCTGGTCAAATCCCATTGTATCTAGGTTTTTCAGAGTTGTTAATGACTAACATTATCAAAAGCTTTTGAATAATCTATGAAACAGATCCTAAGGTCATGGTTGAATTGTCTGCATTTTTGAATTAACATCTTCAGGTTGAAAATGTGATCTCTTGTTCCTCTACCAGTCCGGAAACCAGCTTGTGTTCTGTTGACTTCCCATTCTAATTTTGTTGTGATTCTCTTCATTATGATTTTTAGCATAATTTTGCTCGCATGGCTGATGAGGGATATAGTCCTGTGGTTTGAGCATTCTTGTATGTCATCTTTTTTCGTTATTGGTATAAGGATGGTTCGTTTCCAGTCCATGGGCTATTTTTCCATATTTTCTTGCATAATGTGTGATAGATATCCACGCCTGCTTCGCCACTTGCTCTTATTAGCTCTGCAGTGATGTTATCAGTGCCAGATGATTTTCCGTCTTTTATACTTTTTATTGCCCACTCCACCTCTGAACGCAAAGGCTCAAGTTCATCTTCTGGTTCTGTCCACTCCCTGCCTTCATCCATGTCTATCTCTTCTGTTTCTTCTTTCCTAAACATGCTTTCATAATATTGCTTCCATCTTTCAAGTATGTCATCGCTTTCTGTCAGAGTTATTCCTGTTTCGTCTTTAATAACGCCAAGTCTAGGTTTGAACGACTGTGTCATAGACTTGATTTCCTCGAACATACTGCGACTATCGTTCCTTCTCATACATAGTTCTATGTTTTCACATTTCTTCTCTAGATATTTCTTCTTGTCTTCCTTACACATTCGTTTAATCATCTTGCACTTCTCTCTGTATTTCTCATGATAATTCTCACTCATTTCTTTGTTCTTCTTTAACTCTTTCCATTCTTCAATCATCTGCAGTGTGTCTTTGCTTATCCATGGTTGTTTTTGCCTCCACTTTTAGTGAAGTGTTTTTCAGCTGATTCCATAATGATGTTCCTAATTTTTACTGCCAACTCCTCTGGTTCCTTCTCGTCAGCCACTGTCTGTATTACTTCGAAACGGTTCATAGCCTCTACTCGGTATTGACGTCATCTCTTTTCCTCTCGTCATCTTTCTTAATTTTATCGCAATCTTGGCGCATAGCAATTCATGGTCAGAGCCACACTCGGCTCCCGGTAATGTCTTTGCATTAAACACAGACGTCCTCCATCGTTTTGGTATCAGTATAAAGTCGATTTGATTTCTGTTCCGACCATCTGGTGTTGTCCAAGTGTACAATCTTCTTTGATGTTGTTTGAAAAAAGTATTAGTGATCATCAGTTCATTCTCTATGAGAAACTCAATAAGTCTATCTCCTCTCCCATTTCTCTCGCCTAGTTCATATTCTCCAATATTTCCATTCTCTTCTTCGTTGTGACAACTGCCAACTTTTGCATTGAAATCGCTCATCAGTACTACCATGTCTCTCCTGTTTACCTCGTCGACTGTTTGTTGCAGTGTATCATAAAACGTTTCTATTACATCGTCGTCTGCAGTGCTCGTTGGTGCATCAATTTGAATACATGTTATATTCGTGGGTTTTGCTCGTATTCGTATGGTAATAATTCTATCGTTGACCGGATTGTATCCTAATAGTGCATTTTCAGTTTTCTTTGACTGATAGAATGCAACACCACTCTTCCCTGGTTTAGTTGCTCCTGAGTATACAAACTTTCCTCCTGAATCCGGGCGAAAGAGTCCTTATCCGGTCAACCTGTGTTCCGCAATCCCTATATATCTACCCCATACCCTTCTGCTTCCGATGTTACAATTTGTAGTGTCCCATGACTCGGTTTTCTGATGTTCCATGTTGCAACACGGATTTACCTTTTTAGCTTTTTGTTGCTGGTTTTACCTCCCGCACAGTCGGGCATATTACCGTCATCAGCTCTGGCGTTACTTCCAACATCTCCAAGCTCTTCCCCAGTATGTGTCGTCCTATGCAGCCTGGGGGGCTCACCACTAGGACCTCTCTTACTGTCTGTATTTTCCATCAAGGTTTCTTGGGCTAATACAGCGGTAGTTGCCCATTGCTTTCCGCTGGTTTGTGTATGGTTAACTCCATTATTCCTCGACTAAAAAGTCTTGCACCGCAGGACAGCGGGTCACCGGTCCTTCCACATGCGTCTTGATAGGTAATATATTTTATAACTAGTAAACTATATATTTTTTGATAGAATTGGTTAATTGATTAATATTAAAAAAGTTAAAATATAATTTTTACATTTTTAATATGTCGTTTTGAATTGCATAATTGATCTAAAGCCGTACAACATTGTGGATGAAGGAGTGACATTAATGTGGCCCAATGAAATCATGCTTTATATGTAACACAATAATGAAACAAAACACTAACTCACATGACACAATCACAATAATATGTACACCATACACTGCTATAGTTATTATTGCCACACCAACGGAAGGCTGCAGGGACACACCTGTCATGTCTGCGAACTGTGTAGCCCCATAGGTGGCTGTCCCCTGCTCCATGCGCTGCAGTTTGTCTGCCTTGTGCATGCTCTTCACAAACACCTCATATCGGTGCGTTTCTGTCAAACATAAAATCTCTGGTCATTGTGATAATATTCACAACGGTAAATCACAAAATACACCTTAAAAAGTGAGAACGATGCATTCTATATCTACATAAAACAATTATCATATTTTATTACTTATGTAATGCTTTTTCTAGATTTACAAGTAAACTTTCCTAAATAGTTGATAGGTTACATTATATATATATATATATATATATATATATATATATATATATATATATATATTCACACACATAGCCACATCCAGTGTAGTTCACAGCAGTTTAGGGAGAATCAGCTTTAAATTGTACGTTTTGAATTCTTCTAATTTTTCTTTTACAAGATAATGTCTTTCTTGAGCACTTTGCCTCCTTCAGTGGAATTCTAAGGATTACTCCATAAGAAACACCTACTTAAAAGGAACAACTATAGAATCCCTGATTCGAGGAAGAGTTTGACCAAGTACCAGTCTGTTCCTTATAGGGAGAGTAAACAGTATCAAAAGACTGATTGATAAAGGAATTTTGTAAATTATTCAACAATATCTCATTGGGTTTGACTGCACCTTCTTCGTTTGCGTAATTTCTTCCGTACTTGATCTTGAATGCTTGGAAGGCCTCGGGCAAGTTGTCCAGCAGGGACTGAAACATATAATGTGACCTCTTAACTGTTTTACACATTACACACGAACAAACAAGTCAACACTGTTTTTTTAAAGTTCACATTTCACAGACTCCATGGAATTGAGTTCTAAACTGACCCCACCCAAAATGACCTTGCCTCAGACAGAATTACCAAGCAAGTGAAACTTCATAGGCACAATGGAAACTAACTTTGATACTAATTGGGAGGTAGCTAGTAGTGATGTAGGTCAATCTGAGGTGACGGTGGCGCAGCGCAGAGGAATTCTATGTTAAAAGATAGGGTGGAAATCCAAGAGGCATGGTATCTTCTGACCTATCTCCAGGAGACAAATTTGGTGACGGAGGAAGGTATGGAAGTCTGAACTTGTCCATGACGTACAATCTATTACATTGTAACTACGATTCGTCGCGTTTTGTTGATGTGACATATGTGCTATTAATAGTACCGCGTGTCTAAACACATACCATGTACAGAGAAACAAGACCACGTCCTGGCATGTAGTTCATCGTTTTAGATCAGTAGAATAGTGTGGAACAGTTAGTGAGACAGCCAGAGGTCCGACTTCCTACTCATAGTGTTTATTTTACCACGTATAGCGTAATTTTCAGATATGGTTGAACATAATTCAGAATTATGGTGACCAGTATATATTGTTATCATAGCGACAGTAAGTGTTATAAACCAAAAGCTATGTACACCTTAAAATCTAAACCCCAAATCCCTACTTGAATAATGGGAAAATAGGAGTGGTGTCTTAATAACCACCAATTCCTTTTTTATAACATCATAAGTCTATCGACTTCACTCAGTGCATTTTTCCTCCGGAGCAATACGGCTGGAAACTGGAGGAATAAGGCGGGGAATTACTGAAGACGGCGGGAAACCTTGGACGCGTCGACTGGAAAGCGTTGAAAAAAGCGGGAAACTCGACTAAGATAAACTAAAGGAAGACAGCGGGACATTACATCATTGCACACGGCACAGCGCCCTTCAGAGACCTAAATCTGGTGCTGCGCAAGATGCTTACGTATACATGTCGGAATATGTGAAGCAATGTTCGCTCAACAGTGCGCTTATGGAAAGAGTACTGCCGTCAGTTGTACGGATGCAATAATGCCAACATGTTTGGAACGTCGTGCGCATTTTTGAGGAGTCACCTCTGTCGACCACTTCACTCATTTGTAACGGAGCACCGACATTACGAAGTATGGAAATATGTGCTTGGTTGATACATACAAGCTGTTGTCACAGATCGGCGTACGTATCTAGATGGCACAGGTCTAGTAGGGTTCAGTGTTAATTAGGTCAACGCTTGTGAATGCGGCCGGCAACAGTGAACAACGCAACAAGGACCAATGGAAATTTAATGAATGTTATTACATATATGAATACTAAACAAAACTCTGTTATAGTAACAATAAACACAACAACATCTACCCTCTAGTCTACACTATCTCGGCTCTCAGATACTCTTTGAAGCCCTCCCAAAATACTAGAACGGGCCGTTGAAAAAAATATTTATTATCCACACTCTAGAGAACTATAGGTGTCAACTCTTTACAAGTTCAGGTCCGCTCGGACTCAGGTAGGTAACATGAAAGAATCTACACCATTCCCAGAATAGGGAAAACTAGTCTCATATGTACACGAACAGATCGAGAGTCTATACTGTTCCCAGAATACAGTGAGACAATATCTTAATCACATACAATATCAACACTTCACAACAGACTATTCGGTTACTAACCGCAAGATATAACAACAAATTGTCATTTCCCTGTATACGACGCAGTCGAACAAAAGTTCGTCACACTCGCTCCGTTGGCCCGTCGTAGATAGCTAGCTACGAGATCACACCCAGACACATTCGACCGGTCACGTTGACCCGGCTGTCTAACTTCGCGACGTCGCCCTTCGTCTCACCGGTCAGCTGACGACGCCCGTCCTCGCTACGCTTCGCCTGCCACAAATCTTCGCCACGCGCTCGATACGTCCGCCCTTTCTCGGCCCGCTACGTGGAGTTGTCTCTGGCCGTTCGTTCTCCGAGAATCGTTGTGCATAGATACCGGTCCGCACTCTTGCAGACGCCTCCGCACACACACACCCTTATAATGGGAACAACACCTTACTGGTTCCCACACAATCTAGCACGTTCACACTTTGCCTATCTCTAGGCACCGGGGTGACACTTCGCCATTACAGCCCCATACATCAATAGCAGAAATGTTACAGCTGTGTGTGTTGTGTGCGGATGCCACTCTTATTCGTTCACCAAACGGTAATCTTCTACGAGACAGAAAACGTTAGCACGGCACATAGCACGTAGCGTCTTTAAGCTGTCAACACTATGCTGTTCCGTTTACGAGATAGACGATATCCTTGTCAATTTCTCCACGAGTGTATGTTACCAGACGATATTCTCATTTTCCTGCACTTTGAGCAGGATATCGAGGACGTTAATTCAACCGCAGTTATTAAAGACTGGTTGACTGTTTTAGTAGAAGAAGGCGTTAAATTATCTGACGTATCGTTCGAAGAGTTGTGTAGTATCAACATTTGGTTGCGAAATCCTGATTCACATTAGTGGCAAAATAGTGTGATGGAAATGGTGGTTGCAGTGATGGAGGGTGATCTGTAAATAACGGCCTGTGTTTGTTCTTTTGTTGTAATCAACAATTGTTATTATACAAACCTTATCTTGAGTAATTTGTTCCTAGTATAAGTACCATCCATTCGTTCATGATTTGCGTAGATTATGGACACGGCTCACTTGTAATATCCCACGCTGTTTGTAAACTTACTCTGAGAGAAGAGTTAGTACACATATTATACTTTATATGCTATTAAGAACATTTAGTGAAATAACCATGTTTGGTATATAACGGTAACAGACTTTCAGTCTTTGTTCACATACTTCCAAAACAGCCATCGTTGCATCCATGTTTCATTCCTAATTCCCTGTGAATTTATTATACCATACAGATTTACAGATAGAAATTTACTAAAGTCCCCGTAATGCCTACATTTATAACTAAGTTCACGTATCAGTGTCTCTAGTAATCTCTCTCTTCCCCCTCCCTGTAGTTATGTTGTTGAAAATTAACCCTCCCTCTCTCTGGTTGTACTGTTGGCAAGTGACTCTCTCTAGTTATGTTCTTGACAATTAACTCTCCCTTTCTCTAGTTGTGTTCTTGGCAAGTAACTCTTATCGAGATAAGTTCTTAGAATTTTAAAAGTTCAACGCGTGAGCGTCGTAAATTCTTGATAGTTTAGTACATCACCAAGGTAACTTCTGATCGTTTTATTTGTCAACACATTAGACTTGTAAGATTTTCGTATTTTAGTAAGTCAACGTGGTAACTTCTAACGTTTCATGGCGTTCGAGTGGTAATGGTTTAGTAATTTAGTACATTACGAAGGTAACTTTCGTATTTTAGAAAGTCAACGCGGTAACTTCTAACCTTTCATAGCGTTACAGTGGTAGTGTTTTAGTAATTCAATACATTACCAAGGTAACTTCCAAAACCTTTAATGTTTAAATACATTAAATTGTCTTACTTTAACACGTGAGCGTCGTAAATTCTTGCCACTTTAGTATATCACCGAGGTAACTTCGTAAACATTTAACGTAAGTTCTTGCCAGTTTTGTACATTACCGAGGTAACCTCGTAAAAATTTTACTTACCAAAACGGCAGACTACCAAAACGGTAGACTTGTACAACTTTCTTGCTTTAACGCGTGAGCATCGTACAGTATTGCTAATATAGTGCGTCACCGAGGTAACGTCTTAGAATTGTAGTGTATGAACGCTTGAGCGTCATAAATTCTTGCCAGTTTAGAACATTACCGAGGTAACTTCTTAGAATCTTAGCGTATCAACGTGTAACCGTCGTAAATTATTGCCAGTTTAGTCTAACATCAAGTCAATTTTCGTATTAAAATGCGTGGGTATAGTAAATTATTGCTAGTTTAGTCATGAATGAAATTTCTTAACATTTATCATTTCAACACGTTATATTTGTATAACGTTCTTGCTTTAACGCGTGGGCATCGTAAATTCTTGCTACTTTAGTGCATCACCGAGGTAACTTCTTAGAATGTTAGCGTATGAACGCGAGAGCGTCGTAAATTCTCGCCAGTTTAGTACATTACCGTGGTAACGTCGTAAGAAAACCAGCTTACCAACACTTTAGACTTGTATACCTTTTGTCTTGTCATAATCAAATTTTGTGGCAAAATGTTAGCGTTTCAACACGGCATACTTGTAAGACTTTCGTATATTTTCAGAAAATTAAACAACCCAAATTGTGGTAGTGTCTTAATAATTTAGAACATTACCGAGGTAACTTTCTTCTTTTAGTAAGTCAACGCGGTAACGTCTATCCTTTCATGGCATTAGGGTGATAGTGTTTTAGTAAGTCAACGCGGTAACGTCTATCCTTTCATGGCATTAGGGTGATAGTGTTTTAGTAAGTCAACGCGGTAACGTCTATCCTTTCATGGCATTAGGGTGATAGTGTTTTAGTAAGTCAACGCGGTAACGTCTATCCTTTCATGGCATTAGAGTGATAGTGTTTTAGTAATTCTGTGCATCACTAAGGTGATTTCTTAGAATGTTAGTCTATCAACACGGTATACTTGTACAACTGTCTTACTTTAATGTGTGAGTGTCGTAAATTATTGCTAATTTAGTGCATCACCGAGGTAACTTCTTAGAATTTTAGCGTTTCAACACGATAGACTTGTAAGATTTTCGTGTTTAGTAACTTCTAAAGTTTCATGGTATTATTGTGGTAGTGCTTTAATAACTTAGTACATTACCGAGGTAACTTCGTAAAATGTTATCGTTTCAGCACGACCGACTTGTAAAATTTTCGTATTTTAGTAAGTCAACGCGGTGACTTCTAAAGATTTAGAGTGGTAATGTATTAGTGTTGTTGTACATTGCCGAGGTAACATTGTAGAAATTTAGCTCAACGCAGTAACTTCTAACGTTTCATAGCGTTAGAGACGTAGTATTTTAGTTTTATAGTACATTATCGACGTAAGTTCGTAAACATTAGCTTACCAAAACGGTAGATTTGTATAACTTTCTTGCTTTAACACGTGAGCATCGTAAATTATTGCCGGTTCACTGCGTTACAGAGGTAACTTCTTAGAATTTTAACGTATGAACGCGTGAGCGTCAAAAATTCTTGCCAATTTACTAAATTACCGAGGTAACTTCATAACAATTTAGCTTACCAACACGGTAGACTTGTACAACTTTCTTATTTTAACCCGTTACCACATAAATTAGCGCGCGTGCATAAATGGGGTTATGCAAATACATTGCATAATAATTTTTACGCCAGGCAATCAAGTCAGCATTTAAGTCATGCTAGGTAAACAGGGGACACGGTACCGAAGAGGTCAAGAGTCCAGCATTTGAATAGTAACAGGTTTTCCCGCGCTTTAGCGTATGAATACAGTGAAAAAGAAGTCCCGCCGCGCAGGGTATAAAAGGCCAGAGCGGTCCCGGCGGCGGCCATTTTCGAATTTATCGGTTGTACGAACTCGTCAGAATTCAGCGTCAATTTTTGTGCGTTTTAGCGATTCTGCGGCAGCGTTTTTCACGACGGGTCTCAACATCGGTCGACGACATCCGTGTTGATCTACACTCCAGCAAGCGGCAGAAAGCCTGAGTATACTTTTATTTCACCGTGCATTGTACGCTCAACCGTTTCTTTGTTCGTTAATCGCTAAGTTAGTTAAGTTAAAATGGCGACTGGAGGGCTGAATAGAGCCGTGATTGTGGGAGATAGCCATGTGTTTTGGTTGGCTCGGTTTTTAGAGTCAGCCGGTCCTTCGTGGGTTTGGCCCGGGGTTTCAACAGATTTTGCCGTCGACGGCCACGGTTTCGATGTGAAATACGTTGGCCGTCGAGGGGCCACCGTGCGATCGCTGCGGTCGGAAGAACACTGGGAACGATTTGCGTTGTTAACTCCCCAGCTCACGCTTATCCACGCCGGATCGAACGATGTGTCGACAGGGGGGTCCTCTCCGCAGCAGATCGCGGGGGAAATTTTAGAGTTCGCCACCGAACTTATTGCATCCGGGGTGGGTCATGTTGTTATTGGCCAACTGATACGCCGTGAAAGTTGGCGAGATTTTTCGCATGCTGACGGGGCAGCGCGCGCCGTTATGGTGAACGAGATCATTAGGGCCGAATGCGAGCAATGCCACCAAGTTTCGTTCTGGAAACATAAAGGTTTTTGGAATCCGCAGGAACAGATATTTCGTAGTGATGGTGTACACTTCAACGACTTGGGGAATTACAAATTATTCCGTAGTTATCGGGGGGCGATTCTCAAGGCTGCCAAGTGGCTGTAGACTTGGATGTAGCTGTGGGCGATAAAGAGGGCTGGTCACGGGACACGCTAGTAAGATTGATAATTGATGGTAATGGCCCGAGGTAACTCGCGGAAATTAACTATGAGGTAATTAAGACACTTGGTGGCATTGCAGCTAGGGTTAGTTAATTGTAGTTAATAATCGAGTTTAGTTGTTTCACTGAAAGTTTGTGATAAATTTAAAAGTTGAAGTTCATGGTCTGTGTCACGGGCGCAGGCCACTGCTAGGAAATATTACTCCTGCAGTTTTGAATTTCACACCTGTTCGAGTGCTGTTGTCCGATAGCAGTCTTATTAGTCAGGTTAATTAAAAATCAACCACTTCGGTTTCATCTATAATGCAGCGTCTGTTCTGTGTCTGTGCCCAAAGAGTGTACGTTACATAGATATTTTCAGTGTTATACAGATTGCATTATAAATGCATTGCTAATTAATTACCGACAGTGTTCGGTCGTCAGTTGTATGTGGTCAATTTTTATCACAGGTGGTGGTGTTTTTGCGTGTACATTATATGATTCGCTGATTAGTTACCGACAGTGTTCGGTCGTAATATGGATGGTGTTCAGTGGTATGACAGGTGGTGGTGTTTTGCAGCCTCATTTTCAAATCATGTCTGTGTGTAGTTGTATTCTGACAGGTGGTGGTATTTTGAGGGCAGACTAGCCAATGAGTCGACTTTTACCAACTTTATTGGGTTGTAAGGTGTATATATTGTTTGTTATGCCTAGTGGTCTTGTATCGATTGCACATTATAATGTGGCTGATTATGTAACAACGGTAATATTGTCATAATTTAGTTCGTGTTTGTGCCAGGTGGTCATGTCCTGCCTTCACAGTTGTCATAAACTGTTTCGGATAAAATAACATAATTTTAGGCAGGTATTTTTATTTATTATTATTATTTTTTCTTCAGGACAGACATCTGGTGTAAGGTCACAGGTTACTGCATTTACTGTGTTCACTATAATTCCGTTGCAGATATTCGACTGTCAATTAGAAATAATAGTAGCAGGTCACCCATGTCAGACAGGAAGGCATAATTTTCAACATCTTGCGGAGTCGGCCAATAACTGTCGCTCCAACCAAGATAGTAATAACTTTATATTTAACTAAGTTTCTAGTTTCTTAGATGGTGACAGTTGCATTGCTTGATAGCACATCTGCAACATGGATGTAATGATTGTTTTCGGTCTATATTGACTTGTGTTAATAGCATAGCACCGAGACATACGGACAGCTGGGTGTTCGGACCAGATGAGCATCCTGTCTGTGTGACAATGTAGCCTACTCGGGGTTTCTGGTGTTTTGGCCCAGACGGTACCAGTGTGGCATTCTTTCCAGTGAAGCATCCGGTCAGTGTGATGGATGCTTCACTGCTTGGGGTTTCTGACGCTTTGGCCCAGACGGTACCAGTGTGGCGTTCTTTCCAGTGAAGCATCCGGTCAGTGGGATGAGATGGCCAGCTTGGGGTTTCTGGCGCTTTGGCCCAGACGGTACCAGTGTGGCGTTCTTTCCAGTGAACCATCCGGTCAGTGTGATGATATGGCCAGCTTGGGGTTTCTGGCGCTTTGGCCCAGACGGTACCAGTGTGGCGTTCATTCCAGTGAAACATCCTGTCAGTGTGATAATATGGCCAGCTTGAGGTTCCTGGCGCTTTAGCCCAGTTGGTACCAGTGTGGTGTTCTTGCCAACCGTGTTGGCGTTTCAGGAAGCCGGTCTGATTGACATCTTTGTTATGGTATTTAATGTTGTATGTTGGCGGCGTGCCATGGCTAATTAATTAACTTTATTCCAGACTAAGGTGGCCATAATGACATTACAACTTATTTCAGGTTAGCATCCGGACACATTAGTTTATCTTAGTTTATGTTTCAGCTGGTTGATCTTTAGATCTTCATAGTTACTCTAATTGTCAGTACGATAGCAAAGCAATTCTATCATGCATTAAATAACACGTGCCACAACGGCAATGCATAATTGTTGCAGGATGGCTCCGAAAAGAGCACGCAGCCAGAGTTCGACTCGCCCGGTGGCAGCCATAATAGAGCCAACTCGGACTCGCAGCCGGACGGTGACATCGGATCGCCCACCAACTGGACAGCCAATGCCAACCGTAACTCGGGGTCGACCCCGAACACGTGCGAGGCGGCCTGTTGTAACTCAGGCACGTCTGTCCGAAGCGCATCCTGGAGTTGGACATTTGACTCACGACTATGAGCGGCGGGGCGCAACCGCAGCGCCACTGTTGGAAAGTGAGACAGCGACAGTAGCTCGTCAACAGTGGGAAGAGAACATTGAGGAGCGTATGCAGCAGTCGAACACTTTGCTGCACCAGATGCACCAGATGTTGACTGAACAATTGACTAGAGACACTGTAGTCCCAATTGATGATAATGTGCATGGTGGTGAGTTCTTACCAACTGCTCCACAGCTGTCCCAAGTGACGGCCTTGGGTCAGTCTGTCGGGGACATAGGTCCACCAGAGTCTTCCCTGCCCAGAGTGACGGCCTCTGGGTTGGCGACTCCTTGGCCATCTGTCAATGGTTTTGAGACAGGTGTCGGGGGGGTTCTAGACAGGCTCCCAGTGGCAACGCAGGATAGGGTGAGGGCATTCACTTCCTCCTCTCTGTCGCTGCATGCCCATGTTCCCGATAAAACCAGAGCAATGGTGTGGGCAGGCGAGTTCATTGAATTATCATCCCTCCTGCCTCAACGCAAAGCAGTCCCCCAAGAGCTATCGTTAGGGTTGCAGTCGGGGATGGAAGAGGGTACATCTGTGGTATGTGTCGGACCAAGGGCTAAACCATCAATCACTTCCTTTCCTCTGTGGTCCAGGGCTTTCCAGATATACATGTCAATCTACCTGACCCAACCCATTCATTACCCAGAAGCCCCAGCAATGTTGAAATATATTCAGACGATTCGGGATCTGTCAGAACGGGGTAGTAATTGGCAGGGGTATGATGAATCTTTCCGTGCAATGCGAATGCTGCATAACTGGGGATGGGATACAGTGGAATCTGAGCTTTGGCTTCAGGCAGGTAGGACGGTGGGTGTTCCATACGGAGGCGCCCCCTTTCATGGCAAGGGTGGGGCCCGCCGGCCACCACCTCAAAGTGCAAACCCCTGCTTTGCATACAACAAGGCCCTGCCCTGCGACAGTCGCAGGTGTCGCTACCAACATAAATGTAAGCGATGTGGTGCAGGACACCCGGCTGCACAGTGTCCCCGCTTCAACAGTAGACAGGCCAGTACAGGCATGTATCCTGCAGTTGCCCAGCGCAATAACCCCAGACAGTAAGCAGCAGCTGCTGCCATCACCGGTTTCCCCATCAGTATTACATGATGTATTACAAGATTATGATAGTAAGCTAGCCCAATATCTGCTTCATGGTTTTACTTATGGTTTTAGAATAGGTTGTATTGGCCTGCCAGTGCAACATCAAGCGATGGTAACAAACCTGAAATCTGCATTTACATACCCAGAAATAATAGATGCGAAGATTGCAAAAGAATTGAACCTAGGTCGTATTATCGGACCCTACAACGCGCCACCTAATGTTCCAAATTTCAGGGTCTCCCCACTTGGAGTTGTCCCTAAGAAGGCACCCGGTGAGTATCGGGTAATTCACCATTTGTCGTATCCAGGGGGATCATCTGTTAATGATTGTATCCCACGAGAATTCTCTTCTGTGCAGTATGCCACAGTGCAGGATACCATTACTTTCATAAAGAAATCTCCTCGCACAATTTTTCTGGGTAAGTTGGACATCGAAGCTGCATTCCGTATAATACCAGTATCCCCGCAAGACACGCCTTTGTTAGGGTTTCAATGGAGGAGCAAATTTTATATGGATGCTGTTCTTCCCATAGGGTGTGCTAGCTCGTGCTCAATTTTCGAAGCGTTCAGTAGTGCTTTGGAGTGGGTAGCTAAGACTAAGTTGGGTGTTTCAGAAATGTTTCATTATATCGATGACTTCCTGTTTCTCGCAGATTCTTCTGCAAAATGTACAACTGATATGAATGCATTCATATCACTCTGTGGGCAGATGGGTGTGCCACTAGCGCCAGAGAAAACACAGGGTCCTGCTACTGTACTTCCTTTCCTAGGCATTACATTGGACACGGTGAGGTTAGAAGCCAGACTCCCCGAGGATAAGCTAGACAAATGTAAGTCACTAGTGTCTGAGTTCTTAGCAAAACAGAAAGTCACTCTTCAGCAACTCCAATCATTGATCGGCTTTTTAGGACATGCTTCATGTGTGGTAGTGGCCGGAAGATGTTTTTAAGGCGCCTTATCGATCTAACTGTCGGCGTAACCAGTCCTCATCATCATATTAGGCTAACTCGACAGGCGAAGCTTGACTTGAGAGTATGGCAGGAATTTTTGAGAAATTTCAATGGTAGGGCATTTTTCCTGAATGAGAAGTTTCGCACAGGTGAATGTTTGGATCTATACACCGATGCATCGGGCAGCGTAGGATACGGGGCAGTGTATGGCAAGGAATGGTTTTGGGGAGAATGGCCTCAATCATGGTTTTCACGGAACATTGCAGTGTTAGAGCTGTTCCCTATCATGGCTGCGGTAGAAGTCTGGGGGGAGGCATGGGCAAATCAGAGCATACGCTTCTTTACAGATAATGAAGCACTCGTGTCCGTTATTAATAAACAGACATCCCGCGAACCCCAAATTATGACTCTACTTCGCAGGATGATCCTCACTTGCCTGACGTTCAATATAAACTTTATGGCATGTCATGTGCCGGGTCGAGTCAACATTTTGGCAGACAGGTTGTCACGTGGTCAGTTGGAGGAGTATAGAATGTTGGCTCCATGGGCTAATGCCATGCCAATCGATCTGCCAGCTCATATCTTGCCACATAATTTATAACAAGGTGTTTAAAGAAACCATGATAGAGGATGTGCAGACTTGTCACGGGCAAGCTCTTACAGTTCTGATAGAGTAGCGCACCTTTTGAAACTATGTGGGTTTTTGGACAGTGTTACAATGCTAGGGAGGCTTGTCACGGGCGAGATCTTCTAAGCTTTGTAAGTAGCATAGTGCTTTGGCTGTTACAATGATGGGGCTACGATAGGTTAGAATGGTAGCAAGACTTGTCACGGGCGAGATCTTCCAAGCTTTGTTGTACGTAGCACAGCACTTGGGTTGTTACAATGATGGGTGCTATGATAAGTTAGAATGATACCAAGACTTGTCACGGGCGAGATCTTCCAGTCCTTGTATATATAGATATAGGAGTCCTTCTCATTTGAGGTGGGGTGGTCACATGCTCAGGTGACCTTGTGGCGGAATGGCCCCACCTCTCTTTAGTATGTTTTAATATATAGTAGTTTTAGTTGTCAAAATGTTTGTGAAACATCTTTTTGAGGTTTTATGTATATCTACCACTATTTTAATGTAGTGCTTTATAATGTGGGCCTTTATTTAGAATGTATAGGCTAAGTAAACGGGGCAATGTTTAAGACCTCAAATGGCCCACATTTGTTTGTAAATATTTGCATGTTATAACTCATCCAATAATCCGGTGAGTAATAAATAACTGTCAGAAGGTTATTCTGGCCATATTCTACCATATCTGTTGTTGCATTGCGTAAATGTTATAGTCTTACCCATCATTAAACTCCTTCCAAGTACTCATGATACAAACCAAGTTGCAACTAAATCGGTGTATTATTTTCCATATACCTCTCACACATACCCGGCGGCAACCATTTTCTGTCCTCTTTTCCTTTAAACTATCCTATAAGTATTCATGATGCAAGCCAAGTTGTAACTAAGTCTGTGTATTATTTTCCGTATACCTCTCAAACATACACGGCGGCAACCATTTTCTGTCCTCTTTTCCTTTAAACTATCCTATTGTATATATTTACAGTAAAAAATTGTCCAAAATCACTCTAGTTGTTACAAACTTCACACACTAGCGTCCACATTTATACACATGGCACGAACCATTTGTCAGTCCTACTACCCCTTTGAGGTATGCTTACAATAACCTTTGTAGCTTAGTGTTCCTTCCAAGTACACGTCGTCAGCTGTTTATATACCTATTTCCCTTTGAATCTATTCTGACGTATTTATTTCTAGTTTGGGTGATGTATGTGTGTGTGAATTATTAATAGAATACCTGGAACTACTGCTCGTACTTGTTTCTGGACAACGTGAACACGTTTTACACGTACGCCATTTTTCTAGTTTAGGAGATAATATTTTCGTATTTTAGTAAGTCAATGTGGTAACATCATAACATTTACCTTTCTTGACGTTATAGGGGAAGTTTGTTTAGTAATTTAATACAGTATCAAGGAAACTTCCCAACATGTTATGGTTTCAACACGATAGACATTTAAGATTTTCGAATTTTAGTAGTCTATCATTAAGTAAATTTTCGTATTAAAGTGTGTGGGTTTGATGTGCTGATTTTGGAACCCATGTGGAAAAAAATATAGTCTTACCCATCATTCATGTCATAGTTTGACTTACTGACCTACCGAGAAGCGCCACCTAGTGACTTTACGTGACAGTTTGAGGGATGAGAAGTTCGGATAAGTAATTTTCGAAAAGAGTATTATTGGAAATTTTCTACATCCAAAACAGCTATGGGAAATCAATCAATTCATTCCAAGAGGCAGCCATCTGTTCGTGTTCACCTGCAACGGTGCGGCCATAAGACTCATGTGAGGTATTGCTTCATTTAAATAAACGGATATATATATGAAGCGACCATCTTTCCAGCGCTACACTTCCATATTTACAAATAGCGGGAGCGACCAGACGTGATATTTACTTCCCGAGATTCGAAAAGAGAATGACATAATTGGTTGGCACCGGATGTCGCATATTTGTCATGGCCGCGCACAGTGTTATACTAACGGAAGTCGTGTATCCGGAAGTGAATCGTTTGAAAGATGGCCGCTTCCTAATAGTAGGCGCTACGTCGGAAGTGCCGTCATACCGGAAGTCACGTGATGTACGTCTGGTTTGATTGGTTATATAAATTACATGACGTTAGAAACTAGTGTAAGTACCTTGACTCAGATGATTATGGTGATTCTCTTTTGTAATCTCGAGAAGTAAATATCATGTCTGGTCGCCCCCGGTATTTATAAATATGGAAGTGTATCGTGGGAATGATGGTCGCTTCATATACATATGCTTTCTTTTTTATGAAGCAATACATCTTACGATTCTCATGGCCGCACCATTGCAGATGAACCAGAACAGATAACTGCCTCTTGGAATGAAGGTATGTCAGGTGATTTTCCTTACCTGTTTGGACATAGTCACGTTCCGATAACACTCTTTTAAAAGTTACTTATCCGGTCGCCCCCAAACTAGCACATAAATTCAATATATGGCGCTTCTCGGTAGGTCAGTAGGTCAATCTATGACATGAATGATGGGTAAGAATATGAAATTTTGCATACTGGTTCCAAATTCACCACATCACACCCACACACTTTAATACGAAAATTTACTTGATGATAGACTATTATAATACGAAAAACTTACAAGTCTATCGTGTTGAAACCATAACATGTTAGGAAATTACCTTGGCAATGAACTAAATTAATAAAAAAAACTACCACTCTAACGTCATGAAAGTTTTAAAGTGTTATGATGTTACCATGTTGACTTACTAAAACGAAACTTAATATCGGCAAACGTGCTTTTTCTGTAGCTGCACCCACAATCTGGAATCAACTCCCCATCGCTTAAAAATCATATGAGACTGTAAATACCTTCCGTAAAAAACTAGACTTATTTATTTGAAATTGCATTCCCACCCTAACCTTCGGTGGTCTCTTGCTCTAATTACGACTCTTGCTTGTCCCTGTTAACGATTTTGCCCAATGATTTTTGTATGTTGCGCCTCTGAGCTCAGATTTCTGTGGATTTAGGCGCTATAGAAGTTTGTAATTATTATTATTATTATTAAAATGTTATCACCGAAGATAGAAAAATGGCGTACGTATAAAACGTGTTCATGTTGTCCAGAAACTAGTACGTTAGTAGTCTAGGTATTCCATCACACTCACGTCATCAAAACTAGAATTGAATACTACGTCATAATAAATTCAAAGGGAACTAGGTATGAAAAATAGCTGACGACATGTGTTCTTGGAAGGATATTAAGCTACAAAACTAAATGTCAGCATACCTCCAAGGGGTACTAGGACTAACGCTTGGCTCGCGCCATGTGTATAATTTTGACAGAAATGTGGATGCCAGTATGTGAAGTTAGTTACAACTACTATAAATTTATACAATATGATAGTTTCAAAGAAAAGAGGACTGGAAAATGGTTGCCGCCGTGTATGTTTGAGAGGTATACGGAAAATAATACATATACTTAGTAACAACTTGGCTTGCATTATGAATACATATAGGATTGTTTCAAGGAAACGTGGCTTGAAACATGGTTGCCGCCGTGTATGTGTGAGAGGTATATGGCAAATAATGCACCGATTTGGTTACAACTTGGTTTGTATCATGAATATTTGGAAAGAGTTGAATGATTGGTAGAATACAATTCATGCACACAGGCTAATTTACGACGCTCGCGCGTTAAAATAGAAAGTTATACAAGTCTGCCGTGTTGGTAAGCTAAATGTTTGCGAAGATACCTCGGTAATGTACTAAACTGGCAAGAGTTTACGTCGCTCAGGCATTCATACGCTAAAATTATAAGAAGTTACCTCGGTGACATATTAAACCGGCAATAATTTACGATAAAGCAAGAAAGTTGTACAAGTGTACCATTTTGGTAAACTAATTTTTTACGAAGTTACCTCGGTATGTACTAAAATACTAAAACACTACCACTCTAACTCTATGAAACGTTAGAAGTTACCGCGTTTAGCTAAATTTTTACGAAGTTATCTCGGTAATGTACTGAAACACTAAAACTCTACCACTCAAAAGCAATGAAACGTTAGAAATCACTAGGTTGACTTACTAAAATACGAAAATCTTACAACAAGTCTACCGTGTTGAAACGCTAAAATGCTATGAAGTGTTACCTCTGCGATGCACTAAACTAGCAATAATTTCCTACACCCACACCTTTTAATAGAAAAATTTACCTGATGATATACTAAACTGGCGATAATTTATGACACCAACGCGTTAAAAATGTCCACTGTGTTCATAGACTAAAATTCTAAGATGATGTGATGCACTAAATTAGCAAGAATTTACTACACCAAGGCATTTAAATACGAAAATTTTCCTAATGATAGACTAGTCAAAATTTATGACACCCACGTGTTAAAGCAAGAAAACTATATAAGTCCACCGTGTTTATACGCTAAAATTATAAGAAGTTACCTCGGCAATGCACTAAACTAGCAAGAATTTACTACACAAACGCACTTGAATACAAAAATTTACCTAACGATACACTAAACTAGTCATAATTTACGATACCCACATGTTAAAGTAAGAAAAGTATACAAGTCTAATGTGTTAAAACGATGAAACTATGACTCTAAAGCGATGGAACAATGATATACGTGTAAAATGTGTTCACGTTGTCCAGAAACAACTAATGCGGGCAGTAGCCCAGGTATCCTATTAATAGCACAAACAGATACACATACGTCACCAAAACTAGAAATGAATACGTTAGAATAGATTCACAGGGAAGTAGGTCTGAAAAATAGCTGACTACATATGTACTTGGAAGGAATATAAAGCTACAAGGGTATATGTCAGCATACCTCCAAGGGGTACTAGGACTAAAACATGGCTCGCGCCATGTGGATGTGCATGATGTGCATAATAGTATGTGAAGTTAGTTACAACTTCGATCGCTAGAGGGGTTTTAGTTAATTTCGAAATGTAAAAGATATGTTCCGAGGGAAGTGTCACTGACACATGGCTAATGCTGTGCCCATTAGAGAACATTAATACGTGAACTTAGCTACATATATAGGCGATACGTGACTTTAGTCAATGTCTAACTGTAAACAGATATGATATAATAAATTCAAAGGGAACTACGAATGAAAGATGGCTGCAGCGATGGTTGTTTTGGATGTATGTGAACAAACAGTGAATGCCTGTTAAGGTTGTCCACCAACAGTGCTTACATTACTAAATTCTCTTAATGACACGTAAATATAATATGTGTACCAACTCAGCTGTCAGGGAAAGTTTACGAAACTGCGTGTGATATTACAAGTGAGACGTGTCCATACTCTTCACAAATGATGAACGAGTATATGGTACTTAAACTAGGAAACCTGACAGAATATAAGGTTTGCACATTTTATTCGAGTAGAAGAAATATAACTTAATATATTATTACTACTACTACGGTCGACGCCACGCCTTCTACAATTCACCCCAACGACTTCTACAGTTCGCCTTCAAGGGCCGCTAAGACCAATTTCATCAGAGATCTTCCACTCCGTCAATTGCCAATCGACACACAACCACCTCGTGGCAAAATTCCAGTGATCAGACATTGGATGGTATATATTTGACCTCGCAAGCATTATGGCATTCAACCAATTTCTAAGAACCAATGTTGTATCGATACGCTCTATGGCATCGTTAAAGTACATATGAATCATCGGGTAAAAGACAACAAGATTTAACAAGATTTAACAAGATTGCCATCCAGAGAATTAACTCTAGATGGCAGGTGGACAAGGAAGCCCTTTGGCTTATCGAGAGTCCAACCCTTTTTATCTACATATATCCAGCCCTTCTGAGGTATGTGTCGATTTTATTTTTAAACATATTCACACTACTAGCACCCACACAATCATAAGATAATCTGTTCCATTCATTCACAGTCCTTTGTGAAAATGAGAACTTTCTTACGTCTAATCTACACTGCTCCTTTACTAATGTAACTTCATGTCCTCTAGTCCTTCTATCTTTCTTAACTGAAAAAAACATATTTCTATCAATATTTTCATAACCATTCAATATTTTAAACACTGCTATCTGATCTCCTCTCAATCTCCTGGTCTCTAGTGTTGTTAAACCACATTCTTTTAGGCGTTTTTCATAACTAAGATCCCTCAGTTTTGTTATCATTTTAGTCGCTCTCCTCTGTACTCTTCCTAGCATATCTATGTCCTTGTTGCGGTACGGTCTCCACGATTAAGTAGTTGACTGTTGTCGCCTATCTCGCATGCATTGCAGTCGGTTTTTACGCATTGTCTAGTGATTTCTGCCACGTAACGTGCAAACTCATTTTTCAGTCACATAGTCTATCATGCGCTGTGTTATATCAGCGCCGACGGTCATGTCTAGTGTAGTGTCAGTGCCAAAGGTAGCGGCGATGTTGATAGTACAAGCAGAAGTAGACGGTGCGAGTTATGGGCTGACAGACGGTGACGGTGTTCGGTTGACAGACGGCTCAAGTGGTCGGCTGACAGAAAAAGTCGGCTGCCAGATGGTAACGGTTGTCGGCTGACAGACGGTGACTGTGGTCGGCTGCTAGATGCCGCGAACGGTCGGCTATTCGGTTCATCTACGTCGCTGTCGTTGAAGGTTGTGGGAGTGTAGCAATAGGATGTCCCAAGCATGGTGTTAGTTACAACGCTGTCGTGGTAAGAAGGACGTTAGGCTAGTAGCTACCGTCGTATATAGGTTTCTGAGAATCACGTGATCACGTTACCAAACAACCAATAAAAATATACGCTACCGTAACAAAAAACAGTCACTACGTCAAGCATGGTGTTAGTCACAACGCTGTCGAGGGACGAATGACGACCTGTTCGCTGCTACGATTTTATTTCGGCCATTTTTGACAATCACGTGATCATGGCACCAGACAGCCAATCAACGTCGAAAACGTCAGGAAGCTACGTCATTATCTCATTACTATCGGCGATACAGTAAGGACTTCGCGCTACAGTAAGAACAAAACATTAGGATAGCGAATTTAAGCGCTACCGTAAGAAAAAAATAATTGCGCATTATGGTGATGATACGCTAAAATGTTAGGAAGTTTCCTCGGTAATGTACTAAATTACTAAAACACTACCACTCCAACGTCATGAAACATTAGAAATTACCGCGTTGGCTTATTAAAATACGAACGTTACCTTGGTAATGTATTAAATTACTAAAACAGTACCACTGTAACGCCATGAAACGTTCAAATGTTACGAATTTACCGTGTTGAAACGATAAAATGAAAGGAAGTCATCTTCGTTATGTACTACATTAATAAACACTAACACTCTAACGTCTAGAAACGTTAAATGTGTTAGGAACTTACCACGTTGACGCACTGAAATATGAAAATTAGTCTACCGCACTGAAAAGCTAAAAATGTTACGACATTACCTCGGAAATGTACTAGATTACCAGAAAACTACCACTCTAGCGCCATGCAACGTTAGAAGTGATGAAACGTTAAAATGTGAAAATTTTACTCAGCTACAAAGCTGAAGTTATGACGCTGAAGAACTAAAATAGTAAATGTTACCCGTTAAGAGGTTGAAAGCCCAAAATGTAAGGAGGTTACCACGCCAATGGATTAAAATAGGAAAGATAAATGGAAACAACGGTATAGTTCATGAGGTCATAGACCTATTTCAATAAATCACCACATTAGGGTAGCGAATGTATGCGCTACTGTAAGAACAAAACAATAGGGTAGATAATTAAAGCGCTACCGTAAGAGAAAACATCATTGCACATGCGCAATGACCTATTCCATGACATTATTGATATATTTCACGACGACATAGACCTATTTTTATAGTTCATCACATAAGAGACACGGATTTAAGCACTACACTACTTAGAAATCATCACTGCGCATGCGCAATGACCGATTTTGATATCACTGACCTATTTAATAACGTAATTGACCTTGGTAAATAGATGACCACATAACCACCAGTGGACGCTTAGAGACCTATTTTGTTATTGACCACTAAGTATTAAGAGGCACGAATTTAACCAATGTTGTCAAGGAAAACCACACGAGATCCGAATTTAAGCAGTACTGTTTCATCGTTTTCTCACAAGGGGGCTATTATTGATTTTACGATTATACACAAATAAAGTTACATGTTATACCGTTATCTTTATCATTTCATGGTGTCAGAAAATAAGGAACACACGTCTAGAGACACGCAGCACCGTGTCGTATCGCAGTAGAAGAACATCATGGACCAAAATAGCGCGTTATATCCGACGCTGAACTGGGACTCGCCGGCGCTGTCAGAAACATGGACAAAATTCGAAAAACACGCACGGCTAATGTTCGCTGGGCCGTTACACGACAAAACCGAGGTGCAACAAGTGAGTTATCTGCTGTTGTGGGTGGGAGAGAAGGGCCGCGACATCCACTCCACATTCCAATTCGATAACGTCACATCAGAAACTGACCCCAACGACGGACAAAGACAAAATTTGGACACAGTGTGTGCAAAATTTCGCGCGTACGTAACACCGAAGAGTAACGTCCTATTCAGCCGATTTAAATTCTACAACCGCGTGCAAAGAGTTGGGGAACCTGTTGAGAGTTTCATCATGGATGTAAAAATACTCGCACGTGATTGCGGTTTCCCAGACATCATTGACGAAATGATCCGGGACAGGCACGAACGCACGGAAGGTACGTGAAAAGTTTATAAACGTCGGCGGAGAACTGAGTTTAATAAACGCCATCGACATCGCGCGCGCGCGCATGAAAGCGCGCAACAACAACTAAACAACATGATCAGTGAACCAACAGATGTCCATATGGTCAAATCAAAACAAACACGCCGTGTTAAAGCCAACTGAAGCACCACGAGCTTCACTCGACCTACACAAAGCAGTCAGACGAAGAAGACGTGCGGACACTGCGGATACAGTCAGCACACGAATATGGACGACTGCCCTGCTCGAGGCAGCACCTGCAACAAATGCAACCACTTCGCCGCTGTGTGCCGCCAGAAGATCGTCAACAGCGTTGATCAACCTGACATTAAAGACAGCGACGTAAATTATGAGTTCTGTGTTGATAGTGTTGACCCTCACCCATACAATAGAGATCAGGCATATGTCACAGTCACGTGCAACAACACAAAACTAAAGCTCAAAATAGACACGGGGGCACAGGTGAACATTCTACCTAAGTCCGTGTATGACAAGCTCCGAGCCAAACAAAAATGCAACAAGCTACAAAGCAGCAAAGTAACACTTCAAGGTTACGGTGGACATGCCCTCAAGAACTTGGGTACATGTGAGCTTCGTTGTTCGCACAAAAACAAAAGCTATGCACTGCAGTTCCAGGTGGTCGACGCGCGAGCCCCTCCCATCTTGGGGCTGGCATCTTGCATCGAGATGCGAATCATACAGCTTGTAATGTCTGTCGATGACGATAAGTCTGGCAATGACGTTGATGCCGACCCTCAACGCAACTGTGATGAACTATCCGGTAACAATGATGATGATAACGTCGAGTATAAACCCGATCGCGATGAAGATGTTGTGCGACTGCTCGCCGAATATAGTGACTTGTTCGAGGGCATCGGTGAATTTTCTGGGGAACACTCGCTCACTTTACACCCTGATGCAAATGCTGTCGTACATCCGCCACGCAGCATACCAGTGGCACTTCGCGACAAGGTCAAAGAAGAACTATCACGTATTGAAGCCAACAACATCATCGTGAAAGTAACAGAGCCCACGGACTGGATAAATTCCATGGTTGTCGTGCAAAAGCGTAATGGTGACATACGTGTGTGCCTGGACCCTCGCGACCTGAACAATGCGATCAAACGACCGTACTACCCAGTACCGGCGCTAGAGGGCGTCACCAGCACGCTGACGGGCGCAAAATACTTCTCGCTGCTCGACGCACGAAGTGGTTACTGGCAGATAAAACTGACAGACTCAACATCTCGATTGACAACATTCAACACACCATATGGACGATACCGATACCTACGCATCCCATTCGGAATCAACGCAGCTCAAGACATCTTTCAGCGCCGTGTCGATGAGACATACGAAGGTTTGCCACATGTTACTGGCATCAGCGACGACGTACTTGTCGCAGGCACGTCGAAAGAAGAACACCTTCTTACACTACGCGCAGCGTTTCAACGAGCTCGCCAAAGTGGTCAACGTTTCAACATGGACAAATGTCGTTTTCATTTGCCAGAGGTTGCATACTACGGTCACGTCATATCTGCCGAGGGCATCAAACCAGACCCCAAAAAGATAGAAGCTATCGTCAAAATGGCAAGCCCTGCTAACAAAGCCGAGCTACAGACCATACCTGGTATGGCTAACTATCTTGCTAAGTTTGAGCCAAAACTGAGTGAAATCACTGCCCCGATGCGAGATCTATTGAAGAAAGAATCCGAATTCGTGTGGGATGCGCAACAAGAATCTGCATTCGCAAAGATGAAGGAGATCATCACAAAAGCACCCGTGTTAGCTTTCTACGATCCAAAGAAGGAGCTGACACTACAAGTCGACGCATCATCAAAAGCGACGAGTGCCACACTCATGCAAGAAGGACGCCTAATCGAGTACATGTCACGAGCTTTGGACCAGTCCAAACAAAATTGGGCTACGATCGAACGAGAGATGCTAGCCATTGTACACGGGTGCAACAGATTCCGCCAATACATGTACGGACGCAAAACAACTGTGGAATCTGACCACAAACCACTTCAATCCATCATGCGCAAGCCACTATCGGCAGCCCCGAAACGCCTGCAAAGCATGATTGTCGAATTACAGCTATACATGTATGATATTCACATCATCCACAAACCTGGTAAGGAAATACCAGTAACCGACTGCTTGAGCCGTAACCTCACTGCAAACGTTGTACCGATCTACGATGAATTCTCAGAAGAACCAGACATAGCCGTCCACCATATGATAGCAACTCTCCCGATCAGCGACAAAAAATTGGCAGAGATCCGGACCAGCACCGCGAACGACCCCCGCATGCAGACATTAAAGCACGTGATTATACCGGGGTGGCCCAGCCAGCGTATGGAGTGCCCCACTGCCATCAGCGATCACTGGAATCACCGAGATGAGCTGATGCACGCAGACGGCCTAATATTCAAGACGGACAGAATCGTAGTCCCCAACGCATTGCGCCCAGAAATGCTAACACGAATACACGAAGGACACTTCGGGGTCGAGAAGTGTCGATCACGGGCACGTATGGCACTGTTCTGGCCCGGTATGAACGCCGACATCGAGAAAACTGTCGCCAACTGCAGCACGTGCCAGATGCACAGAAATGCCAACCGGAAAGAGACTCTGATAAACCATCCAATACCCTCGTTGCCATGGCAGGTTGTTGCGACAGATCTGTTTAATCTCGACGGTCGTGACTACATTGTTGTAGTGGACTACTACAGTAACTTCCCTGAGGTGGAGTATCTACGAGACACGAAATCTGCCACCGTCATTAACAAAATCAAAGGAATCTTGGCGCGCCATGGTCAGTACCAAAAACTTGTTAGCGACAAAGGCCCTCAATTTTCGAGTGCCGAGTTTCGGAGATTCGCAAAACAGTGGGATTTCGAGCACACAACCTCCAGCCCTACATCGAATGGTCTTGCCGAAAGAACGGTTCAAACCATCAAAAGACTGTTCAAGAAAGCCAAACACGGGAAGACAGACCCTTACGTTTGCGATCGTCGATACCGTGCGCACCGAGGCATCTACAACCTACAGTGGTTGAGCATAGCGTCATCGAGGACATGCTCGAACGCAAACAGTCAACTCAGAAAGAACACTACGACAAGTCTGCCAAAGACCTCGAGCCACTCCACGTCAACGAACGCATACGCATACGCATCACCGACCCAAGGCCACACTGGGAATCTGCCGTCGTCATTCAAACGCCACAACCGAAGACATCGCGCTCATACATTGTCCGATCTGAACGAGGAGTATACCGACGAAATCGGAAACACCTCTTGAAGACGCGCGAACAAACTGTTGCCGACCCCCTTCCTGATATCGACGGGCAGCTTAGATGTCTCGACGAAGACCACGCTCCCGCCAGCGAGGCGTGCGCACTCCGCCCAGTCAACACGTCGGAGCCAACTGCAACGCCGACATCCACCGCGCAACCCGCGTCGCCTACGCAAGATACGGTCTCACCGCACCCCTACAGAACCAAGGCGTGAAGAGTGCACAAACCCAGGCGCATCCTTGACCTGTAGTGACACTAACATGCCATATAATTATTATTATCATTTTATCTTGCTGTTGCCTTTCCGCTGTTAAGATTTATATATATATATATATATATAACAAGGGGGATGTAATGATAGATCACTCGTACCACCATTACCCTTACGGGCCTCGCGAACTTACGGGTCTCGCATGTTTTGTTGGCGGATGCGGCGTGCACGGACATGTTCGGATTTTACGATTATACACAAATAAAGTTACATGTTATACCGTTATCTTTATCATTTCAATTTCTACCTACTTTACTACTGCAGCTGTATAACCGCTCGTGTTAATGAGGTTTGATTGTACTTTCATGTTATAAAACAAGATATAATAAAATAGTCACTCTGCTCAAATACCCAAAATATGTTCAATGTTTTATTCAAATATTTAATCAAATGTTTTACTTAATGTTTAAATTACAGTTTGGCCAGAGGTGCTTGCACAAGCTGAGCATGACACAACTTGGTGGTAATACCTGCTTGTCCATGATGACTACTTGCTCTGGCTCCTGCGACAGTTTGGAATTGTCACTGAGACCGCCTTCCTGAGCCACCTTCTGCAAGTTGGAGCAGTTCACCTCTGTCAGCTCCTTCTTGTTCCACGGCTGCACCCAGAACTTCACTGTGCACTCCTGAATCTGTCACATGACACAAATGACATGTCCATTAGAGCTCTCCTCTAGTGGAGGCAGGTGATGGGTGCACTCACTATATGTGATGTTATCAATGTTATAGTAAATTATAATGATACTGAATATGTTTTCTACAAGATATTAATGTTAAGGTATATATTTCCTGCTAAGTCAAATGATGCTCAAGAAACCCCAATGATCCACTATTACATTATTAAAGTCTATCATCATTATAGTATGTGACTGATTTTAAATAGTGAACATTTTATTTGTAATAATTATTTGTAATAAACACTGATGTCAGAATTATATGCAGCAATACATTATACCATGTGCAACTATTTTGGGAATATTTTAATGGCTGGTCTTTCTTAAATTATAGGGTCTGAAAATACAGTTGTTAAACACAAACATTTAATTTTAAATAATAACTTATTCCACGAAATGTATGCAAATGCAGAACACATTTATATACACAGGATCTCGCAAGTAAAAACTATTTATTTTTCAGAGATAATGATATGTAGGTCAACTCAACTGATAGCAACAAATAAAGTGACCCCCTTGTTGTGATTGCATTTATTTACAAGTGCAAATATGTAGTATCATAATGGTCTGCAATGTGGCAGTATAAGGTTGCATAACAATTTGTTTGACTTCAATGCAAGCTTACTTCTGTGATGGCGCATTCTTCCAGTAACTTGCTGTTATCTCCCTTCCTACAATCTGATGTTCCCACGTCCAGCGTGAGGCGATATTGCATGCCACTGACAACCTGCAACATGTATGGTTTTGATCAGATGCATGAGTTAGACACAAACGGCCAAAAGGTGGCAAAAAAACGGGAAGAAGAAATATTCACTGATCAATGTTTATTAAAGTATTGATGTTTGACTATCAGCTGATCACACATAAACTGGGATTAGTGTGGAACATGACGTCAACAGCCAATCAATATTGTCACTCGCCACATTTTAATGTTCATGATCTGTGGAATCCAAAAAGGTATAAAACTCCATTTAATAAGTTTTAAACTTAATGCCCACTGTCGTATGGTCTTTGTGCTTTTCATAGCAACGCGTCAAACATAACCGATCAATCTATATATGCCACGTAACGACAAGATACGATTTGTTCAACAGTATAATTGTAAGAGTGTGATGTATTCATTGTCCTTAGGGCGGCAGCACATATAAAGTAAGTGTCACAACATCCCCCTTCTTAAAATAAAAGACCATAAAATAATTAAGACCATAATGTCACATAGATCACTCAAAATTATGAAGTACATGTTCCATAGTCTCACACATTCATGAAACACTATAGATATCAAAACGTTTTGGTGAGCACACAGATCTACCCGCCTACGTTTGACCGCTGTATAAGTCCTTCAAGGTATGTGCACGATCGTCGTACTGTCGGCGCCATTGTTCTCTTCTGCGAAAACATGCTCAAACCAACCTTGGACTTCTATAGAGTGATTGACCTTCCTTTTGTGTCCTTCTAGTCTGGGAATAGGTGTTTGAATACTCGTAGTGGCATTAGGTTCACCTCTGCTCCGCTGTCGATCTTGCATTTCCCAAGTACTTCTGTAGTTTGCCCCTTCATCTTTATGTGTGTAAATGCTTGGGATTTGCTTCCTTCTTTGTATGTGGACTAAAGTTTGGCAAACAGTGTCGCTTCGGTAACAGTAACAAAGTTGTCACCATCTTTGTTACTGTTACCGTTGCCATGAATAGTATGCACTTACTTCCTTCCTTAGTAAGCCCTCTTGTTCTTCGACCTGTTCTGGGGTTGTTTTTGATGCCTTCTCCATTGTCTTGATCACGCTTTTTCTTCAGACATACACAAGCCCAGTGTCCCTTGACATTACAGTATCGACATGTAGAATCTGATACTGGACATTTGTTGTTTCGCAGATGTTTCTTTCCGCATCTGTAGCAGCCATGGATATCAGTTGTATTTTCCATGTTCTTGTAGGTGGGTATTTAGCGTAGATACTGTATCTGG
Organism: Escarpia spicata; assembly: GCA_963995525.1. Taxonomy (NCBI): domain Eukaryota; kingdom Metazoa; phylum Annelida; class Polychaeta; order Sabellida; family Siboglinidae; genus Escarpia; species Escarpia spicata. The sequence goes on from OZ023211.1 coordinate 3,077,396, forward strand.
CTGGTTCCCTGGATGTCATCCATCTGTCTTTCCGTACCCTCATGAGCTCTTACTATACCCAGTGCTTGGTCAAATGTTGTGCCTTTGTCTTTGGCTATCAATTTCCGACGTATATCGTCGTTGTGTATTCCAGCGATCAGTGTGTCCATCAGTTGTTCTTCCTTGTTTATATACTCGCAGTCATTGGCGATGATACGCACTCGCGTCAAGAATGAGTCTACCGTTTCACTCGGTTCATGTTTTAGGGCCCCGAGATAAGATCTCAAAACGCGAAATCTTGACTTTGGCTTCGCATACTCTTCATATCCTTTCCAATGGGTTGCCAATAGTTTCTTGTCAGCCTCTGCAAGCCCCCGTCCATCACAGATGTATCTCCTGTCTTCGCCAACCCATAGCATTAGGGATTGTACTTTGACTTCTTTCCCTTTTTTAGCAAGGGACCCATTGAATATGTACTCACAGGTTCGCCTGAATTTCCTTATGGCTTCTGGTAGATTGCTGGAACTCTATTATCGGTATGGGCACATCCGTTTGTTCGGTCATTTAAAAACATTTTTAGTCGTATCGTAGATGTATCACGAAAGGGTCGAAAACAATATTGTAATTGTTTCTATTGTCTGTTGCATCTCATTGTCTCGTGGTCGTCGACTTTATTGGTTTGTATTTCCTTGTCAGGCGTTATAAGACTGTCATTTTACCACGTCGTACGGTCTTTGTGCTTTTCATAGCAACGCGACAAACGTAACCGATCAATTTATATAAGCCACGTACGTAATGACAAGACACGATTTGTTCAACAGTATAATTGTAAGAGTGTGCTGTATTCATTGTCCGTAGGGCGGCAGCACATATAAAGTAAATATTACAACACTCACTTTGCTATAGCAGCTGTCACAATTGTTATTATGTCAATATGAATTTGTTGTTTCTTTCTTTATGACAAGGCATTATTTTCTTCTAACTGTTTAATGTAAAAGTTAATAAAAGCTGGGATTAGTTCAAAGTGAAACCGCACTTTGTGTGTTATGAAAGTAGTAAGTACTGGCTCATTATTGTCTAATCTTGACATGAGTCATTGTCATTGTCACAAACAGTCATAGACAGTCCCAGATACGTCGAGGTTAAAAATAAAAAATCTGCATCACCGTCATCGGTGCCATCACGATGGTATTATATAATTTTAAGACATTTAACAAGTTAAACGCTATCGCTAGAACATGTTCAGACACATATGTAGGATATTTGGCAGAGGTGGTTAAAAGGCCACAACATCACAAATGACTGCCAACTGTACCTGTACTTGTGCACTTTTTAGGGTCACCAGTTTCGACTTGAACATGGAATTGCTGCGAGCAGTCAGTTGCTCTACGGCCGCTTTCGCAACTACATTTATGTCATCGTCGTTGACGTCTACGTCTCTCCAGACGTCGAGAATGTCAGTGGCCGATGACAGACAAGAACCCGCCAGAAGCAACAAAATGACAGCCAACTGCGTTGACATCTTTGACGATTGTCTGCGCTGTCAGTTGCGAAGTTGACGACAGATCTATCGCAAACTTCGTGTCACGTGACAGATCTGCTCACTTGAGCAAACATTCCTTCGTCACTCTTTCGGCTATTTCTGTTGGATTCCTGACACACAACGGTGATGCCACCTGATGGTCATTTCGTGCAAACGTCTGTTTACTTGTTTTACCAGAGAAGCCGAGACATGACAGAATTAGGCTCCTCTGAAAAATACATAGACTCATTAGGTACGAGTAGCGGCGTACTAACATAGTCATAGACACATAGATCTGTGGTTACTCAGTAACGTTTGCCTTTCTGCACTCTCCTGGTAAACAATTATAGTGACAGTGCTGCGGCCGGATCAGATCTGCCATTTCAGTGTCGTTTTAATTATGGGCAATAATAGGACACTATTTTATTGTAGGCCTAATTTAGCAAAAGCCAATGGCCTAAACTAACCAATTAACGTGTGTGTGTGTAAGTGCTTAATTAAACAAATTACAGGTATATATTATATGCTTCAGTGGATTTTCATTGGGCTTCATAGCACATCATTGTGCAGTAATTAAAAAAATCACAACAAAACAACTAATGTTGCCAATTTGAATTAGAATTTGAATTGAATAAAACATGAATTGGATTGAATTAGAATTGATCCTTTTTGTGAGTACGTTGAATTGAATGGAATTGGAATTGATCCTTGATAAACACACATGAATTGGAATTGAATTGGAATTGATAAAAGTGAACTCAATCCAGATCTGATATATATATATATATATATATATGTATATATATATATATGGTCGATCCTCATGAAACCTGGACACGTTTGTCTTATTTCATTAAATGGCCCTTCATTCAAACATAATTCAAAGGATACGCACAACTAATATTCCATATGATGTATAATAAACGTGGGCAAATAGTGTGTAAAAAGGTCGCGTTAGCGTGATTGACTAATTTTTGAGAATTATTTTTTGGGAAGACATGGGTCTCAGACTTCTTTTTGTTATTTCTTATCTTAGAGAACTGAAAGTTGTGAGTTGGGGTTAGTTTTGTAAAAAAAATAGGCTGTGCATATTTTTCAGATTTTTAGAGGGTATTCCTCCCCCCGAACGGCAGCCATCTTGGATATAAATGTCAGTTCTTTACACAATTTTTTTAAGCATAATCAGTGGACCAATTTCAACCAAAAAACACACACTGTTAGAGTAGACTACCCTACAGGTAATAACAGTCTTTGTTTTTTGGTTTAGAAAATACTTTTTGTTAATAATTTTTTTACTACATGGGTGTATTTGAGACCAGAATTATTGACGGTAATTTGTAGCCATGGGATATTGCAACAATACTGTGTAGGATTTCCTTCAAATGCTTATGTCATTACCTACACAATACCATTACCTAACAACCTGTGAAGTTTCAAGCATATATGTTGAGAAATAGCCGAGAAAAAGTCGTTTGAACACAGTGCTTATGCCAAAAATGTATAATTGAGAAAATGGCATTCAAAGAACGTGTATACTTTGTCGACACATTTCATATCAAATACATAGCATACATGACTGAAATAATTCACACAACTAACTAACTGATCTCTCTTACATAATCTCCAATATAAATCATGTAATTCAATGATGCATAGTATAAAGTATGAATGTAGCTAATATATATTCGGAAAAAAACGTGATACATAGTTGATGTACATACTTCTAGTAGCATAGCAATAACAAAATACCAGAGATTTTCTTGAAATGTTGAAATCCTTAGATAATACTAGCATCATGTACTGTATAAAGTTCCAAGCACATCAGTTCAGATATAACTGAAAAAACTATTTCTGAACATTTACAAAATGTCTGTAACTGATAAAAACGTATTCAAAATGAACTTGTATATACACTGTGTGGACACATTCCTATGCATGTCTCACACCCAACTAATGTTCACAGGGTCAAAGTCCACAGACACTAATAAAATGCCCCTCGTGCATAATCCAATGCACTAGCACTCGCAGCTTCCATCTGGTAGATCCTGCGTGCTCGTCTCGCTTCTTTCGTTCGCGACTCGGCCTGCCTGAGTGACTGCCTGAGTCGCTTCCGGTCTGCCTTCTCTGCCGACGCAATCAGTTGTGGTCCAGTCGTCATGCCCATAGCACCATACAGATGTTCTACTGATGTCTGGGCGCCACTGCTGAACTCGGCCACAGCGAGACAGGTAGCAAACAGCACTCGCTGCAGTCACACGAAGCCCGTCTTGGGGCACTTGGCCCACACTCTGGCATGAAGTGATTCGTTTGGGTTTTGCGTGGCACTTCGCAAACAGCGGCTTAGAAGATCGCGGTGGCCGAGACGCAAGTAGACTTCTTCTACGTGTGCAGCAACTTCTGGTGACAGCGGAGTGTGAACGTTGCTGCGGTGATCACCTGGCTGTTTCCCTTCAGCCAGTGCGCGCTGGTAAAAACACCAGCTGTTTATACCTGTTGGGCATCGGTCATGCTTTGGTTTCTCATCTGTTGATGAAACATGGTCGAATGTTGCAAAGACAGCATTCTGCATGCCATCTAGATCATCTGGGTGGGTCCGGATCGCCTTGCCATAGTAGCCGGTCAGCTGTGTGATTGTTCCCAGTGTCAACTTTCCATGGCCCCGACCACCAAGTGTCACGCCTGCCTTCTTTGTCTGCATCGCCAGCTTCCTCAGTGCTGTCCCCATCCTTTTAGCGACATGATTTACGCATTCTTCTTTCACAATGTTCACGTCATCGCCGTACACTTTCTGTTCTGACAGATGCTTGAAAGTTCTCGCATCACCGTCTGAAACCATCGTTGTGTATCGAAACCCACGTTCAAGAGAACGTCCCCACAAGATCTCGGCTGCTTCAACCTCCATGCCACCAGATCCAGATGATCTGTTATAGTTCTTGTTGCAATTCTTGTGACGTGCCAGCCATGTCTGGAACTGGGCCGTGTCTCGGCCCCCACACCGAGCTTCTGCACACGAACAAGCCTGGCAGTAAGATGACAGCACAGTCAGGTCAAGGACGAGTCCTGTGACCATGTCTATCACACATCCTATGCCGTATGCTGAAGTGTGTCCACGCTTCATCCAGGAGCCGTCGAAACTTACAGCCAAGTCGATGACTTCTTCGTCAGCATCACTGTTGGTAACAGATGAATCGGCAACTGACGGATCCGTATACACCCGCCGAACGATCTTCGCTGCATCAGTGAGGATGTTGTTAGCAACCACCATGCTGGCATCGACGATGGCTTGACTGTGGACGGCAAAGGTGGTCTGGTTGACTGCATTCATGTCCAGGTATCTGCACAGCTTCACTATACCACTATGGTCCACATCCATGTCCAACGATGCTGACACAACAGCACGTGTCACTACAAATGGCAAGTGTCCAGCAGTGCCACCGATGCGATCAGACGAATGCGTGGTGATGATGGTGTCATAACATGATGTGCAGTACGTCTGCAATTGACACACCAACCCAAGACCACAGTTGACGGCACGGACGGCAAGACAGGTGCTTCGACAGGATGGGCACGGTAGCCCTGCGACGAGCTCAGACAGCTTGTTTACCCTTGCGATGACTGTCGAGACGGTGTCACTGCCGGTATCATCTGGATCAGGGTTGGACTCGTCATCGGGCTCATCCTCTCTCGGAATGGCTGTCTCACGAAGAAGATGCTGGTAATCAAACTTCTTCTGAGTTGCGGAAGTTGGCGTATGTGAAGTCGACGGAACCTGTGGGATAAACAATGAACATGTATTAGATTTCAACTTTACTTCAAATTATTACAACCTGAGTGACATAATTAGCACAAGACCTATAAGATATAGGTGTATCACCGTGTATGTTTTACATTGTCCATTTATGCATGGCATTACCATGATAGAATGCACCAGTAAACTACTGCATATTAAAATGTAGGTATAGATTTAAAATAGCATATATAAAGTATTCATGATTCCTGCCATTATTTCAGTTAGCTGGCATGGGATGGGTAAGCCCCTGGCAGCCTGGCCTGGGCCTTGCCAGGTTAGTCCCACTAACCGTGCTCCCTTTGACAGTAATGCTGAAAAATGTCATTTATTGTTAGACATTTCACTTTATTTACAAATCGGTTATATAAGTGTACATAAAAACGGTATTATACCTGTGCTGTTGGAGTGACACTGACAGGAACAGTCACCACTGTCACTAGCCAGGGCAGCCATAGCATCTGACGACGTCGATTCACTCGATTGTCGAGCGGAACTTTCAGCGACTTCTGCCTTCGATCCACGCGCCAACTGCAATTATTTGCGTCGCTGGATTTTCCCTGCACCGTAGTACTCCTTTCCTTTCCTTCTCCTGTCTGCCATTTCGCTGCTTTTATCAATCAATCGCGAGAATGCGTAAAAAGTTTGTCGAACGAATGCGTAAACACTAATTTATGCGGAACAATAATTTATGCGGAAGGCCGCGGAAGTGAGCGCTGTGGCCAATGAGGGCCGCTGTTGTGCACCACGTGATTAGTGCCGACCAATAAGAAGCCGATCCGCGATGTCTTTGTTGGCGCGGGTTCGCTAGGGGTGCTCATTTACATTCGGGATAATCCGGATGTGGTAGGAAATATTTATAGAAGATTGCCACCATAAGACAGTGCGAAAGTGAAGCTTTCCAACGGTGTGCGCCATCTTGTAATTGACCGGCATGGCGACGTATAAACATCGCTAGAAAATATGTAAACATGTCACATTATACGCTTCATTTCACTAAAACAAAGACTTTGGAACGATGGAGCATGCCACAAAAGTGATGTTTTATGACATAAAATATTTTCTTTCGTAGTAACAATGTGCACACAAGGCAAGTTGAATAATTGTTCTACGCAAATATGTAAACAACTCGAAATCACCGTTTTTGACCAAATTTGACAAAATCCAGCCCCAGGTCCAATACCACGCAAAACGCAACTTTCCGTGTGCATTAAACGAAGAAAGAAAAATGCTAAATTCCAATGTTTACTATTATATACAAGCCTTAAATTATATTATATGTGTATTCATGAATAATTCAAATGGAATCCCAGTCAAATTTTGCTGAGATCATATTTCTTCGAGAAAAAAACATGAACATGGTCAGAACATGCGATACCACGCGAAAGCCGTTTAATTGCAAATAACTCAGTATATACATTAGTAATATACCTTTGACATACATATTGCATTTAGGTTAGTTTACACCCGATAAAAAGAAATGCTACTCACTACAAACCTGGATAAGACACACCGACTTAACTTGATAATCGATAACTGCAAAAATTATACCACACGGAAGGCTGGTTTACATGAAATAAGACAATAATGTCACCTAACAGTAAAATCCTGAGATTATATTAGATCGGCACATTTATGTAAGGCCATTATACCTGTGACATAAGTTTGAATTAAATATTACTTTTATATTTTAGAGACACTATTCGTGAAACAGTTTTGAGAAATTATTATTAGGGTGTGCTGTTGATATTGCATAATAATGAATTGGACAATGTTGCATATAATTTAGAGTGAAAACTGATTTTAAATGAGTATGTTTGATTGGTGCATAACTTAGCGCATGTCCATATTGTATTGCGTAGAATAAGCCAATCTTAACTACGTTTCACGTGGTAACGTTGGATATATGTGTTGCGTGGTATCATCGGTCTCTCCTATTATAGTCCTACTGTAGGCATCTGTTAATATAGTTTAAGCTCTAAAGTGTAATAGTGTAATGAGGATAACACAATACTATGCTTTGGAGATATAGTTTTCACTAAAATAACGCATCAACATGTTACTTCATTGCGTCTTGACATTTAACACAATAGTCAGTTTAGTTATTATGATTTTGTTGTCGGGCATATGCTAAACATTAAGATGTGTTTTTCATAAAACATAATATACTGATCTTCTCATTAATGCATGTCACCATATATTGTAGATTTATAGCAGCATGTGTTTTATGTGCATTCATTGTCTATGCGTTTCGCGGGGTATCAATTATTTCACAAACAACGTTTTATTTGTATTGTTAATAGCGTTAAGTGCAATAACATGGAAACACGCAAAAAACGTGAAGCTCATTGAGGTGAGCTCCGCAATGGATTTGTTCTAACGCGAATTCACTGAAGATGTGCGAACCTTGGTGAACACTCAAGGCAATGGCTGGATGCGAGTGATGGAAAAGGCCGTGCGAAGGTGTGTGCCTTGCTACAAAGAGTTAGCAGAAACTGCGGTGGGCCGTACTATAAAGGATTATCAGAAACTGTGGTGAAGAAAGGAGTTGAATTGTGGAACAACATTTTTTTACAACTGCTTCGTTACAAAGGAAACCAAGATGGTTGTCCGTGCATTCTCCATCTCGGTCAAAGCCAGCTGTGGCATCATCAGTTCATGGAACATCATCATGCTTCAACAGTCTCATTACCGCCCATGCTTTGGTCCCGAGTTGAGGCCAATTGTACATGCGAAACAGATCTTGCTTGTCTGGATGTTACTACGCCAAATACGTTCCAAATATGTGTACGGGCAGGACAGCAACACATATCCTAATGTTCAAGCTTTGTACTGCTACTACTGATGCAGCTTCACTGCTGACACAGCTGACACAGCCACAACTGACACCACTAATGATATAACCACCATTGATGTCACATAAAGCGATATTATACCCTGCCACTGTTCACCCCCACATGTGAAAGATCATCAAATACGCAGACCAAGTTATTTATATAGATGATGACTTCATTGCTGTAAAGTATAACAAGTGGCACGTAGTCAAGGTAAAGGACACTATCCTCGTTAAAGACAACAGCACGAGGGTTGTTCAAATAGGGAAAGCAGGATATAAAGAATGGGAAACATTATACCAAGTAACACCACACACTTCTGTCTGCATTGTGTACGACATTCTAATTTCTAGCCAACAACAACAAATTATGGATGATGATGATATATTTGAACAATCAGTGTTGTTGCGCCAGTTGTGTTAAATTCATAACGTTTGTGACAAAATAATATGGACAACATACTGGTATAATTAAATTGTCAATCATAAGTTAATTACACGATTACATCATGGAATTGTACCAATGCTTCTGCTAGAAATGGATCAACGATCAGGCAATACCAGGCAAAACGCATACGTTTTTGTAACTGTTGTGTCAAGACTTGTTTCAAAAATGTCATTGTTATGGTTCCAATGCTAGTACACCCATCACTTACCGTTTCGCTAAAGCAAAAATATGTTGTTAATCAGCTATTCTATGTATGCTGGTGGGACTTTTAAGAACATGGTATGTTAATTGAGTTATGGTTAAGCCAGAAACAACAGTATAAATAAAAATATGTTGTTATATATGTTTGACCATGTGTTTGTTGTCAAGCTAGATATGAAGTATTCTCAATAAAGCGATGAAATTAATATAAATACGTTATTAGCTATTCGACAGGTACCCAATTATAAAAAAATATAAGCGATACCTGCGAAACACACTTTCTAAGTCCACATTCACCATATTATTAATGATCCCACAAAATAAACTCGATACCATTGCAAAGCCATCATTTTCTATTTTGTTATAAATAGCACAATATAAATAAACTGATAACATTTGATATAATGTGATATATGACGTGAAAGGAATGCAAGCAAATATGATCAACTTAAACAACAAGAAAACTATTAAACCGTTCATAGAAAGCTGATGCATTTACATTACACATGGCGATTTATGTATTCTATGTACCAGAAAGACATAAAATATATGCAATCTATAATCTTATAGTCATTATGATTGAAGCATTAGTCCCAAGCACAGCTGCCTCAGGTAACTGATCAACCACTGCTGGGTAGAAAGGTTATCACTCCTGCAATAACGTCTTCCGTCCCAAAACCAGCTATTTCTAGGGCCAAGAGAAGAACCACCAAGTCGAAAATCTCCAATCCATATTAAAATACTGTAATGACAAAAAACGCACAAAAGTAGGCCTAACCAAACAGTTAAAAAGAGAAACACAAAACAACAGATTCGGTTATGATAGGAAAAAACAAAAAAACGGCAGCTTTTTCTTGTCAGCCAAAACAACAAAAACAGTCAAAGTGACAACGAGTCTTGGTACTGTGTACTATATTAGCCACAAAACGAAACTGTGCATAGGAAGAAAGACACCGAAATATAATGCAATGGATTGATTTTGCTCAAAGTCGATTAACATGAAACAGGGACATGTAGACTAAACAAAACATGACTTTCATTGGAAAGTTACATAATGCAAGGTCAGGCAATGTCATTGTGCGAAAACAAAGACAAAGCTCCTGTAGGATCTTACGTAACAGGCATGGCTACACAAAGCAGACGTTTGGAGAGCAGCTGGTACACCCAACTGGAAAAACACACGAAGCACAAGCCTGACATTCCACAAAGGTTCCACACCCACCTTATTTCATCAACGAGGCGCCGATGCATTGCAGTTATCAACGCAGATGGAGGACACAGCCGTTATTAATCTTGTGACTTTTAAGTTTGCCGCTGACGCTAAAGACTAGGCATAAACATTAAAACCATCGTGTTATTGTCACGTGACAATAATGGCATACATGTTACACTTAGATCACACTTTTGTGTGGACAGTTTAAACCATTTGTTTTAACAATGTAATGACATTTGTATCATGCACAGTTTCTTTTTGTGGCTAGTATATTTGCATACATGTTAAGTCTCCTGGATTCGCCGGGGGACTCCTGGAAATCAATCAAATCCCCCGATCTCCTGGAAAGGAGAACCAATCTCCTGGATTTTCAGTGAAACCAAAACAATTGTTTTTTTTCTTCTTATTTTCCGAACTCGGCATGGCCTAATTGGGTTTTATTTCCGGCTGACTCGAGTATGTTTGTTCTGGGTCAACAGAAAATGGTCAATACCGGTCAATAACAGTGCCAGTGTCAGTGGGTTAATTGCAATCGGTCAGACACAGAGCTAAAACTCTTGAATAGGGACGTTGGACCAAGGCCGCTCGGACAACAAAGAAAAAAGGGGTTGTTTAAATCATGTCTTGCGTTGACCAGACAACAACAACTGTTTAACTATAATCTTCTTGGGTCTTGCCTGTGGCTAATATTGCATATAAGCTATAGACTAGCACAGTGAACCGCGCGTGCGGCCGCGGGTTCCATATTATCGCCCACCGTCCGCTTGCTGATCTTGTAGAACGAAATGTAATCCGTTTCAATCTATACTCAAATAATGTCAGTCGATCCATCTACACTAAGTGCACGTTTTATTTAATCCATGTATATCTGTAACTGTTAGAACTGGAACACATTATAAAAAGAAGATGTATTTACTGCCAAGGTTATTTGCACCATAAAAATATATAATTAATGTATGAATACATATGCCTAGAACATCAAATTAGTAAACTGTTTCGTCTTTCTACCATACCTATAAAGCCACGTACATTTTAGTTTACATATAATTTATTTAATTATTTTATGTCCACATATAATTTATTTAATGTAACACATTCAATACATAGTAACATGCTGTTATGTGCCATTGATTTAAGAGCACATGTGCAATGCATTTGGAAATAAAGCTGATCTGTGACCATTTTCATAACATGAAATACTCAGATTTATACACAATTCCATAACACACTGAGACCCCAATTTATACAAAATTTCCTGATATTACAAGACCCTCCATTTACGCATAAATTTCATGCATTGGCATTTCTGAAACTTAACGTTTTATTATGATTATTAATGTCTATGGGAAGTATCCTTTTTTATTATAATTTAATCCGATTTACGTATAAATGCCTGAGTTTCCAAGATCCTCCGATTTACGTATAAATGCCCGATTTTTCGAGACCCTCTGATTTACGTATAAATCTCCTGGATTGGCGTTTCTGAAACTTAACATGTATGATATTTGACGATGAGCGAAAAGAAACCATGGTGAAATGTGTACTCTGTGGGACTTGGACACACCTGAGTTGTGTTGGAGGTCTGTCCCATAACTATCGATGTGACATGTGTCGGTAAAAGATCGAGTTGGTAATTTGGTGGTCAGGGACCATCAATTACGGACTGGTATCTTTTTGCCATTTGGGCCTTTGGTCGTCACATATAATTGTTATGCTCACTGGAACGCCGAAGTTTTCATGATTTATGCATTAAGCCACTACATTTTGTATAAGTATGAAGTGTGCGTCGAAACCTGGTTTCTTTCAACGCATCAATAACTGACTGAAGACCTATAATGAACCAGAAGCACCTATATTGGACCACCTGGTCCAATATCAGGACCATTGTAGTCCAATATATGTCACATATTACTCAAATTGGACCAATTAAGAAAACAACTGTTATGCATTTAAAAACAAAAACAAAAAAATCATTGACTCTATTTCCAGCTTGCACTGAAAGCTTGTAGTAATTCGTGGCCTGACCTTTACTAGTCCTCGGTATCACGTAAAGGAATGGTGAAAGAGGGCTCCGAAGTTAGGGGGTTCAATATCGGTACACTTCCCCTAATAATAATAACAACAATAATAATAACGTGACAAGGCGCTGATGATTATTAGAGCAAGTGGTTTAGCTGCAGCGCCCCTACGAGATTGAGCGCATAGGCTCTGTCAATCCACAACACAAAATTACAAATTTTTATGTGTGGGATATTGTACTTCCTTTTTATAAGCCAGGGCGACCAACTTCTGAAATACACTGATACAGTGGGTATATCGACATTGCCAACGTTTCGAACCTGCAGGAAGTGGATTCGGACGCTGATGCTCTCGGGAACATAAACATGATTGGCACGTAGCTCTGCTCAGGGTTACCAAGGGAAACCTTCGCTGTCCATCTCCCGTTTTGGTGAATTGCAGATCAGATTCAAAAGACAGAGCTGTAAACAGTCGCAGATAGTCTTACAAAAAACAACTGCTACCATCGACCGCAACAAAATACACAGGATTTTGTAAACACAGTGATTCATTTGACTACGGTGTATTTAAATGTGAGTTTTTTTTCCTCCGTTAGTGTTTGCGTTGATATATTAGGTGTGAAGGAACGACCGGTCGAGTAAATGCCAGACGGCAACAAAACGTCGTCAGCACAGTGAATCATACTTATTTTTAAGAGGTGATTTGTACTTCTTTACGGAGTTTTATTTAGTGGAGCAGGCGTGAACCACTGGGGCGGCACGACCAGTACCACAAGTGAGAGGCGGCGTCAGCGCGAAACAGCCGTATTGATGAAAAAAATATGAAGAAACCGCAAGATTTTAGAGGCGACGTTCACAACTTCCAACGAAACTTATGTCAACTGGTCGGTCTAGTTGTTTGCCAGTAGATTTTCACGATCAAAGAAACTGCTTGGTTTAGTCATTGACAATAACTTTTTCACATTTGGCACACACCCTATCATAATTTTATTTCCTGGTGACTACGCTGGAAGAATTTTAGTTTCTGCCTATCAGCTTTACATCGTGTTGTACTTGCTATATGGATATATATATATAATAGTATTTATTATTGCAATTGGATCTGATATATCAGAATTCTATATATGCATTTTATTTTGCACTAATCATAACATTATTAATATGACTATGTGAACTACGATATTATTGTTTTATTTTTTCCTTATAATATGTGTAGGCATTTGGGATATGTGCTATACACACACATTCATCTGATAATTTACGTAATGTGATTAACGAAAACTATATATTTAGGGGATACATTAACTACAAGTTTTTTTAAACTTCTTGTGTATTCCTTTTAAACCACATTACATACATACCTATGTATGTCACAACCAAATCATATTGAGGCGATTGCAGACTATAATTTTTGTTTGTTTGAATGGTTGTTTGAATAAAACATATTGAATTGAACATTCATTCTGTATAAATGTGAATTCTTGCGCAGTGACGTAAGGCCACTGCAGCAACCGCTTGAACGAACTGGTATTCCTGTCAACGTAAATGAGTGTCTAGCAGAACGGAGTCTTTTTTCGGAACTATCCCGTTGTTTGATAATTTATCGCTATAGGCCTATATATAAATGTGACTTCTTGCGCAGTGGCGTAAGGCCACTGCAGCAACCGCTTGAACGAACTGGTATTCCTGTCGACGAAAATGAGTGTCTAGCAGAATGGGGTCTTTTTTCGGAACTATCCCGTTGTTTGATAATTTATCGCTATAGGCCTATATGTGATATTGTTTTTTTGCTTCCGCGGCGCAGTAGGGATTTTCTTATGTCATATCTGCGTGCCGGGGCACACCGTTTGGGAAACACTGGTTTAATGCATTAATACACACACCTCAGGGATATTCGAATAACATCTACAATTCAGTGTTGTTTATCAATATTGAATATTGTTTTGATGGGGGTGCTGTTGAAGATTTGTTTGAAAGTAAGAAGACTGTCTTTGCTAAAGATTTAGCAGAGCTTAATTCGAAGGGTAAGTCGTGTTCTTATTTGTTTTGTAACAATCCTTAAAACAATTGTTACATTTACATCATATCTCTATATTGGGTTCATAAATAAAGAAAGCATGTATTTATGTTAACATCGATACATGTTCAATAATAACTCTAAGTAAGCTAACCATTTATGTATAGGCTATTTAAACTTTGGTATATTTGTAACAGTATAATCCAGTTTTGTAAGCACAAGATATGCACGCAGGCTAAGCAGAATATGTCTGAAGCCTGGATGTGACATTGCAATGCTGTGTTGTATCTATTAAAATAAGATCTAAGTTTCTTTGAATTGTTAGTGTTAAATAATATTTGGTTCTACATTTGCCATGAAGATGCTGCAAAATTGGGCATTAGGGGAGGAGTTGAGAGGGTTTTGCTTTTGCAATAGTACCGAGGTTGACGATGATGATGATGTTCTGATGACCATCAGCATTCAAGACGTACTGGTGCTCCTTTCGACGGCTTGCAAATTTGAATGTACACATGTGTTAATACAGTAATTACATTACAATGAAATGAAGCACAGTCTGTATGAACGTACATTTGTTAAATTTGCAGTTTTTTTTCTCGTATAAGCTAACAACTCTGCTGAATGTCATCAAAATTGGAGTCAGATCATGCAAAAATGTCCTAAAAGTGATTGATTTGACACAGAATGACCCTGCTTTTTGGGGTCAGCACACTGTTGGTGTTCCCATAGACGACCATGTTAACGTTTTGTCTGATTATAAGAAAACATGACCTATAAAATGTCTTAAACTTCTCACCTACTGTTATCAGCATCTCATTGACACGCTGATAGACTTTAACAAAAAATACATACTTCCAGCTCTCGTAAAATGCCTGTGTGACACCCGTCAATATTTACAAATGCCAGCAAGAATTACTCCGCAAACAGGTCACACAGGCAAATTGCTGCCAAATATCCTTCTGCTTATTCAAATCATCTAGAAATCCGCCATTTTACAGTCAACACCTTCTACAATCACACATGAAAATCTCCCTAGTCAAATGCACTTATGTCACAGCATGTGAATTTTGTAAAAAATAATTTCTCAAAAATACACTGCACTTTTCTTCGGACAACGGACAGGAAGTCTAACTAGAACATGACCCCTTTTGTTTGACAGTTTCCGGTGAAGCACTGACATCAGTGCCCCACATCCCTGACCTAGTTCCTGGCACTTCAACGCTCTAGTGTCACGCTTACATTTATCCGGGCGTTAAATAATATCCGGGTTACGTTTCTGCACATGCGCGTATCTAGGGGAATGTATTTAGCACCAGCTACGACTGTCGCGTTTTCAGTTATCCGGGCGTTATGTATGTTTATATGCATATCTATATTTACACATATGTCTATATATATATATATACATAAATTATAAAATGTTTGCTTCCAACAGACATAAACAATTTCTGTTGTAAAACTGTTTCCTCTCCACGCACACGTTACGTGACTTACTCTTATACTTGGTCACAAATCTGAAACAGCAAATTATAATTATATACTCTAACTATAACGTGTGAGTATGTGGTTGTTTGTGTGAATGGTGTGTGTGTGTAGGTATGTGAGTGTATGTGTGGGTGTGTTTGAGAGCGTGTGTGTATATAATAAAACACAACTATACCCGCAATAGTATATTCTGAGTGCCCTACCACCGATGGGGCCGATTTATGTATTTCCATCCTTCATGAAATTAAGTTGATGCAGTGTAGTGCATCGACGTAATGTTCAGAACATCCCTTATATACGGAGTTTGATATGTTTCATTCCACATTAACATTTGATCTGTGTTCGACACATGCGTTGGGCTATAGAGAGGAAGTCGATGCCTGGCATCAGCGACGAAACAAAATGTTCTGCTGCAAAAGTTACACATCTTCAACTCGAGCACGGTTGCCCATTGGACCCTATAGGCTATCCCTTCAATCGTCTGAATATGATGTGCATATGGGGAAGACGAAGGAGCTGCTGAAGAAATTTCGGAAGCTCACGGCAGGAACTGCCGAAAGAAAACAGTTGCTAACAGAAATAGTTTTGCTTATGAAAGAAACCTACGTGAACCCGCGGCAAGCCATAGAAGCCATGAAGGGGGATGGAAGCGTGAAGGCTGTACTGGATATGTTTCCAGTATTCCAGGAACCAATCTTCGTAAGTAAATTTTGAGATATCCGAATAAAACGTCTGTATAATTGTTATCCATTTCTACTATGTTGATTATATTTAGACATTTGTACAGCACAATTTCAGCCCAGTATGTGTTGGTGCGTGCGTGCGTACATGAGACAGACTACTATTACCTTATACTGGAATCTTGGAGGTGTTGAAAATTAAAATAGTCTCTTATAACAGTGATTGATAACAAACGTCTTAACCAAATTAAAACAATTGTTATACTGGTGGATTGCTCATTGTATACAGAAACTTATGATTTGCCAAATACTGCAGATCTGTATTTCTACTCTCCGCTTCAGGCCCAGGGATCAGGCCTTAATTACATGAGGAGGGGAGCGGTCATTAACAGTAGACACCACACCTACTACATACTGGTACTCATCCTCTGTTCTTCAAACACACAGGGATTGTGTTAAATGTCGGTTGTTGTGACTTGGCCGCCAGGGTATGCTGTCGGGTTTACAGCAAATTATCCGATAAGTGTATGTTGAGGTAAGATAAATCAACCAAATGCATCGCTTTGCAGGTTCAATCACTCACAAAGTAAATATGCGCAAGAAGCCTATGTCTAAACATGTCACCCCACACTTACATCTAATAACGGCAGGAGGTTTCAACTGCACAATACTATTTGTTCGTCATTGGAAACACCAATCACAATTTTAGCCGGATTTCGCAAGTGCCTTTGTAGTTTAGACCTATGTGTTTCTACGTTAGATTAATAAACTTCGAATACAAATAAGTAATAAAATTAAATTCAACAAAGCCCAAAGGGATCTACAGATAGCCTAAATTGTCCTAATGTTGTAAAGGAATGGTTGACAAGCTGTGTATGTATACATGTAAATATTGTATTGATAAAAGAATGTATAGCCTAATATCCAGGCGTGCACACAGATACGCACAGACAAGCACACGCACACACGCAAGCTCGCACAGATACGTACGCACAGACACACACACAGACACAAACAGACACTGACAATAACAGGCAGACAAACAAACAAACAAACACACACACACACACACACACACACACACACACACACACACACACACACACACACACACACACACACACACACACACACACACACAAAAACACACACACAAACACACACATATATACACATGCACACATTTACACACGCACAAACAGACACACATTGATTAACAGGCACACACACACACACACACACACACACACACACACACACACACACACACACACACACACACACACACACACACACACACATTTACACACGCACAAACAGACACACATTGATTAAAAGGCACACACACACACAAACAGACACACATTGATTAACAGGCACACACGCACATGCACACACACACACACTTACACGCGCACACATTATACGCACACACACATATATATACGCACACATGCACGCACGTCACTGACAATAATTTTAAGTGTTCCCACCGTAGAAGGAAAGAAACAGATATTCAGGTTCACAATGTACTTTCGTTAATTTTGTTTGGAGATTTGTAAACCTGTACATTTTTGGAAACGTTATGATATAGTATATATCATAACGTGCAGCATGTCGTATAAACACACGTGTTTCGTTCACGTTTTTGAGAATTGCAAAACTATATTTTGGAAACGTTATGATGTAATGAATCATTTAAAGGTATATTTTGTGGCCATCTTGGATTTTTTAAATGGTGAACACTGAAAACCAGTATTTGTCAATATCTCGGCTATTAAACCGCCCAGTCTTTTGATTTTGGTGACTAGACCTACATATTGAGGAGCAAGGAATCCAGTAGGATCAATTACAGTCACGTAAGCATAATTAAATTACTAGTTTATATGACAGCTTTTCCAAGACTGGGTGAGCTGCATGTCGTCATGGCTGCCCTAAGAGGCCCGGGGAACTCCATTGAAAACTATGGAATAGACGATGCTTGGATAGCAGCTGATGAGCACGGTTCTGCGACAACCATACAGATCCTGAAGTGTACAAGCTACAAGCGCTCCGTGTCTACTCCAAGCCTTGGCCGACGACGATGTCGTGAAGAAGTTCCAGGAGTGGAAGGCACAGAGATCCGAGAATGCCATGTTCAGATCCCCGCTGATGTACCTGCGTCGAGTGGAGACGATCCTGTTCTTTGTAGTATCCCGTAACGCAGACCTAAACCTCCATCTTGAAGCAGGAAAAGAATTGAGCAAGCTGTTCTTTATTATGTACCAAATAAAGTACAATAGACTCTGGCCACGTTACATAGCTCTGACATGCACGAACTCGAGGTTGACCACCCAGAAACGTGGAACTTGAATTAGGCAACATATCAGACACAAAGACTGCCATCCCATTTGTCCCCTTTGGGGCAGACCATGCCTGTGAAAATCTGAACAAGCCCATGAAGGTTCGGTCTGGTCTCATCGGAATCTCCAACAATGCCAATGCAAGACAACGCTTCTTCCTAGCTTCTCTGGAACTGTCGTACATGGCAAGTGAGTTCAAGGGTTAGTTCAATATCAAAGACAACAAGGCTAGCGAGTATCATGATCTATCCACGAGTGTGGTCAAGCGGGAGCATGATGCCATCAGCAAGATCAAGACTGCCATAGTGAGTCATGGCAATCCATTCGCTGTTGAAGGTCGCACGCTATTCAACCTGGTTACTCGTGCATACATTCCATGCGAATACGTTCCATAGATGTTGAACATGGACGAGAGTGGACAGGAGCTGTACGAAGACTATGTGGCAGAGAGAATAAATGGGAATATCAGGCTGTCGGCACCTCTAAAGAAACAAAACAACAAGATATACATGTCTGGCAGCAAGAAGCTTGCAGTCAAGATCCGTGACAAGACAGTAGATTTGCGGGAAACCAAGGACCTGTATTGCAGACTGACGGGCCTTGCCCGGTTAACCAGAAGCACTGCATCAGCAACTATGAGTTCACCCTGACGCCAAGGGCACTGTTTGCTCCAAGCGGCTCAATGGTGCCATGCAACGACAAGTCCAAGCTCATCCATGTCCTTGAGCAGTTGGCAACAACAGAAACTCACACCGATAACTCTCAGACGGCTACAAGCGAGACGAATGTTAACGTACCAGATGATGGCGCCTTGGATTTGGCATCTGCTGAAGTCGATGGTTCCTTATCTAAGTAGGAAGATTGCGGTCGTAGATGGTATGGTGGTTGTCCAGAAACTGACGAAGAAGAAAGCAACCATGCCGACACTGAAGGATCTCAGTGATAGTTTCATTGACAAAGTGTTGGACCTCACAAGAGGCTATAATGAAACAATTGTAGTCTTTGACATTTAGGTGGATTCACTGAAGAGCACAACCAGGGAAAAGAGACATGGAGGGAATGACCCAATCCAGTATCAAGTCCGACACGTTACCAGCATAAAACACATCGCCATGAGCCGTTTCATATCCCATGACCAGACGAAAGCTGATCTCACCGAGTACGTGGCTGAAAAACCTCTACAATACAACCGAGATTCCCCCAAGCTGGTTATCACTTCAGCATTTGGGCGAACAAGAAGCAACAGGGACATTCACTTTGAAGACAACCACCATAAGGAAGCAGACACCTTAATGATCTGTCAGGCTGTCTTGGTAGCACAAATGAGCGCAAAGAAAGATGTTGAGCAGATGTCCTTCTCGCCAGACACCGATGTCCTTGTGCTGATCATAGTTAATTGTGATCTGCTGCCGAGGAAGACCTCGTTAGCATCGGGCGTGCTACCGATTGAGCCATTCTGGACAGCCCTCGGTGCAGAAAGGGCCAAGGCATTGCCGACATTCCATGCCTTCTCTGGGACCGACAATACAAGGAAGTTTGCAAGAATAGGCAAGGCGACATGGTTCAGAAGATCAGCAGTCTACCTTGGCTAAATTGGCATGCGCTGCACATTGTCCACAACTGCGATGGCACCTCTTCTGTAAGCACATGGCGAGAGTGACAAGCTACCACCCACAACTGGGGCGCTCAACCAGCACAAATTCAGAGTACACTTCTAGGCTATAGTGTGGAGCCAGGCCAGCACTGCTCAGCAAGTGTTTTAACCCACTGCTGAATGGCTACCACAAGACTGCTGATGGACATATGACGCCAACCACAACTGACATCCTTCCAGCACCCAAGGGCATCATCGAGATGGTACGATGCCAATGGAAAAGAGACTGTCCATCACAAATGGGTTCCTGCAAATGCACGGACTTGCAATGCACATACCTCTGCTTGTGTAGCACACAGTGTGAGAATGACGATGATTCACACTTTGAAAATCGTGTATCTGACGACGATAGTGACGACTAATGTGCAGTTTACCAGATCACAACAATATTATAACAAATCAGACATATGTGTGAAATACACGTAACTGTGTAGTGATGTGGGTATGATAGTTACAAGGTGTTCATAAATGAAAATACAGGCACATACTTGTTTCCAATGTAAACATGTGTTTATACGCTATGCTGCATGTATATTATTCAGTCACAACATGTATAACTGTCATAAACTAGTAATTTAATTATGTTTAGGTGACTGTAGTTGATCCTATTGGATTCGTTGCCCCTCAATATGTAGGTTTAGCCACCAAAATCAAAAGGCTGGGTGTTTTAGTAGCTGATATATTGAGAAATACAGGTTTTCAGTGTCCACCATTTAAAAAACCCAAGATGGCCGCAAAATAATATACCTTTAAAAACGTAAACATTGGTTTTTAGATTCATTATATCATAACGTTTCCAAAAATATATACTTTTGCAAATCTCAAAAATGTGAACGAAACACGTGTTTATACGTTATGCTACATGTATATTATTCAGTCATAACATCTATAACTGTCATAAACTAGTAATTTCATTATGCTTAGGAGACTGTAATTTATCCTGTTGGATTCCTTGCCCCTCAATATGTAGGTTTAGCCACCAAAATCGAAAGGCTGGGTGGTTTAGCAGCTGAGATATTGAGAAATACAGGTTTTCAGTGTCCACCATTTAAAGTATCCAAGATGGCCGCCATATATAGCTTTAACAAATGTAAACATTGGTTTTCAGATTCACTATATCATAACGTTTCCAAAAATGTATAGGTTTGCAAATCTCCAAAAAAAGGAACGAAAATACATAACAAACCTGACTAAGACGTTCTTCATTACCTCCATTGCAATCCTTAATGACAACACACACTGACGTTCCGTATCGTCCTACGTTTTACTTTGCGCAAAATTCCGTTCGCGGCGGCGTAACAAAGCGTATATTCTGTGCAATTAGTACTAGTGACATCTAGCGACCATTTTGGAAGGTAAAATAACTCGGACACGTCAATAATAGGACAACTTACTAATGTGCCCTACTTCAGAAACACAAATAACTTTAATAAGCAGCAGATATATTTTACTGATGTAAAATACAAGCAACATTCATGTAATCGTGTTGTATACTACAGAGGCATGTTATTGTGCGATAGCCACTCCCGCTACTTTCATTTCAAAACTGCCTTCACAATACAAACCTTATCACAATCTGAATGTGATCATGTTGAATATATACATCACACATGTTAAAACTCTCCACAACGACAGATTTCAAAACAGAGTAGCATTGTCGCTTTTATGTATAAAAAGTGCATTGAAATAGCTAAATATTAATGTTGATCGGAAGCCAGTTAGGCAGTCTTGAGTTAATTGACTACATATACTACCTACATAAACTTAGGTTTATATCACCAATTCCAAAAAAGACGTAATTTTGTGTGTACAATTCAACAGAATCATACACAGAGCACATGGTGAATAGTAACTAGATATTAATCCAGGAACAAGCCAATAATATTGTAATTATTTTTTGTGGTACTCTTATGACATCGTGTTTGTGTTTTGCTTAGTTCATGACGGCAGATGTAGCCATTCTGTTGAGTCCACAGACGCCACCGCCCCGATACACAAGGTAGTAACCCTGGAAACAAGAACACACCCAGAAACATTGGGTATTGTTACATTATAATTGTGATGGCAACAGTGAAACGGGTATTAAGTCGCACAGGCCTGGACACGGGACAAAAAATAACTGTCAAAATAATGTTTCGTAAAAAAATGTGCAACTTAATACCAACTTTGCTGTGGCCGGTTGTTATAGTCAATATCTGTATTTCTAATATGAAATTCTGTATAAATTCATATTTTGTTTTTCATTGGTTAATACAAAAATAAAATTAAGATTAAATAAAAGTTTTTACGCAATAAACCAAATCTAGTGGTGCCATCTACCAGGCTACTAAATATACCCACATCAAACAGAATCCGCCACATTTTGTTGGAAATCTACGTAACCTCCAAATTATTTGCTCTTCAACGACTATAAGTTTTCCATTCAAATTTATATGATGAATACACAACAATTCATACTTTATTATGATCTTTCACGTTTCAAGAAAATCCACATTAATAAGATAACTTCTTTTGCGCCTAAATCCTTGGAATCCAAGCTCAAACTGCATTAAAGAGATATGGCCGCATTCCTCCCTAAATTCCATACTGTATACGACAAATCCATTTAATGTGACACGTTAGAATCAGAAATATTTTGATTGGCACAGTTGTACAGTATCACAAGTTTAGAAGTTACCCCTTTTACAGTTCAAAACCCAGAAATGGGGTGGGAGCTATCTTACCTTCTCTCCCCAGCTTCGTCCCCAGCTGTTCTTTATGATCCAGTAAGGGGTTGTCTTACCTAAAATATAGTAGTTGTAATCATTAACCACCATTAAACATAATAGGAATGAGTAGGAAACAACATGTTTTACAGTTAAACTGATATTGTATTTTAGACAAGTTTCAAGGATGGGTTCTTATTTATTAGATTGTAGCGTAACAAAACAGCCCCAAGACAAGACAATTTTAGTATTTCATAAAAAAAAGTGCAGATTTCCATTTTGTGATGAACACATTTCTTGTTACACAAAGAGATGACACACAAGTATGACACAAGCGCTTATACTTTCTTTTATCACATATTCTATTTTGACCATGTTTTAATTTTACTGCCACCTACTGAATTTATTTTACCCCAATAATGCACTAGCTTTGACCAGGTTTTACCTACAATTCCACCCATGAACATCTACAAGTGAGGCAATCTTCATGTTGTTTAGTTTTACCAATTTCTCATTTATTTCAATAGGTACAGTTCTTTATTGTGCTGTTAATGTTATCATAAAATGTTTATTTATTCATGAAGCAGACGACCGTTTCAAACATTGCGTATTACAAACACGAATGATAAAAAGAGGAAGTTTTATATAGTGCAGTATCCAGTTCCAAGCATGTTACACTTCACCCACTGGTAGACCTGTTTAAGCAATATTTCAACTTCTCTGGGAAGAATAGTCATGTTGCAAATACTGGACACATACTATTAGATTTTGTTCTCACATGTATGTCACCGGTGGCAAGAAAGAGATACTTACGAACACCATAGCCAACAATGAGAACTCCGTGATCGAGAGAACTGGGATTACAGAATATTTTCCATGGATGAGAGATGCCCCCAAAGTAGAACTACAACATACAAAAGCATTGAACATATAATTTGGTAAATTATCGTATGCATCAAAAACTGCGATTTAATGTATTTTTCAGAAGATTTCAGATGAAGGTAGAATGGAACCTCATCGCAGCGATCACCCTTACATTACTACAACTTCTTTTTAGACCACAAGGATTGTTGGTTTATATCCAACTTTGCTGGGTGCAACATGAAAGCAGTTAAACTTGTGTTAGTAGCAGCTCCAAAATTGCTTGTTTTGCAGAAGATCTGAGTATATATAGTCATTGGACTCTAGTTTTAAGCATCATAAAGTGCTTTTTATTGAGAAAACTACATTATTCTTAATATAAAATCCAAGCATCATCCCAGGCAGGAAGAACATAGAATGTGTGATAAAAGGAAAAAATGAACAGTTTTTACACTGATCCTGAAGGCAGGCAAAATTTTAACACAGTCCTGACAGTCTAATAGGGGTTCCGTGTAGTTTGACAAATACCCACTTGGGGGTCATTCGTAGTCGTACAAGTATCCACCAGGTGGAAGAATGACTGCGTAAACACGATTCACGAGGTGACTTCATCACGATGTGCCGATGGCA
The DNA here is from genome assembly GCA_963995525.1 of Escarpia spicata. Lineage (NCBI taxonomy): Eukaryota > Metazoa > Annelida > Polychaeta > Sabellida > Siboglinidae > Escarpia > Escarpia spicata. The sequence continues at coordinate 3,101,771 of OZ023211.1, forward strand.
ATGCCGTAATTTGCATAAAGAACATTTTTATGATTCTAGTATGGATTCAAGGATCATCACACAAATGAACTTAGATGCAATGACAGTGGCCAACTCTGAGCCACACTTCAAACAAACAATCCAAAGCGGGGAAATGAGGGGTTGATGCCAAAACTGGAGATGCATATTATACTCAGGAATTCTGTCAGAATTTTGCAAAAGTTAGGGTGCGTATTATACATGGGGGCATATTATACACGGAAACTTATGGTAGTTTGTTCCTTCGCTTTTTTAATTAATTAATAACCCGGCAAATTGTGTTAAGTAATCCCGTAACATACAAAATGTTTAAATTGTAAACAAAACACATTCAGCTTCAAAATAAGCTGGATTGGCAATATTGCCAATGTGGGCTGAGCTGCAATATTCTTTGATGTCCAAAGAGTTTGCATTTTCCCAAGTTCGACACAACCCACTTAGCAGACTTCCTGTTAGAAATTACTATCCTGGCTGATACCAGGTAGCAGAACAGATGGACTCGCTATAACAAATACCATATTTGTCAAGAAACATTGCTAAAGTAGAATACTGGCCCAATGCATTCCACCACAGTTTTAGTCATATCAGCAACTAGCGAGACATTTGTGATGGGAAGATATGGTCTGGTGTGTAACGCTCTGTTGCCACATACCTGCATTGCATTTGCATTGATGCCAATTGAGATGGGACCATTCTTGGCGAGCCAAGCAGCCATGTCTACAAATAAACAGCACGTCACATGACAACTGCAAGTGTAGCTGTAACACGTAAAACCTAGAGTTTATAAACGATTATGTCAACTCATAGGATGACCTGAAAACATGGTAAAACATACAAATGGTGTCTGGAATTAACCAATCCATCATGTGACCTGATGCCTAGCAAAAGGTATGTAAATGCATAAAAAATGGATGCTGAACACGAGGTGCGTTCATGCATTCCGTCATATTCTGTTGAAATTCTGGCCACAAGTGTTTCTTTTTAACAAAAACGTAAGGTAAAGCATTTAAAGTGACAACAGTATGCGGGAATTTTATGTTATGTGGACCACCAATTTTACAAAGTTGAAAGTACTGCAGCCAGCCAACTTTTTACCTCAGGGGACTGTTTCACTACCATGTTGAGCTCAAAAGGAAATTCCATCATTACAAAATATGTTGTTAAAAAATCAGGTTCATAAGGATGTTAGTAAAACAGTCCCCAGGTGTAGAATGCTATACAACTATGATTATCTTTTTATAATTTTGTAATATTACACATTAACTCCTGATAAGACGAAGCTCACCGTTCTCGTTACTAGAGATGTTGAGGCCACCGGTAATGTCAATCTTTGCCTCCGTTCTGTTAAAGGTACATTTGTCGTCGCGTCCTTCATAGGGATACTCTTTCTCAGTCTCCAGGCCGCCTAAACACAAATCTCATAAATTTTTGTTTTTGTTCCAGCCAAAATTATGATGAAAAATTTGTGAGATCAGATTTTCTAAGGACAATAGTGCCAACAAATTCATTTTATTATAAATGTTGTGCCGTTTTAAAAGAAAACAATTGTATTCTAAACAAGTATTTTTTAGTATGTTTCCGGAAAATTTAAAACATTTACTATTACATTATGATAGTCAGATAACAAGATATCTCGTTTTCACAAAACTGGTAAACACACTAGTTTGTATTTAGTTATTACTTGTGAACAATTTTATTATCAGTAGGATAGTTAATATAATGTAATACTGTGCAATGGTGGCCTGGAAAATAGTGGTCTTTTACACTTCAGTACAGGTATCCATGAACTATTCCAAGTGTATTATCAATTACCATGTATTATCAGGTTGAAGGTTAGGGTTATTCATGGTTGATCTAAATAAATGTATCTGTCTCACTGCCCATACCTAGTCTGATGATCTCCTTGTACGCGTTACTCGGCAGTCCTCCATTGCAGCCCTGGTCCAACTTGTCACAGTCCACAAGCTCTGTCCACAAACACACCACAAACCACAATTAGGACCCATCTACCATATCCAAATAAAACGTCCTGATGAAAATAGCAATTTGTTGATGTATGAATGTGTTTCGAGCATTTTTGGGACACGTTGCTACAGGTAATGTTGAATGTACTACTGCATTAGATCTTTCTCTTGGTAGAAATAAATAGATGATAGTTGCTCAAGTATCTGCACAGTGACTATTTTGTAGAATGTACCAATATTTCAAAATCAGTCATCAGATTTTTAAAACATTGAGGATATCAGATATGGGTAGATTTTTCTGAAAAAATGAGCTATGCTGTTTTTGTGGATTAAAGGTTAAAAAGAAAATCTTAAGTTATTCAAATCTTGATTCTGTGAGTTATATGTGGTATTTTCTTCAATATGTGATCCACATTTTGGTTAAACTGAATAGAAGAAATGAAAGAAATTGAGTGTCATCCCGATGACCTTCACTGACCTTGCTCTGACAGAGACACGAGATCCTTGTTCTTGATGGCCCACTGACCCTCCACGTTGCCTGTGGTGGAGAACGCCCAGCACGACCCACACGACCCCTGCAATCATGTCATCACTACATGTGACCTGCCACAGCGAACTATAGATAGATATATATATATATATATATATATAACCAACAATAGCTGTCTAGTTCACATCCTATCAATTTTCTCATCTTTCAATATCAGGTTCGTTCTCCTTGACAGACAATCCACACCTAATAAACTACAAAATGTATGGTTGCTGTGGAGACTTTTTGAAGCGTAGTTTTTTCAAAACGTCATTTAAAAAAGTTTGCTTCATATTTAGCAATATATAGAAATCTTCCGAAAGCATACATAAAACCAATTACGCCTGCAATGAATGTTGTTATTCGTTCTCCTGTCATGTGTATGTCATGTGACCCTCACCTGGTTCTTGACAGGGGTAACCGCCCCATGGTCCCTCCAGTCAAACTGTGCCGGTGTAGCCTCATTGGGGATGAGAGCCTGTTTGAGGAAGGGATCATATGACGTGTCCCAGGTGGGGGTGAGGTAATTCTTCCGGAACTCCTCCTCTGGGGGAAGACAGGGATCATTTATTATTTATAGGAGAGCAAAACTGTGGGAGACTATCCCAGAACAACGTAAATCATATGGAATGTTTTAGTACTATTATTTTTTAAATTGTTAGGACATATGTAGGTTTTTTGTAGGAAAAACGCGATATATCCATTTTCTTCGTTTCCAGAAAAAGTAACATTTGTGCTTCATCCTCAATGTTTAAATAACAATTTGTAAATTAAGTTGATATATATTTAGATTAGAATCCAAAATCATAGAGAATGGTGGCAAACTCTTAAATATTTGTTGCACATTTGTTACGCAAAACGTGATTTTAAATTATTTTATTATCAAAACGCTGTATATTCATACAGCGCGCGCCGTCACTCCGCGTAGCTGCATGTGCAACACAGCGGTACTGATTGGCTGAACATGGATATATCGTGTTTTCATAAAAAAGGCAGATGGTGTATATCGTATTTTGAAAACAAATGCTCTTTTGTGCACTTTGTTTCATGGGGATTTATTGCGTTTTTGTATAAATTAGAAAATATCCTAGCTCAACATGTGTTTAAATAAACGTTTAGTCCTGGTTTGGGCGAAATTTCAAAAAATGGCGTTTATCACGTTTTGCCCTAAAACCCTTCAAATGTAGTTAATTGTGAGCATTTTCAAACTAACAGGTCTGCATAAATGATGATATATTTTATTACTGGTAAATTGGTTAATTTCATAGAATTGGTAATTTGATTAATATTTAAAAAATTAAATATAATTTCTACATTTTTAATATGTTGTTTTGAATTGCATAATTGACCTAAAGCCATACAACATTGTGGATGAAGGAGTGACATTAATGTGGCCCAATGAAAATAACGCTTTAAATGTGACACAATAATGAAATAAAACATTACCTGACATGACACAATCACAAATATATCTCCATACATATGTTGCTACAGCTATTATTGCTACACCAATGAAAGGCTGCAGGGACACACCTGTCATGTCTGCGAACTGTGTAGCCCCATAGGTGGCTGTTCCCTGTTCCCTGCGCTGCAGTTTGTCGGCCTTGTGCATGTTCTTCACAAACACCTCATATCGGTGCGTCTCTGTCAAACAAAATATCTGGTTATTGCGATAATATTCACAATGGTAAATCACAAAATGCACCTTAAAAAGTTAGAACAATGCATTCTATATCTAGATCAAACAATTATCAATTTTAAATACTTATGTAATGCTTTTTCTAGATTTATAAGTAAACTTTCCTAGAGTTACATTATATATATATATATTTATTTTGTATATATAGCCATATCCAGTGCAGTTCACAACAGTTTACGGAGAATCTTGTTTAAATTGTACGTTTTGAGTTCTTTTTTCTTTTACAAGATAATGTCTTTCTTGGGCACTTTGCCTCCTTCAATGGAAGTCTAAGGACTACACCATAAGAAACACCACGTAAAAGGAACAACTATAGAATCCCTGATACGAGGAACAGTTTGACCAAGTACCAGTCTGTTCCTTATAGGGAGAGTAAACAGTATCAACAGACTGATTGATGAAGGGATTTTATAAATTATTCAACCATATCTCATTGGGTCTGAATGCACCTTCTTCATTTGCGTAGTTTCTTCCGTATTTGATCTTGAATGCTTGGAAGGCCTCGGGCAAGTTGTCCAGCAGGGACTGAAACATATATTGTGACCTCTTAACTGTTTTACACATTACACACAAACAAACAAGTCAACACTGTTTTTCAAAGTTCACATTTCACAGACTCCATGGAATTGAGTTCTAAACTGACCCCACCCAAAATGACCTTGCATCAGATAGAATTACCAATCAAGACACTTCATACCGGTAGGCACAATGGAAACTATCTATGTCAACCTGGGTACTAACTGCATAACCGCTCATATTACCGAGGTTTGATTGTACTTTCGTGTTATAAAACAAAATATAACAAAATAGTCAATCTGCTCAAATACCCAAAATATGTTCAATGTTTTGTACAGATATCTAATCAAATATTTTAGTTAATGTTTCAATTACAGTGTGGCCAGAAGGTGCTTGTGCAAGCTGAGCATGACTTGGTGCCAATACCTGCTTGTCCATGACAACTACTTGCTCTGGCTCCTGCGACAGTTTGGAGTTGTCATTGAGACCCCCTTCTTGAGCCACATTCTGCAACTTGGAGCAGTTCACCTCTGTCAGCTCCTTCTTCTTGTTCCACGGCTGCACCCAGAACTTCACTGTGCACTCCTGAGTCTGTCACATGACACAAATGACAAGTCCATTAGAGCTCTCCTCTAGTGGAGGCAGGTGATGGGTGCAGTCACCAGAAGTGCAGTCATATGTGATGTTATCAATTGTTATAGTAAATGATAATGATACGGAATGTGTTTTCTACAAGATATTAATGTTAAGGTACATATTTCCTGCCAAGTCAAATGATGCTCAAGAAACCCCAAATCAAATCAATTTATTTTGCAACAACAACATAGCAGTATACATACACAAAACAACCGTTTAAAAATAAAGTTGTGTTGCATGGTGGTCACATGGCATGTAATATGCCGTCTTCCTGTGACCCCATAAACATATATTTCAAATTATATTTACGCATACGTATACGATGATTATCACGAGTGTATGATATCTTTTGTATGACAACGGACTGACAACAATGATCCACCATTACATTATTAATGTCTATTATCATTATAGTATGTGACTGATTTTAAATAGTGAACATTTTATTTGTAATAAACATTTAGGACTATGGAGCAATACTTTATTCCATGTGCAACTATTTTGTGAATATTTTAACGGCTGGTCTTTCCTAACTGATAGGGTCTGAAAATACAGTTGTTAAACACAAATATTTAATTTTAAATAATAAATTATTCTTTGAAATGTATACAAATGCAGAACACATTCATATGCATAGCATCTAGAAAACTATTTATATTGTAGAGATAATGATATGCAGGTCAACTCAACTGATAGCAACAAATAAAGTGCATTTATTTACAAGTGCAAATATGTAGTATCTTATTGGTCTGCAATGTGGCAGTATAAGGTTGCATAACAATTTGTTTGACTTCAATGCAAGCTTACTTCTGTGATGGTGCATTCTTCCAGTAACTTGCTGTTGTCTCCCTTTCTACAATCTGATGTTCCCACGTCCAGCGCGAGTTTATACAGCAAGCCACTGACAAGCTGCAACATGTATGGTTTTGATCAGTAATAGCACGATGCATGAGTTAGACATAATCAATGATCAATGTTGATGTTTAATTATCAGCTGATCACACATAAACTGGGATTAGTGTGGTACATGACGTCAACAGCCAATCATTATTGTGACTTGCCCCAGCAGACCGGGTATTGAGATGAACTGGCCTATTCTGTATGCAAGCCAACAATAGCCATCATAGTCATGTACCATCAACTTTGTGCTTTTGGTAGAAATACACGTATACTTAAATACACTCATCTTTCTTTGTCACATTGGTCAGGTATTAAGTTGTACTGGCCTATTCTGTATGCAAGCCAATAATAGCCATCATGGTCATGTACCATCAATTTTTAGATTTTGGTAGAAATGCATGAACATACATAAATGCATTCATCTTTCAACGTTGTTTATTTTTCTCGATAAATTATCCAACTAATAAAATATGTGTACTGACTTAGCATGCATTTTATGAGTGCACATATTAAGAAGCAGTAGAATATATGAATCAAAATTACCTTGTATCTCAAAATGTCTCTTTTAAAAGTGTGCTTCTATTTTAGCAATAAATCAAAAACTACCGAAAATATTTCAATAAATGAGGTGTCATTTTAAAGTTCATGATCTGTGGAATCAAAAAAGGTTTAAAACTCCATTTAATAAGTTTATATTAATGCCCACTTTGCTATGGCAGCTGTCGCAATTGTTATTATCATTATGACAATATGAAATATTTTGGTCTTTCTTTATTATGGCAGTTTTAAGGCAATATTATCTTCTAACTTTTATAATATAAAGGGTAATAAAAGCGAGGATTAGATCGAGCTTGAGGGCATCAATTAAATAACACAAAGTGAAACCGCACTTTGTGTGTTATGAAAGTACTGGCTCATTAATATTATTGTCTAATCTTGACATTAGACTAGTCATTCTCATTGTCCCAGACAGTCATTGTCATTGACAGTCACATATACGTCGACGATAAAACAAACTCTGCATCACCGCCATCGCGATGATAATACATAATAATAATATGCATCTTGTTAAGTTATGTTGGATATTTGGCAGAGGTGGTTAGAGGACAACAACTACATCACATCACAAATGACTGCCAACTGTACCTGTACTTGTGCACTTTTTAGGGTCACCAGTTTCGACTTGAATATGGAATTGCTGCGAGCAGTTAGTTGCTCGACGGCCGCTTTCGCAACTACATTCATGTCATCGTCGTTGACGTCTACGTCTCTCCAGCCGCCGAGAACGTCAGTGGCCGACGACAGACAAGAACCCGCCAGAAGCAACAAAACGACAGCCAACTGCGTTGACATCTTTGACGATTGTGTGCGCTGTCCGTTGCGAAGTGTACGACAGATCTATCGCATACTTCGTGTCACATGACAGATCTGCTCACGTGAGCAAACATTCCTTCGTGACTCTTACACAACGGTGATGCCACCTGATGGTCATTTCATGCAAAGGCTTGTTTATTTGTTTTAGCAGAGAAGCCGAGATATGACAGAATTAGTTTCCTCTGAGAAATACATAGACTCATTAGGTACGAGTAGCGGCGTACTAACATAGTCATAGACACGTAGATGGTTACTCAGTAATGTTTGCCGTTCTGCACTCTCCTGGTAAACAGTATTAGTGGCAGTGTTGCAGCCGGATCAGATCTATCATTTCGGTGTCATTTTAATTATGGGCGATAATATAATATTATTTTACTTACGGCCTAAATTAGATGTCCTCGCATAGACCACTACCCAATACCTCACCACACGGGGAGTACCTAGTACGTGGACATGACTTAGGCCAGTTAAATAAGAGTCGGAAAGAATAAATATTTTGTGTTATTTAATTATTGTTTCACTACTGTCAGTAGCCTACTAAATTAAATTATTAATATACTACTAATAAATTATAGCCCCAGTCTATCTGTCATCCGACAGTCTGGATTTGAAAGTATACCCAGCAAAGTCCTATAAGGATATTGTGCTGATGTGTGTCCTGTTCCCTAAGCCTAAGCCGTTAACTGTAGTCTGTACGTTATATACATGAATTGAATTTGAATTTAATAAAACCCAAACAGATTTAATTGGAATTGATCCTTGGTAAATACACGTGAATTGGAATTGATAAAAGTGAACTGAACCCAGGTCTGATTTATATATATATAAATATATAATATTATATATAATATATATGGTTGATTCTCATGAAACCTGGACACATTTGTCTTATTTCTTTAAATGCTCGCCATTCAAACATAATTCATAGGATACGCACAACTAATATGCCATATGGTGTATAATAAATGTGGGCAAACAGTATGTAAAAATGGTTGCACTAGCTGATTGACTAATTTTTGATAATTATTTTCGTCTAAATACTATTTAACCAGTACCACACAAAACGTAACTTTCCATGTGCATTAAATAGAGAAAGAAACATGCTTTATTCCAATATTAAATATTACATGCAAGCTTTAAAATATATTATATGTGTATTCATGAATAATTCATGTGTAATCCCAGTCAAATTTTGCGAAGATCATCTTTCTTTGAAAAAGCATTAAAATAGTCAGAAAATGTGATACCATGCGGAAGTCTTTTAATTACAAATAACTCGGTAGATACTAGATACATTAGTAATATATATTTGACAGACATATTGCATTTAGGTTAGTTTACACCTGATCAAAAAGAAATGTTCCCCACTAGAAACCTGGATGAGATGCACCGACTTAACAATTAAAATAAAATTTAAGTGAATATTTAAGTGGAAATTTGGTGAACACTCAAGGCAATGGCTGGAAGCGAGTAATGGAAACGGCCGTGCGAAGGTGTGTGCCGTGCTACAAAGAGTTAGCAGAAACTGCGGTGTGCTGTGCTTTAAAGGGTTAGCAGAAACTGTGATGAAGAAAGGAGTTGAGGCCAAATGTACATGCGAAACAGATCTTGATTGTCTGGAAATTACTACGCCAAATACGTTCCAAATATGTGTCCGGGCAGGACAGCAACACATATCCTAATGTTCAAGCTTCATACTGCTACTACTGATGCAGCTTCACTGCTGACACAGCCATAACTGACAACACGGCCACCACTAATGACATAACCACCATAAAACGATATTACTGATGAACCATGCTATAATTCACCCCCATAAGTGAAAGATCATCAAATTTGCAGAAAAAGTTATATATATAGCTGATGACTTCATTTCTGTAAAGCATGATACCAAATGGTACATACAGAAGGTAAAGGACACCATCTTTGTTAAAGACACCAGCACAAGGGTGGTTCAAGTAGGGAAAGCGGGATATATACAACAAATTATGAATGATGATGATATAATTGAACAATCAGTGTTGTTATTCTTGAGGTACCAGTTTGTGGCAAAATGATATAGATAGCATATTGGTGTAATTAAATTGTCAATCATAGGTTAATTACATGATTACATCATGGAATTGTACCAACTCTTCTTTAAGAAATGGATCAATGTGACAGGCGGTACCAGGCAAAGCACATACATTTTTGTAACTCTTGGGTCAAGACTTATTTCAAATATGTTATTTTTATGGTTTCATTGCTAGTACACCCGTCACTTACCATTCCGTTAAAGCAAAATATTTGGTTAACCAGCTATTCTATATATGCTGGTGGGGCTGTTAAGAACATAGTATGTTAATTGGGTTATGGTTAAGTCAAAAACAACATTGTAAATAAAATATGTTGTTAAATATGTTTGACCATGTGTTCCTTGTCAAGCTAGATATTGAGTATTCTTAATAAAGCTATGAAATTAATATAAATACGTTATTAGCTATTTGACAGATACCCAATTATAACAAATATAAGCGATACCTGCGGAACATATTTTCTAAGCCAGCACTCGGCTCTTTATTAATGATCCCATAAAAACAAACTTGATACCATTGCAAAGCCATCATTTTTTGTTTTATCATAAACAGCAACACGATTTTCTATGCACAACATAAGTAAACTGAAAACATTTGACATAATGTGATGTAGGACGTGAAAGGAATGCAAGCAAATATGATCAACTTAAACAACAAGAAAACTATTAAACCGTGCATAGAAAGCTGATGAATTTACATTACACAAGACGGCTTATGTATTCTATGTACCACAATGACATAAAAAATGTGTAATCTATAATATTATAGAGACACGAGATGTTGCAAGACGGATGATCTGTTGTTTCGCGTGGTATCACACGAATCAGATATGTAACTTCAAACATCTGTCTCTGGCAGGAATAACCATATTAAGATGTCCCATGTTTTGTCTTTATATGTCTACATATTAAGTAATTTAAACGATATATGAAAGTCACCAAATCGATAATGTGTCCAAGTTTCGTGAGAATTGACCATATATATATTACATATCCCTTTTACAAGTGGTTCACTAAACAAACATGAAATGCTTCACAAATTTGCATTAGTCTGCCATATTAAAATAAATAATGTGAGTAATAATATTATATTGGTGGGAGTCAAATTTGTTCTACCTAGTGTAATACGCTGCTTTAACAAACTCTTCTGTAAGAGATCAGTATGATGGAGGCGACTATGAAATGTGAGTTTAATAACAAGTTGGTTTTTCTTCAGAAAGAAGACTTGAGCGAATAAAAGGTAAAACAAAGGATGACCTTGAGCCAACGTCAAAAGAAATGCTGCATCATCTGAGTGCAGTGAAAGAAGCACATATGAAGGAGCTAACAGACAGTAGTGACAGGGCATTTGAGAGCAACTACAGTACAAACTTAGAGCGCATTAATGATGCTGCAGCTGTCACTTTTATACAGAGAAAGTTGTGTCCAGAAAGGCAGGCGATTACTGTCGAAGAGCTGCACCCTCTCGTTGAGAATGACACACTACAGACGGTTACTAAGACTCTAAATGAGGCGGCCAGTAAGGAGACAGAAAGTCACGATGCAAAACCAACGTCTTAGTTAATATTTGAAAAACATTTGTATTGTACAGCAAGTGTTTGTAGCCAGGCATCAGATACTAGGCGAACGCAATACAACCAGTGTTTGATAGTGTAGCTGTCCGTTTTTGAATTGAGAAAATGGGTTTCTTGTACTGAAAGACAGGTGTTGTAAACATATATTGAGTGTTGTGTTGTTACCAGTTATTTACACTGAAATCAGAAACACCAGTCATCTTGTTACTGGGTCTACTTGGTACTTTGACGACATGTAGTGTGCCATGTGCATATTATGAAAGAATACTGCAATAAAACTAATTACTCATTGTAATAATTACTTATTGTGATTAGGTGTTATATGCAATTTGTTGTGTTTAACATTACATTATACATTTTAAAATCATTAAAATGTTATTTACAAATATTTAAAAAGCTACACTGTGAATGGCTATACGTACCTCCTATTTATATCAGAATTTCGTTTGAATGCACCTGTGAGATGTAAATGTGATGTGTTAGTGAATGGACTTGTCAAGGGTGAATTTGACATGCCAGGAATGTTAGATAATTAATGTATTTTGTATGTATGATGTTATTGTAAACATAAATAAAATTGCAACTTTTCTCAAGATACACGCATCAAAAATAATTGGCCCATTATTTAAAAACCAAGCAAGGTTCATTAATACATCAGATCTTAGCGGATATTTTGTGAGTGTAACATGTATATCTGGAGGTGTCAAGACTCGGAATACATCCGTGTCCATGATGATTCACATACAGTGTAGTTTATTCTTAAACAGGTTTCATCAGAAAGCAGCTGATGTTACCAATACTGCCATTACAATTGCCGAAAGCTTGTGTACGCATCATGATTGATGTCTGTTGTTGTTTTGCCACATATATGTTCGAAAAGGTGTTGGTATGACTGTTGTTTTTATGCCACATATACATTCACAGAGGTATATAATTGTATAGTTTAGCACACAGATACTTATGACAACAATAGCTTGGACTGTTCAACTATCCTGTTGACATCATCACTAAACCAATATTCAGATCATTTTTTATCGAAACACAGAAACCAAACCTCAAAGTCATTACATTTCCTTATGTGTTTAGGTGTCTCATGTATATGGTTTCTTCCATTTTAATTTGGTATACCTTAAGATTGGTTTAGCTTTAAATAATAAAAAACAGAAATATGTAGATGTACATGGAATATCTATGTAACTGAAAACTATCATGCTGATGAAGCAGTGGGTACCTGCATGGTACCGAAAAACATAACCATGACCTAAGTCAAACAACAGTATTTTATTTCAGCAAAGCAAAAAGCAGTTTCATCCACACAAAAGTCATTGTATTACAGATTAAAACTAGATATAAACATCACCCGGAGTACAGTGACTCGAGAACTCGTCCAACAAACTTTCCCAAAACTTCATAAACAGTTATCAATCCAAAGCCTAAACTTGCAGAACCCTACAGACTATCTGTAAACAAAATAACATAATTCTGTACAATATAAGCTTCTTAGAAAAACTACAACATCTATATATTCCCAACTTCCAAAGATATTTGTGTAAATAACAAAGTTTCTAAACCTTACCAGCAGATCAAAGTCCATAAAAAACACAAAAACTACACAAGTCTTTAGAAGTAAAATAGCCATGAGATTCTCTACCTACATTGAGTATTTACATACATCATGGGTATTATACTAATGTTAGCACCTTTTAAAATACAACTACATGATAAATGCACTTCACCTAAGCTGCTTAAGAATGCACAGCTGTACCCATCTGTAAGAAGGCCTACAGTAACAAGGCCTAATGTAAGGAAGCCCACACTACACGTCCACAATAAAATGGCTGGCATAACAACAGAGCTGGCACAGTAAATCCCATAAAAACAGTAGCACCTAAGACGCAGCATAGCCATAGCCAGTTTAAAAGCTGTTCTTTTTAACAAGATGATTATGTTTACAGTGGCCAGCACATATATAAAATGACCAAAATTGTGAGTGATTGTCTAGTTGAAAATTATCATTATTCTTCTTACAAGCCATGTAAATAAAGTAGCCAACTAACAAACAGGCTGAACCTTCTGAGATAGCAACAATTTGTTCATGGTTGTGGCGAGATCTCAGAAACTTGGCCATACATTTATATTATGATCATTTTGTTGGCTCTTCTCTCTTGCACATGGCATTTTCTGCACGGAATCAATTATTCTACCCCTGTTCAATGCAACTCAATAACCATTTTGACAGAGATCTCTGTGTACACCAGTAATGGTCCAAGTGCATAACAGTAAACATGCTTTCCTATTAATCAACTCAACATCAGGTAAACAAAGAAACTATATATAATTATCTTCATCTAGGACCATTGTTTGTTTTAGACGATAGATAACACTTCACTTTATTGACCTTTCAACCAGACAATTGATGAAACCTTGCCAACTGCACCCCGTCACATGCCTGTGTAACCACAAGCAGCTCTGTCCTTCCTTCTCACAGCAAAGCCCCAGTTGCCCTCGCTACATCACCTTTATAATATCGTCATAACCTCAAAGTAAAACTTATTTACTAGTTTGGTCACAGACCATTGAGGTTCTTGCAAGATATGTTCACCCAAGTGTTTATCAATTATACATCACTAATCAAACTGGCAACTATTGATTATATCCACTGTGTTCACGATCAACCCTTTAAATATTTCTTATTCTAGATTATTTTGGTAGAAACATGTTGCACAGAAATGTCAACAAAACAACAAATACAGTGATTTCTGGTTTCCAAGCAATGATGTACTTTAACTTAGAAGGTGTCCATGCGGGAGGTTTCTGTATACACTATGTAGTATGCACCACAAACTCTCCATAAAAGAGGTGTCCACAATAACAGACAGACATCAGGGTATTTCTCTGCTATGATTTCAACTGAAAAACTTAGAAATACACGTGTGGTCAGAACAGTCTACCAATTTCCCTGGATAACGATTACGATCAATATTGGTCCTAGCTAAATACGCAATTACAAAACAACAGGCTCAAAACACCAGATGAACATACAAAGATGACTAAGAATGAGATGACAGTCAGAGGTCGGCCTATCGGAACATTCCTCAGCTACATCAGAACAAACCACCAACGTTTTGGAGAAGCAGTAGCATCAATGTTGGTCCCGTAGAATGGGTTCAAAGTACAATACATTGGCCAATCTTGAACACTTGTATCGCAACAATGAAGGATCACAACTTGTGATGCAGATTAACACAAGTATAGATAAGAGAGAGATTATAAATGCAATCTTCCATTTAACTCCACAACAAACCTGGTAGCAAGAAGGTGGCTAATATCGTAGAAACTATTCTACACAGTGCATCAGATCTGCACCCAGCAATCTAGTGGGTCGTCTAAAAACATTGACAGCTAGCTTAAGATTGCATACATTATATGGCAAGGGGACCATCTAACGATCTGCAGATCACTACTGAACTTGAAATTATAAAAAGGTGTTCCAATAAGATAGGTATGAAAAAAATGCAGTCTGCCATTTAAAAAAAATTAACAGTGATGGTTGTGGTTAAGAAAAGAACAAAGGCTATCTTGAAACAATTAAATCCACAATGACAGGTGAAACGTGAACCATACAATGGACATAACTTGTTACAATGCAGGTATTTGTTAGCTACACTCTTTTTGACCATTACATATTTTAGGTGACAGATAATTATGCTTCAGGTCATGTACCAGAAATACCAACTGGTGCCCGAGTTTGTTCCTGGGGAGTCCCAGACAGTCCTGGGAATAAGGCAGTATTTTGGATTGTTTAAAATAAAGTTTTATCTTCTTCTTATGTTCAGCTCAGAACTCTGTATCAGCCACATGTATGTGACTAGAATTTGTCTTCCTTATTCCTGGCATGGAAAAACTATCCTTACAAATTTCACAAATAACAGAACAATCAACTGTTTGATGTTCAATGGATAAATCTCCAGTACTAAATTACTACAACAATTTGTACTGGATCAATGGCATATCTAGCATCTCTGAAGGGTGTGCTATGGGGGGAAAGCTTAGTTACTCATTAGTTTTCCATATCAAAATGCAGAGGACATATTTAAGAAATGCCAAGGGGGTACTGTCCAATTTCCCCCAAATACCCTCACTATCTGATAACATGCTGCTGTGTTCCTATCAAATGACACTCAACAAAATCCATGCCAGTAGAATTAGTGTTTTATAACAGTTTCTATCCCTGGATTGTCCAAGTCCTCCATGTGGAACAGACACCGACGTCACGTCATAATGGCATGTTGACACTACTGTTGACCATGTGTGTCGCAGGTGATTACCCGGCCGCGACACTGATGACCATCACAAGGCCAAGGACGATGACCACAAACAGGTAGACGGTGATGATGCGCTTCTTGAAGTGGTGACCCTGCAACAGTCAACGTCATCTGACAACACATGACACGGTGTGTCAACACGGAACAGACTGTGTTCACCCTTCAGGTTAACGAGTGGTGCCTGTGTGTTATGTATGACGCAGGTAGTTTCTATTGGGACCTTCTCAAAGCAGCCAAATATAGCGAGAATGTTCACTGAAATAGTTATTATCTTATCCAGATGTGACTCTGACCTGTGGAGTCTTCTGCTATCTTGTCATGTGCTTCATGAGTACTGGTGATGTTATGGTAGAATCATAGGACTTTATTTATGTCATCGTATAAGTTTGGAAGTTTGTAATTCTCCAAAGCTTCTGCACGTATACTATGTTGTCAGTCTACAGAACACCATCAGTATTGATGGTAAAATCTTAGCAAGATAGCAGAAGATTACATACGGATATATATGAATTAAAATGGATTATCATGGGCCATGTTGAGATATATGGAATGTAGATTAACACTTCATCAGTCTCAGTCTGTTAGGATATAGTTATTCTACCAAAAGATTGTACAGAATCATAGAATGCATCATTTCAACAAAGCACAAAATAAAACATGTAAGTCAGGGAGACCATCGCTCAGACCCTGGTCTGGTCCCTACCATCACGCTATGCTGACAATGATACCATTTGAAAAGACAAATAAGTAATATTAAATGGAGCCCAAAATATGAAATTCTAAGTGCAAATAAACTAGACTACAATGAATTGCAAAAAACCCATATTACTTATGTTTATACATATAAACATACATAATTATACACTATATATTTATTGCTACAACAAATATCATAATACTATCAAAGCCAAGAGGAATTTTACAAAGAAAAGATTCACTTAAAATGTGTCAATAAAGCCACCTACTTATGAATTATTAATATAATTGTTCGGATGATCATATAATCACATTACAATTGTCACATCTCTTTGAGACAAACAGATAATGGTTTTGACCAATTATTTGAACTACACCGTCGACCGTCTTGTTGTGGGTGGATCTAGACACTCACCACTGGCTCTGGTTCACGTCCAAACAGGTCTCCACGAGGGTCATGTTTCTTGCGTAGCATAAACTCTTCCTCGCGCTCTACAAAACACAACACAACATGTAGAGTCTACACCACTGAAGCCACCAACACAACATGTAGAGTCTACACCACTGAAGCCACCAACACAACATGTAGAGTCTACACCACTGAAGCCACCAACACAACATGTAGAGTCTACACCACTGAAGCCACCAACACAACATGTAGAGTCTACACCACTGAAGCCACCAACACAACATCTAGAGTCTACACCACTGAAGCCACCAACACAACATGTAGAGTCTATACCACTGAAGCCACCAACACACCATGTAGAGTCTACACCACTGAAGCCACCAACACAACATCTAGAGTCTACACCACTGAAGCCACCAACACAACATGTAGAGTCTACACCACTGAAGCCACCAACACAACATCTAGAGTCTACACCACTGAAGCCACCAACACAACATGTAGAGTCTACACCACTGAAGCCACCAACACAACATCTAGAGTCTACACCACTGAAGCCACCAACACAACATGTAGAGTCTATACCACTGAAGCCACCAACACACCATGTAGAGTCTACACCACTGAAGCCACCAACACAACATCTAGAGTCTACACCACTGAAGCCACCAACACAACATGTAGAGTCTACACCACTGAAGCCACCAACACAACATCTAGTCTACACCACTGAAGCAACCAACACAACATGTAGAGTCTACACCACTGAAGCCACCAACACAACATCTAGAGTCTACACCACTGAAGCCACCAACACATACTTCTATAATAACAATAACTTTATTTATACACTAAACTATAAAAAAATCCTTTCAGTAGTGATTACAATCTACTAAAATTGATATAATAATAAATTAAATATCGCTAAAAATGTGGCTAAACAAAACTAAACTAGAAAAATAAATCACACATGTAAGGTATAGAATATAAAGTTCCACTGCTAGTTAAATAAATACATATACTTTGAGAGTTACATAACCCTCTAATAAAGCTACATTTCTTGTAAAGGGTATAATTAATAATGCTCTTGTTTGTCTTGTAGGATGGCTCTATCCACACTACATCATGCATTTTCATAATAATAATACTATTTTGTATCTACGAACCGACTGTTTTCATGCAAGAGATAAAGATACAGCAGTCCCTCTCTTCAGCGGACCCCCTGACGAGGGGACACCCGCTATGTCGGGACAGTTTGTCAATATACAGACCGTTTTGCCATGTTAATGTCCCTCTGATGAGGGGACACCTGGCATACGCGGACAGCGGACAGGATATTTTGGTTATATGTCCCTCCTAGGACGGACAGTATTAATTAATAATTCGAAGATTTTTTGCCAAATTTGTTTAGAAAATGGCGGACATACAGCTCGGTGTGTGTCAATGATAACGCCAAGTACACGTGTACCTGTAACAACGAGCTTGTCGTGTTTGTCCAAACTACTTAGAGTTCCTTTGATTACGGTCTGTAAACTTTAGACAGAGTGAATGTGGAGGAAGGGATTGTGAATTTTGTGCTGTTATCAATCACGTTTGCTGCCGGCGATGCCATGATGGCTTCCCCGTTCGCGCCTCCACCCCCAGCCCCAGCCCCAGTCAGGGCATCAGCTTGGCATCGCTTTTCATTGTGTAAATTGCAATTAAGATTCACAAATATGATGTATAAAAGGTTCACCTCAAACCTCAAGACCAACATTAAGCCTAAACTGAGGTGAAATAATAAACAAGCATCATAAAATTATGCTGCGCTATGCCAAACATTACCAGTGCCTGGAAAAGATGAACTGATTGCCAGCGTATGAAACGATGGAACGCATTATCAAGTGACGCACAATTTGTGCATTAATGAATCTTTCGAAATTGGATGAAAAGTGAAGTGACGTTCATGCTGCATGTAGCAACTGATTTAAATATTCGCTTGATCATTTCCAGGTTATTATTTTAGCCGGTAGGGGGCAGCCAAAATCGTCAACTTGCGAATTACTTACGAAGTATTTTAGCTAAAGAATATATAAATCGTTCAAGAATACCAATTAAAAAATTTGTGTAATGGAGATGTTGTGTTTGAAATTTTTGGTTGAATACTGCCGCAGCAAATTCTACTGCAACGCCGGGCCGATACCGTTGCGTAGGCTAGTGGCAGTGAGTGAGTGACCAGTGCGCGGTTGAGGAAAATCTCAGATCGACAGAGGGAGTTGGGCGGGCGATATAACTTCATGACCAACTGTTTAATTTTTAATACATCACAGTAATAATGAACATTTATATATATATATAGTGCTTAATTCCTATCAGTCAATACGTTGACATATTACACCTTTACTATGTGTCCGTTGTATTGATCTGAACTACGGCACTAAGATGCCTGTCCCTCCGATGAGTGGACACCCGCCATGTCGGGACAGTTATGCTTGGATACAGATGTGTCCGCTAAAGAGAGGTACTACTGTATATTATTACTATGACAACTATTTGATGTATCTACTACAAGTCAGTAGCCTTTAGAATAATGAGACAACATGGTCGAGGCTCAGCTACAAAGTGCACCTATCACCTACTGAATTTCACAGCCAAAGGGGAAGATTGTTATTAGCATCATGCCATCCATATTATATTTTGATGATTTACTGCAGAAATGTATAAAAACAAGAACATACTTGTCTGCTTGCGTCCATTGATGCAGCCATGAATCTCTAGGAGGAGTTCTATGATGAGATGGAAGAGCATGAAGGTCACCATCACCCAGGTCGTCCACCACGGCACATGGGCCTTCGCAAGGTTCAGACCAATGAACATGGTCGGGGCTGCAACAGTCAAAGTTGTCCATCAACTGATAAATGTAATTGTCTCTAACAAATTAAATCAAAAAAACATTTCTATGTAGACCCATGTACGATTTTTTTCATTTTTTTTTAATGTTCATTAAAATTAATGATGTTTTCGTTTAAGAAAATATGTTCTCAATTCAAGAAATCTAGACTTTTTTATTTATCTTAAAAAATTATTCTCATATCAGATTTCTTTTTTGAGATAAGAACATTTGTCTAAAACCAAGAAAGATATATTTTTGTTGTCTACGATGCCAGAAGAATACTTTAAATCAATTGTGTTTTCTTTAAAGTTTTTACTACTGCTCATCCAACATTTTCACATCAACTATTGCGATGTAACAACAGGCTGTTATGGCATCCGAGACATAGTTCAATTGAACAATCATAAAACTGGGTTGCATAGATGGTAAGGTTTTTTGTGAATGCTCCCAGCAGTTCAAAGGTCACCTACTTGCGAGCACCGTTGCAACGAGTCCAACGAACCAATGGATCCAGTTGAAGATCGGGCGATTACGTGACTTCTCATTACAGCGACATATCGCCAAGATCGGCTGAGGTGGTCAAAGGGCAGACAGGTCAGGTCAGTTCAAATTAAATCATCGATTTCAAATTAATATTGAGAAATAGCATGCTGGACTGGGCAGTGAATGTGAGTGTACGTGTGTGGGACAATGAAGTAAAGATTAAATTACAAAAAGAACATCAGGTTTGTTGTGCTACAGCATTTAGTGATGTACACAAATAAGCGATGGCAAGTACTGTTAATAACATCAAGTTTTATTACCTCACAAACTATTTCATTAGAAAGTACATAAAGAGTATGTTATAACTTCCTATAATGTATAAGTAAAGTGTGCATACAATTACAAACATTACAAATTAGGGACAGGAGATTTTTCTAAGACTGAATTATACAGAATTAAATTGAATGAGATCCTAATTAAAACAAAATCTGTAATTTCAGATTACAATTTGCTTAAGTAATTAATATACTGCAAAAACTGAGTGTGGATGTAACTAATTGTGGTCCTAGGAAGAACCTCACACTATTAAAGGAAGTTTTTCTGTTCGTTTTACGTTAATCACGTTACACAGTGTAAACATTGTTTACTGAACCATTTTTGTTGCTGAAATTTAAGTGTTTTGGGAGGAAAAGGGTGTTTACTTTCAAAGGCATGGCATGTTGACATTAGAAGGTCCATCCCGCTGGCTCATGACCTTCCTCAGAAGTTTGCTATTCAGGGACTTAAGTGACCAGCAATTTTCATAAACATTGAACAGTTGAATTTAAGAGTAGTTTCTGCTCCAAATTAAACATATTTGGGTGGTCAGAATTTGTGTAGTTTATATATCAGTGAATGATAAGATCTACAGCCCTCTGGAACACCTGCGGCGTACAGCGACCTACATACAAGAAACTGGAGTTATAGCCTGAGCGACCGCTGTATGATGATTTTACAATAGAAACAAACAGAAAACCTCTCTTTACTGTGTTTACGTAAACATGTAGAGGTCTGTACTCACATTGAGGATGCAGAAGATGGTGGTGATGATGCCCAGGATGGGGTGGGCCTTGTCTGGCAGGTTCGGCATCTGTAACACAACACAACAGGTAGGTGAAATAACCCCAGAACACACAGTTTGGCACCTACACTCTAGGAACTCCAACGTTCAAGGTCCTCACATGTTGCAAAACTTCCTACGCTCTAGGAAATCCCATGTTATCAGATCGTCCTTGTTGCAGGACCTCTAATACTCTAGAACATCCCATGTTGCAAGATCTCCCATGTCGCAAGATCTCCCATGTTACAGGACCTACCATGTAGTGGGTTTTTACAGGTAACCTTTAAAATCTGCTTCTTAACATGCACAAACCTTATTCCATGTTTACTGTTTTCACATAATTTTTTCCAGATATTATCTATTAATATAGCATATCTTTTACCCAATATCTTTGATTGCCAATGCTAATCAATTTTATTATTATAAAAATGTGATAACTGCTAGAGTTCATCTAGATTTAAAAAAGGAAAACATTATGAAAATATCTGATCCATCTTTACTGTTTGGATAAGCTCATGCATGGAAAATAAAAGATAAGATAAAGAATACTTTATTGATCCTTGCAGGGAATAGAAAGGTAGTTTGCGTACCTGACTGTATCCTCCGGCATGGATGAAGATGAGGATGAAGCCAAGTATGGTACAGAAGAAGGTGACGGACATACAGCCTCGGTGCACCTACAAACAGTGTCAGCTTACAACGACAGTTAACAGCTGCCTACAAGAAACAATAGGCAGAATTGTATGATTGTCTCTCTCTAATTAACCAAATGTTGGTTTCTTTCATGACAATCTTCTCACATAACTTTGTGAATATATATATAACACAAGTATACTTTATATTTAATTAGTAATGAAGAAATGAAATATGTATAAATGTCAACACAGTAGCACTGGAGTTGCCATGTATTTGTTCAGACTTGGTCCTGCGAGAACCACTACGAAGTGCAATCTTTTCATGATAGATTCATAAATCATGCATGCATTTTGCTGGAAAGTGATAATTCTGTTCACTATATAAAACCATTGTACATCGTACTTGTGCCAAAAGCTTAAATAAGAAACAGTTGCAATATTCATTCTTATGTCATGCAAAGTGTAACAAGATCCTGTCAAAGCTACACTGACAACTTATTTTAAAGTTTTCTATCTGGTGTGGTCTTGTATGTGCGTTTGTAAGTCTGTATGTGTGCGCAGCGTGCAGGACTGAAATAAGGATGCTACAATTGGGTATATTTAAATATTTTACAGTTACATTGGAATTTGCCTGCCAAGAATAAAATGAATGACTGACTCACTGCAAACCAGACTTTCTCGTTGCACAGCCTACTATTGGGCCACATTGGCTTGTAGTACTTGGCCATGATGAGGGCGGTACTGGCACACATCATCCAGCCAATCAGCATCAGGATACCTGCAGGGGTCAGAGGTCAACAGCAACAATGAATCCTGGGAAGATGGCTGCACACAGAATGGGTTGGGCCAAGATATTTGATCAGACATTGCCGAACATGCATAGACTTCATATCTAACGCATTGTACAAACCCTAAAAAAGACAATTAAGAACCTTTAACAAATGTGGAATTTTGAGGCATTACTTCTTCTGAAGAGCCATAGATTAAATTAAAAGTTTGGCACCCAAGATGCAAACCATCTAGGAGCAAAACGTTAACATACATATGGTAGTTCGATTATAATTGGATGAAGCACTGACCGTGTATCTTGGCGAGAGGGTAGCAGGCAGTACCATTGATGTCCACTAAGTCCTTCATCGACACCATCGATTTGGACACATATGGCTGTTTACCCGGCTCCAACACATGCATCTTCTTCATACCTGGCGAAAGAAAGAAGATGATCTACAACATGGCTCGATCGCAGCTGATCGAAAAGAAGTTGGAAGGACAGGAGAGTATGGCTGTGGGTTTTATAGACCTGGAGAAAATTTATGACATGCTACCGAGAAAGATGGCAATGGCAACACTGAGATGGATGGGGGTCCCAGAGGCAGAGGTCAGAATGGTGGAAGGGACATGAAGAAATGAAGGCCAGAGTGGTGTGTGGACCTGGAATCTCAGAAGAATTCAAAGAGAACATTGGCTTGAGACAGGGGAGTGCCCTGAGCCCACGACTGTTTATTGAAGTGATGGGACTGATAAGTAGAAAGACCAGTATGAAAGATATTTTCCAGAAACTACTGTATGCAGATGATCTAGTGGTGGTAGCAGACGGGGAAACGGATTTACAGGAACAATTGAGAGTGGAAGGATATCTTCAGTGGAAGACCTAAGGGAGGATGTTGGTGTGAAAGAAAGTTTCAAGAAGAAGTTGGTGAGAAGTCGGTTGAACTGGGCAGGACATGTGGAGCGAATGGGAGAAGAAAGGATGGCAAAGAAAGCAGATGCCCGGAGAGTGGAGGGAAAAAGAAGATGAGGGCGACCGAGATTGAGGTGGGAGGCTTGCCTGCAGACATCTGGAGGGATGGAAAGAGGAATGGAGGAAAAGATTGAGGAGAATGGAGAAGGGTGGTAGAGACAGCAGTGCAAGCGCAATGAGGAAGAGAAAGAAAAGAAAATGTTGATGTATCTAAGCCAGCCTTACCCCTGAAAACAGGGAATGATGACGAGAACTGGCATTACTCAAAACAAACACTTCTGCACATTTTTCATGTTTTTCACCCAAATGAAGACTGAAACTGGGTATTTTTTTGTCATAAAATACATTTTCAGAAGCTATTTTAAACTTAACAGTCACACAAGGATCATCAGGCAATACCAACCATTGTCATGTGAACTTCTAGTTACTATGAGCCTAGACTTTTTACTTCAGTGCAAATTCAACTGTTATTGAGAATAAAGAAATATGTCAAGTTGTCAACACACTAGTTCAACTTTTTTCAGGACCCTTCAAGCTGGTCTAACGGAGACATAATTAAGGATGTAAATAAAAACCACTGTTAGTGCCACATATTTCTGTCATAACTATAAGAAAACAAAATAAATAATTAAACTAAAGAAATTATTTAAAAACTGTTATAGATGAATACTGATATAATGATAGTCACACAAGATATCTAACAACCCTTGGTGATTCAGAACACACAACATTCAAACACCTTACCTGTCAGAAGCTGTATCCACAAGATAGCATAATAAATACAAGAGAGAGTAAAAATTAGTTGTATATTACCATACTTTACAGCAGTGTAACAAACCTATCAAATTATTTAACACAGACAAAGTGTTACTGGTTTAGTTACACATGAGATGCCAACTTCCAACAAATCCAGTCATTTATAAATAAACTGAATATTTAGTAAGCACGCAGTGGTGTGTGAACATTATTATATTAAGACACCATTCATAGCCACGATAAACATATGTTTAAAGGCAAAATACTGGTTGTTTTCATACAAACGAGGGAGGTCAACTTATGATGCTTGCTGGGGTAAGACCACATTTAAATTTTACATAGGTGGCCATTATAACGTTTCCTTCATTTCCTGCTAAATTTGATGAACAATTTTCTTGAAACTTTCACAGCATATTTAACCTCCATTGACACAAGTGCTGTGGAAAACTCGTAAAATTCTCAAACCTCAGTTTTCAGAAAAATCCAGACGGATTTTGAAATATTGGTGCGTTCTGCAAAATAGCCACTGTGCGAATACGCGAGCGACTAGCGTATGTTTATTGCTACCTCGTGAAAGATCTAATCAGCCCTCTAAATAGCGACTGAATTGGTCGCATATGCGACTGTTTTTGTTGTTTGGCGACTGACACATTACGTACGGTCGCCCACTGGTGACCGCGATTAAACTGTTACAACAAATCATGCATTGTCGTTAGCCGTTTCACAAACCACGTGTTGTTGTTTGTCATTTCCCGGAAATTATCGTACGAAGTGAGACTCGTTTTCTTTTTTCTCGCGTGGTGTTTATCGCTTGCTGCGCGCGAACGGAATGCCATGTATTCTGTTTTTAATTGCGTGTCTAGTAAACATAAGCGTCTATCGTCGGACTCAGAAACTGCATCGCCATCACGAGAACAACAATATGACGAAGTCAAAGAATCAGAAAGGGCCTCGTTAGAACAAACAGACGATAAAATCGAAGAAGACGCTTCAGCGCCCAAAACCGAGTACTTCTGTGGCCGCGGCATCGGCCGTTAAAGACAAAGTCAGAACATTCCGTGAAAACTGGTTACGCGACTTCGACTTGTTAAGGTATGACAGCCAGAAGAAGCTGATGATGTGCTTTTTTGCATGGAAAAACCACACATTTCCGGCAAAACAGAATTAGCGACAGGGTGTCGAAATTTTAAACGAGAAACGCTGACGAAGCACAGCAGTAGCGGCCGACACCGCAAGTGCCGTGATGCATGCTTGGATCGCTCAGGACCGCTGTTGAGGGCGCTTGATACGCAGCGGGCGAAAGAATCGAAGCACACTCAAGACGACCTCATTGTTAAATTTAACACGGCTTACACAATTGTGAAAGAAGAGATACCATTTACAAAATTTCGGCCACTTCTGGCATTACAAAAAAAGAACGGCATTAACGTGTCCTATGCGTAGCCAACGACATCATGTGACCACAGTTTGTTGGCAGCATCGCGGATTGTCTCAAAAATGAGATGGCTGAATGTGTTCTAAACAGTCGCTATTTGGCAGTGATGTTTGACAGCGCTACTGACTGTTCAGTACAGGAAACAGAGGCTGTCGTTGTGCAGTATGTCAGAAATGGCCACCCTGTAAATGAATTGCTAGCCCTGGCTTCACTAAAGCACGCGCACGCTGATGGCATCATCGATGCTATCACAACATCGTTTGCATCGATTGGCCACGACTCATTCAAGGAGCACATGGTTGCTTTCTGTGCTGACGGGGCTTCGGTGAACCACGGTGCCAGGGGAGGTGTCAAGGCAAAGTTATCAAATGAGTGCCCGTGGCTTTTGGGCATTTGGTGTCTACCCCACAGACTGGAGTTAGCTGTCATGGGAATGCTGAAGACCTCAGTCATGTCCGGGAAGGTTATGCGTGTGCTAGACTTGCTGCATAAGACGTACCACAACAGCTGTAAAAGCAAGCGTGAGCTAAGGGAGTTAGCTGACCATCTGGGTGTTCATGTAAGGAATCCAACGAGGGCGACTGGAACCCGATGGACACCTCACCTTGAACGTGCCGTAGCCATCCTGCTAAAAGGAGAGACCAACCTCACCACTCCTGGCCAGTACGCAATATTACTGCAACACAGCCAGCACCTTGCTGCAAGCAGCAAGAATGCAGATATTCGTGGCAGATCAGTGTTTGACTGATGGTCAGGTTTGACTTTGTGCTCTTCTGCCATGTTCTGTTGGACCTCCTGTCCTGCAGGGTGACCCTGTGATATTATCTTCTGCAGTTTCTGCGATCCAGACCTGCATCACCAACGTGAAGGCTCTCGAGGTGATTCCTGGGAAACACCTGAAGGCATTTCTGCAGTCTACCCACAGCCAGCGTGAACATGGTAATGACCAGATCACATTTCAGGGTGTTAACCTGACTGACGTGCCTGACATGGACCCAGATAACTTATCATCTCTGCCTTCCTTGGACACTCAGGCGATTTCCAATACTGTGATGAGCACTGTCCAGGGGATGCAGGACCGCTTTGCTGTGTTGCTTGGGACATCTGAGTGCACTGGGGAGCCCACTGACTCCACAGTTGTATCTTGCATGAAGATCTTCAATCATGATACCTGGCCTGCAGACGTGACTGAGACAACGTATGGTGACAAGGTGATAAATGTCTTGTTGAAGTGGTTTGAGAGCAGACTGGCAAGGCAAGGCTGCTGTCTTGATGCAGTGCCATACCAGTGGTCACTGTTCAAGAATCTTGTGAAGCACTGCTTCATTGACAAATCGTACTTGGAACTGATGAGGGTGATGATGAACAAAGAACCGTACAAGACCAACTTCAAGGATCTGCTTCATCTCATCGAGATTTTACTGGTTCTGCCAATCTCCTCTGCATGTTGTGAGAGAATCTGTTCAAGTCAGAAACGGATCAAATGCGACACGTGCTCCTCACTGCATGTGGACACCGTTGAAGATCTCATACGCATCTCTGCCACTGGCCCATCGCTGGAGGAGTTTCAGCCAAATCCAGTTGTGAAGAAGTGGTTAGCGTTGTCCCAGAGAAAACGCCGGCCATGCTACAAGGAGTGGCCTTGCCAACTTGACACTTTTTCTGATGAGGATGAGTGATGTGCTTTGTTCACTTTGTGAGACTGGCTTTGTAATTTGCCCTAGCATATATACCGGCATGTAATGCAAAACTCATGTTTTGTTGAAGCTCTGCAGTACTACTAAGATAGCATGGGTATTTGATTATAAGCAGCTAGTGTATTCTAGCCTCTAGACTAGATAGGGGCATCTAGTATTATCATGCAAGTTAGTGTTTTTTGCCTATGGGTTGGTTAGTGGTATACTTTGTAATTATAACTGCATATGGTTTTTTGTATTGTTTATATATATATATATATATACATGTATATATTATATATATACATATATGAACAATGCAGTACAATTTGTTCTGATATATCATTCTGGCATACCAGTTGTAATCTGAATCTGATCATTGTTGTGTATTAATATTAGGCTTATATTTTGTTTTTAGTTTACATACAATGATACATGTATATTTACTGTTAATTATTGGTAATTTCAGGGATTCCACATACGACTTATTAATTTGCCATTGTACCGTTTTATAATGCATAAAGTTAGTATCTGGCCACACATTCATATGGACGTCTGCGTTTAATTTAGATTAAATTGGTTCTGAAAACACAATTGCATACATATGAACAAAATTACTTGGCTCCTACTTTTTAAATTTGGCTCCTAAAAAATTGTAGGTAGGAGCCACCTGGCTCCTAAACAAAAAAGTTAACTTTGAGGGCTGGATCTAATGCAGTAGTACATTCACTATTCACTGGACTGACATGTGCCGTGCCAAAGTGCTAGAACAAAATTAACACGACACCAAAACGGTTTTTTCAAGGGCACTCTTTTGGTGGGTAATGGCGGACGAATCCTTAATGTGGTCTTACCCTTGCTAGCAAACTGAAGATTATCCTGGTGGATAATTATACTATTACCACATGTGGCGCCACCTACTGGATACATTTGATAGCACAATTTAAATAATTCCAAGCCGTGACACTCGCTCACCGTTCTGGTCAACCTTGCCCTTGGCCAGGAGGATGTAGTGGTTGTCGTCGAGGTTGACGAGGTTCTTGTTGCCAGGGATGTAGCGGTCCCGCCAGAACTTACAGCGCAGACGCCGGCCGGACCGTGACCCGACGATGTTCGACAGACCATTGTAACGATCCAACTACACAAGTCAAACAAAACATTAACATATGCAATGAAGCAGTCTAGTTGAACAAAAAGAATAAAAAAAATAAAATGAAGATATTTACTGTTAAAAGTAAGTTTCTAAGATTATCTGGTTGCCATATTGCAATTTGAGTAGTATGCCTTACGTGATTTTCTTTTTAACGAGACAATACACTGGCCAATTTTGTCAAGATTAGTAGTTCTTAAGATGACATTATTAAAATATGACATTTCATTAATCCTGATGAGTCAGTAGCAATAAAATAGTGCCACTCAAAGGAGTTTTTCTGAGAAAAATTTAGAATTTTTTATAACAATCTCAAGTGACAATGTGTTGTAGAACAGAAGGTCAACTTACCTGGTTTGTCATTTGGTTGGACTTTCCGCCACCATTGCGTGACAAGCGAACCTCAACGGGGACCTGATGTAGCAAGCTACGTGTCTCATTCCACACACACTCAATGACATCATCGTGGCCCTGCAACAAGCATTTGTAATAACTAATGTTGTTGTTTGTCCAACAGGGAGCGCAGAAGTATTACAAAACAATTAGAATTAGACAAACATGTTGCAATGTGCATTTAGTTTATATGTATATCACACATAAAGTGCAAATGAACATTAATCTTGACTTAAATGGCCATGTTAATGTTGGTCCTGTCTTCTTAATGTGGGACATTTATAAATGAAGAACTAAGCATGATCCCTCAGTGCCAGCACTACATGGAGTGACCCCCACTCAATGCCAGTACTACATGCAGTGACCCCCCTCAGTGCCAGCACTACAAGTGACCCCCCTCAGTGCCAGCACTACATGCAGTGACCCCCCACAGTGACAACACTTCATACAGTAACTCACCTCAGTGTCGGTATACTTAGGTAGAGAATTAATGTTCTAAAAAGGCTGACAATCTGAATGAAGCTTCATAAAACCAGCACTCATTGTGACCACAGCATAAAAGCAGAGTTTGTCAGTTAATAGTGAGTGTTGGAAACAACTAGAATCTACCTCACATTACGAGACGAATGAATGAAAATATTGGTAAATTTAAAGGAACAGCTGAACATGTTCTACACTACTAGCTGGATTACCCAGGATTTGCACAACAAAGGGCAGCCACCTCAAGATCAAACAGATTAAACTATGCCCATGGATAGCTACACTGTTTATATAATGCCACACTGGGGTTTGTTGCCTGGCAACCCTGCCAGAAATGGCATGTGCTCAACACATTGGCCTAAATCAACAACAGCAGGGTGACATTCTGTTTGCACCCAAAATCCTCATTCCACCTGGGCTCCTATGAGTGAAATTAAAAACCCTCTCAATCTACAAACCACACTAATGGGTCCACTAGCGCACCTACAAAATTCCAGTCCCACACATGTGAAACTGATGGAGATATCAGACCTACATTCTATTTTCCAATACAGAAATCCAAATTCTAACTTCTCCAACAATAAATGTGAGCTGCAAAAAATATTTTCTTCAGCCAACATTTGAGTCTATTTACCATCTTCTTGTCGCTCGAGAATCCGACGGCGACCCAGCCTTCTGTGGCAGCGGCCAGCTCAAACTCGACCTTGTCGCCGTGGATACGCCATGTGACTATGGCGTCACACACTGGCTCCTTGCAGTCGGCAGGGTTACGGTAACAACCCTTTGTTTTGCCGCAGCTTTCTGTCTCAATGACAACCTTCGGTGAAGGAGGCTGAAAGAAATCATGTGGCATGATAACAATCCATCAAAGATTTATATGAAATACAGAAAAAATTAGGAATAATGTAAGATTTTAACCATTTTTGGTGGAGTGTTGTGTCTACTGACTCAAATTGCAGGTAGTGCAATATCCGACTTTCAAAATAATGCCATTAAGTAACGTTGTTAAATAATTTTAACCAATTTGACTAATACTGACAATAAACCAGTCGGATCTCCGTCAGACCTCCATAGATGGATTTGTACTATAAAAATTATTTTGTAGTGACAATTTGCAAGAAACTTCCAAATCTGTACAACTATAAAAAAACAGGAATTTTGTAAAACAAATATATGAATTGTAATAATTTTTTGGAAGTATAGGAAATGAAAGGAACATTGGGCTCCACGTAGTGAGGATAATTTGTGTAGAAATGTAACAAAATGAGTCGGATGTCAGCGAACTTGATTTTGAGAAAACACCGTTTTTACATTGCTCTGTGATTTTTGACGATTTTGACTTTTTGTCTCCAAATGATACTTTAATGTCTTTTCTATCGATTGGCAATGGTTTTTCTCACTTATATTAACATTTAGTACCTATTAGAACCTTTTAAGAAAGAGTATGTAACATTTTTGTATTAATTCCGTAAAACAAAAGCGCTAAGTCACACTTGTTCGCATTGCATTTTTGGGGATATCCATCAATGGAAGGCGGACATATTAGGTACTACGGGAAAGCCCAGCGTGTCTACTTTCCATATATGGCATGGGAATTCCTCGTTTACGTCAACTTTAGTCAATAGTAGCACCTGACACAGAGGCCTATCTGTAAACAAAAGTCGGTTGCCGATGAAACAGATCCTCTCATTGGCTAAATATACGTGCGCAAGCACAGAGTGCCCTTTCTTGACCTCGCTAACTGTAAACAACTTATGGTGGTGATGGGTTTGTCATTAGGAAACATTCCTGATTGTTCAGATACTGTTATTATAATCTCAGTAAACAGTTTACAAAATATATCTTCAACAATAAGCGTGACTTGCGAGTGTATTTTGAATGTATTGAATAAAGGAATAGAAGCAAAACGGCCGAATTTGGAATGACAACACAGGCGTGGAGATGTTCATTCACTCGCTGTAGCCTTCAATGTCGGGACCTGGCCCTTGTAGATGGATTCATAAAGCCACAAAGCTTAGGTGTTATAATTATCTGTATATTCATTACTGCATTAGCAAATATATAAAATGTCATTACGTTCAACTGTGTCGATGTTGTGTTATATTGTTGCTCGGTTATTATAAGGCAATTGTGCATGCAGAGATTACGTAATGTTATAAACTTATTTTACTGTAGTTATATACAGTGTTTTTGATCATAATATTACTAATAGGTCACGTATTTGGTTCATATCTACATTATGTATGGAAAATACCATTAGACAACACTGTGCAAAATTTCAGAGAAATCTATTATGTGTAACTAAGGTAATTTGAAGAAAACATGTAAACACGTACATGAACTTCAACTGCGTTTTTCTCAGTTTGACCGTTTCTACCCCAGTCATGTTTAATGAGGCATAACTTTGGCTGTGAGTGAGCTAGGCCCAGCTAGACCACTGGAAAGCTTAACATATCTTCTTTCCAAAGGTGTGGATAAAAAAATTTGTTGACATTTGACTAATTTTGTCACAAATTGACACATTTGGTCCAAAAAAGAAAAAAACAATTACACTTACTGGTGTAGAGATGACCGGGGCGTAGGGGGCAGTTGGGTCAACAACCACAGGAGACTTGATAATCCAGTACTCGTTGCGATCGCCAACGACCGATGCTCTGCAATTGAACAAAATATTAGTGCAGTTTATCAGGAGTATATACCTAGACTGCGGATGAAGGATACTCTGATGGTATTATGGAGTAACGAATAGCCAAAAATCCAGTCCCGATCCTGAATTTAATCATCACATGTATGGCCTTGGACGCAGTTTATTCAAAACGATGAATCAGTGAATGACCCCAAAGATTACTTATGTCAGATTTAGACATAAAAGACAGACAGTATTTATTTTGACCATGATAAGCATTTTAAAATACAATCTACTCGTTATAGTAAGGCCAGGGAGGCTCCCATCAAAACAATTATATGTCGCTATCATGGGAGCCACCTTACTAATGTAAAATAATTAATTATGTTTATTAGATTATCACATGATCAACTACACATGCATATATATGTGTAAACATAGCATATATATATAAATTATTTTAAACAAATGCTCAGTCACGTATGATATAGGAATGACAAATATACAGTTAGGAATATGACAACAGGATTCATAATTCTTGATAAAGTATTGTTTGTATATACATGTGGTAAAACCATATAAGATGTGTGTAACAATTTGATCAAGGATGATATCTGGAGCATTGTTAACAGTTTGTACAATGTTGTATCTGACGTAATTGTTTGCATATTGATGATTAACTCTGGGAATAATTCAGTTGTTTTTACCACATGTGTCATACTGGTTAATTTCAGTGCTGTATGTGTATGCAATATAACTGAAGTATTCTGGCAGAAGCTTGTTGATTATTCTATATTATAAAACAGTTTGTTCTCTGTTTGTATGTGCACCCACATCTCCGTCAGTTTTGCATGTATCGGGCTCAATATTTCAAAAGGCTGTACGTGCAGTTCCAGCTGCAGATTTAATTTAACGTTTTTCTATATCATTGTAAACATAATTATGCCATCTACAAATATGTCGCTAGATGTATACAGAAATTTTGAATGCTTTTAAAGTTATTGACTTTTGAAAATCCTCCGCATCTAACATGCACCAGGTCTATCTGTTGCTGGTCACATACCGGTACTGGTAAGTATTTTATCGCATCAGCCCTGTGAGCGTGTGCTACTTCTGGCAAACAACACACTGCAACAATTCCGTGGTGTTCTAGCCATGAAATTTAATGTCTTTCTATATCTTTGTACAGGTAATTATTCCATATACAAATGTGTCACTGGGTGTATGCAGACAAATGCATTTGTTTTTATGTTATTAACGTTACAAAATCCCGGACGCGTAACCTAGCTGCCTGTTGCAGGATACATTTGGGATGGGTTTGGGGTCTGTAACTCAAATGTTGGACATTTGAGGTGTGCTCTATTTTCAGTGTTCATAATTATGTCAACAATACTATTTTAGATTTCAATGCAAATGATTTGAGGACATATATGACTGCCTTTTCCCCCGGGCAATGCCGGGTAACTCAGCTAGTTTGTAATAAAATTTAAGTTGTTTGAGTTGTATTTACTTGAAGTAACTACAGGTATTCATACTGCCTTCTTTTGGAGTTAAAAAATGCGATGGGCTTGATGACTTCAAACTAATATGACATAATTAATCTTGGGAAGAATGAGTGAATTATACATTATAGATAGTATATTCTTTGGTAATACATGTTTAAGTTTATTTAAAATTCAAATTATTTTATTGATTTTATTCGCTGTTTTGTTTATATGGCTGTCCCACTTTAGGTTTTTACTACTGTGTGTTGCACATCTGAAAACTTTCTGTGCCTTCACACACCAGGGCTGAGTTTGAAAGTTCACCACATGGCAATATCAAGCCAAATATACAGTCAGTTGCCAGGGCATTGTGACAACTGGCTGAGTGGTTGTCATCAAATGGAAGGCCTGAAATTGGCCAGTTGCTGCAATACCCTGGCAACTGGCTACGAGCTCAAAAATGAAACAATGGTTCACCAAAGAATTAGCCAATACCTCCTAAAATCTATCAAGTCAAAGCTAACTACCATTGCTGCATTGCCCTAAATTTGAGGTCTGCGATCTCCTGTCACAGCAGAGTGTACATTGTCACCATAAATAAGAGACAAACCTGAAGACAATGTGGCCTTGAGCGGGAAGCGATGCAGTCCATGTGAAAGAAATGACAGACTTCCTTTGGATGATACCGCCCGTACGCTGACTCACTAGGCCATTCTGTAAGACACACATTGTGGGTCAATACAACATTGATGACTCCTGTTGTTAGCAGTAATGTAACAGACTTGCATAGTGCCTATTTGCTAGTATATCATCAGGAACCTGCACTAAGACGGATAATAAACAATTTAATCATTAGGAAAATATTATTAATTATATCCGGTAGGCCTTACAAAGTGAAAGTTAGAACAAACAGTAACAACATAAAACTTGAAAGATTGAAGGACAAAATCCAGAGTATGCCAGAGAATAAAAATATTAAATAGTCTGTCAACATGGTGGAAGGAGCAGAACAGAACTGCTACAAACGACCATGTGGTTTGGAAGGCAATGATCGCCAATGCCTGCGACAGACATGGCACATAAAGAAGTATCTAGAGGGTCATCATTAGACTTAAACGACCATGTGGTTTGGAAGGCAATGATCGCCAATGCCTGCGACAGACATGGCACATAAAGAAGTATCTAGAGGGTCATCATTAGACTTAAGTAGGGACCCCATAATTTAGGATGTGAATGCAATTTCAAGAATTAGTCGAAGTTATTTTATTAAAGGTGGCTTCTGGTGATATTAAAACAATGGGATGTTCATTCCATATATTGGGTACAAGCTGTCTAGAGATAATTAATAAATGCAGGAGACAAGTAAGGTGGTTGTTGTGTAGAAAGGGTGATATTGGCTATTTTAAATTAAAATGTATTCATGTTGATGCATTAATAATAAAACAAGATCAATCATTTGTAGGCCAATTTAGATTGTAGAGTTGTTGCTTAACCATTTCAGTACTGCATTCCCAGTTAATATGCAAGACAATGGACTACCTCACTTCAAGTCAAGATTTGAGCAACAAAAATGCATTTATGAATAGGAGTGTTATATATTTTTGGAAAGTATGATAATCAGTGAGTAAAATGAGCCATATAATTTTACATTCCATCATCATGGTAACCAGCAATCCAAGATGGCTACCAAGATTTCAACTTTTTGCAAATGTTGAACACTGTTGTATACTAAATTCACTGACATCGTTACTGTGTCAATCGTAAACATCAGGCAGATTCTTAACTACAACTATCAAATAATCTGTCTAAAACATAGGGTGGTAAATTGTTAATTGAAGTACTGCCGTCTGCCATTGTGGCCACCACAGATTTTGATTAATACATCATTAAAAACCGTGAATAGCTAATTTATTCGCCTTGACAACCATACACAACAAGTGGCTCCACTTAGTGAATAATTATGAGTAAAAACCTATTTGAATAGCAGACACTGTCAATGCAGAATAACAGGCCTGTTGTACCGAAGCATCACAGACAGTGTGGCCAGAAATCCGGCCTGCCGTACTGAAAGGGTTAATCCAAATATCCTGATAGCAGTGTATGAAAATAACAATTTCCCAGGATGCAATGCCAGTGCATTGCAGGTTAACCTACAATAACAAGCACTAGCCATTCCCACTTACCCCATGAATGCCAGCACAGGCAACTTCGTAGCCAGCCTTCGCAGTGAAGTAACCAATAGGTTCGGTCGTGTCCAGTGTGTTATTGTAACGTCGTGCTTGAATGAGCAACCTGCTGAACTCAATGTTCCTATTTGCCTTCACTGTCACTGTAGCAGAAATGGAGTAATCACATCCACTTATCCAGTACTCAATCATCAACAATTTGTTTGCAATCGTACTATATTGAGAAGGCCGAGTAAGCGTAATCATGTAAGTAATTACACAGCCAAATTAATCATCAGGTTTTGAAATATGGACAATGATGGATAGGATAGCAATAATAAGCAGTCTTCCTACTTTAAATAATGTTTTTGAATGCGGTTCACTATTGTAACATTAAAATGACCCACATAAATGATGGATCCCTGTGAAATACTCTGGTAGACCTAGGTGAAGATGGACTGCCTCTTCAGTGACAACTTGAATTAAAAAAATAGATTTTAGGACAAACGGAATTTTTATGTGTTGCACAAGTTTTGCACCATGAGATTTTCTCTACAGAACACACTACACCATTGCTTCTGTGAAATATTCCACATCATTTCAGGACTGAGGTATAAATGGGCAATTTTGGGCATCAGCCATGTATGCTTAAAGCAGTGCACAGTGGTAGGTAGTATGGTGGTACAATGGTACACCACACCAAGCGAGACAGATGCAATTCGGAGCACTAAATTGTGATTACAAAAAGTGCAGGAAAACATTCCTAGAGAATACATGCCGTTTTTGTACCTTCACAGAGCCAACGAATGAATGAACGAATGAATGAGACATCAATACAATTGAAAAATATCTTTCTTCAAATTTTAAGAGCGTAAATCCAAATGCTGACAAACCAAACTTAAATTAGGTGCATGGTAGTGATCACACTAATGCTTACCTAGCAGGTGTTCCCCGCCTGAGTACCTCAATTTGCTTGTGGATATTTCATATGGGGGCGGGCTTTGCTGGAGTATACCGGCTTGTTTCAAGCTGACACACGACTCAGGGTTTTCAGTGAGTACTGAGACAATCACCCCAAAAAGTAGAACGGCGAGGGAAGTCAACAGATAATGCATGGTGACAGGTTGGTGCACAGCTGCAAAGTAGAGACGGTGAAACATGACACTCTTATTGAAGTTATGATTTACTCGAGACTCTAGAGTGCATAACTGGATATGTCTTATTATTGAGGTGTTGGTACACGGGACTAGTATCATCTGACCTGGCTTACATAGTCACACACGTGGCATGAACGAAAAGCAAGTGAGTGCATACATTGAATGCAGCACAAAGAAGTCCCCTCTACCCAGTGACAATGCTGTATTATGTCGTTTTTTTAAGTTGCACATACATTACATCAGGAGTAAACTGCCTGACATTCTTATAATTTAATCTACGTATACATGATATGTTCATGCAATTTATTGCATGATTGACCTCAATCATATTCAGCGAAGCATAAGCCCCAATGAAAGTCAGTTGTTGGTGACCAAAAAAAGATATAACGACAGGTCAAGTTGGTTAACACACAAAAACTAGCAACGATTTTGCTGAAATTGTCTTCAGTTTTCCAAAATGGATGTTTTGTTGGACAAGTTTCTTGAGAACAAACAAAAACAAATGCCAGTAATTCTAAAAACTGTAATAATTTAATTAGGCATAAATAAATTAACATCACATGCAGAGTTTTGTATGTGCAAACAAGATGTTATGAGAATGCACATTTAATGATGAAAAGTATTTGCAATCTTACATAAGGTCATATAAAAAATGTCCTTTTATCTCATCAGAAATGTCAAACAGTAAATGAGGGGTGTGGTTTTTAGTATGCTCATGATCAGAGACTGCCAATAATCAAAGGGTCTATTCTCAACAGTCAACAACATAGAATGTGTACTGTGCATATTTCTTATACTTGTAAGTGGCGAACCCATATGCACATTCGCTAAAATTATTTGGCCTTACAAATCATAACTGTCACTTATTGCATCAGTTGGACCATACAGTTAGATGAATAATTATATTTAAAAAATATAGTTTAACACTATGTAATGGTGGCTCCTTAAAAAAAACACATGCTGATCAGAAACCGGGAATTATTTGTAGATGACCAAAATTTCATTGGACTCAGTTAAGTATTATGGTCGCTATTTTAAATAGATTGTACTGGTAACGCAAGAACCTTCTGACGGACAAGAGAAGAACATAATGTCACATATCAAATAGTCTGTTCAGG
The DNA here is from genome assembly GCA_963995525.1 of Escarpia spicata. Lineage (NCBI taxonomy): Eukaryota > Metazoa > Annelida > Polychaeta > Sabellida > Siboglinidae > Escarpia > Escarpia spicata. Next base: position 3,139,755 of record OZ023211.1, read on the forward strand.
TTGCTGTGTAAATAGCGAGACAAATTAACTCGCTATGTCTTAGCCTAGCCCTAGGACCTAGGTTATGCCAGGCTATATGCATGACGTCTAGTTTTTTAAATTATCAGAATTGTGAGTACCACTGAAAATTACCACGCACCGTAAATATATGCCCTAATGAAACTTTGCAAACTGTGTACGAGTGAATGATTACTGAACGGAAATCGTGAGTCAACCGTCCAAATGGCTCCCACACGAATTCCGACAGTAGTGACTTGTTCGCAAGCGACGCCGACAGCAAATGAGAGCATCTGCCAGGCGGTAGCGCCTCGGGCTTACAATATTACAAGGAACACCTGGAATTTATTGTCCTATTGAAGTTACCAAAACATAAAAAATTTACGCATTTGTGTACCTGCTAAAACACTGTGTCGAGTAAAATGCTCATTGTGACGGAAACGTCAAAATAAAACTGCAGTACGTACGAGTGAGACTAGATTCCTGTTTTGGGCATGCAATAACTGAATAAGTCTCGGACCAAGCTCCGCCGAGCTGTCAAACTCAAAATGAGTCGACTGGATCTGAGTAACTTCTAAGTTTACAGCCGTCTGTTTATAACGGGACAACGCATAAACTGCGGCAAAGTTAACAAACTATTGAACGAATAATATATCTTACCACAAGTGCAACAGTAAGGACCACACCTGTTCTGTATCTTAGATGTTATTCCACACACATCCACCGAGATCCTGCCGAAATACGATCTACTCTCACACCTTCACGAAGAACACGAGAACTTCGCGAGACGACGCCCACTCGTTAATTTGGCCTTATTAGCATAGGGAGACCATCAGCTCACATGCGGTTGGAGGGCATAACCACGACATATAATATTATATATATATATATATATATATATATATATAATATATATATATATATATAATGGTGGTACACGGACTATCATAGTAATAAGAACAGCAACATGTATTATTATGCTCGGGGGGGGGGGGGGGGGCTGAGCTCCCAAATAGTTTTGGTGGGGATGGAGATTTGAGGTGGAGAGCTCCAAAGTGGGGTTTTAGCGAGGCGCAAGGGGTGGTGTGTAGAAATGGAGGTTTTTGGTGAGCTTGAAGGTGTTTTTAGCGAGCCCCGGGGAGATGTTTTGGAGAGCTTGGACACAAACAAAACAAACAAACAAACAAATACACAGTGGACGTCACCAACACATACTGTACC
>OZ023211.1:3141172-3195471 GCA_963995525.1 Escarpia spicata
AGAGATGAGAGACTGAGAGAGACAGAGAGACAGAGAGACAGAGAGACAGAGAGACAGAGAGAAAGAGAGAGAGATAGAGAGATACTCGAATATTTAAATACAAATTAAACACATTTAGGCGGCCGAGTTCTTATAGTTTATACTTCTAAATTGACCTATGCGATAAGATATGAATATATCGTGTGCCTTGCTTGTTAATATAATGTAAATAATATACACATTGTTTAGTATTTTTTACAAATTGTAAAATATTATGCTATACATTATGTATAGCATACATGTATTTGTATGAATATTGTATAGTTAAACTACACTATACTACCATTGAATTATTACTAATACTAAGTATTACTTACTAATTTTATTTAAAACAACATGGTATATCTGAATTAGTCTTCTTATTATGTTATGTTAATTATTTATATTTATAAATATGATATTGTTATGAATATGTCTGTCTGTCTACCTCTCAGTGTGTATGTTTGTCTGTCTGTCTACCTCTCAGTGTGTATGTCTGTCTGTCTGTCTACCTATCAGGGTGTATGGTCTGTCTGTCTGTCTGTCTGTCTGTCTGTCTGTCTGTCTACCTCTCAGTTTGTATGTCTGTCTGTCTACCTCTCAGCGTGTATGTCTGTCTGTCAACCTCTCAGTGTGTATGTCTGTCTGTTTACCTGTCAATGCCTATGTGTGTCTGTCTACCTCTCAGTATGTATGCATGTCTGTCTACCTCTCAGTGCGTATGTCTGTCTGTCTGTCTATCTTTCAGTGCGTATGTATGTCTGTCAGTCTACCTCTCAGTGCGTATGTACGTATGTCTGTCTACATCTCAGTGCGTGCACGGTAGGATGAGTACAGTAGATAACGGTGAAACGAAAACAGGAATGCACCTTTAAAATAAAATGAAATTGATTTATTTAATGTTGTTAATTTGCAACAGTATACATCATAAATAAATCCGTATAAACAACACAATCACTAGATTCAGCGCACGCTTGTCTTGTGTTCCCGAAAACTAACGACGGCAAACATAATTATCGCCTGCACCAGTCTGTTCTATAAATTGCTGCATACGCCATGGGTCGGCCGACGAAATACTTCAGCCGTGGAACAGCGCAATCTTTACAGGGCCCCTTTAACTTATTTGTATAATTATAACCTGTTGCGCTACTCAACGGCAACACGCCAAACTAATGGTTTGCAAAGCTTGATACGAGAGGGCTAGATGGAAATCACAGGTTGGAGATGGTTGGATGGAGATCATTCAGTGGAGATCGTTGCGTGGAGAACGTTGCGTGGAGATCGTTGGGTGGAGATCGTTGGATGGAGATAGTTGGATGGAGATCGGTGGGTGGAGATCGGTGGGTGGAGATCGTTGCGTGGAGAACGTTGCGTGGAGATCGTTGGGTGGAGATCGTTGGACGAAAATCTTTGGATGGAAATCGTTGGATGGAGATCATTAGATGAAAAACATGACTGGATATCGTTGGGTGGAGTATGCAGGGTGGGGTGCTGGGTAGAGTACGCAGGGTGGGGGTGTTGGGTGGAGTACGCCCGATGGATGTATTGTGTGGAGTACGCAGGGTGGAAGTATTGGGTGGAGTACGCAGGGTGGGGGTGTTGGGTGGAATACGCAGGGTGGATGTATTGAGTGGAGTACGGAGGGTGGGGGTGTTGGGAGGAGTACGCAGGGTGGAGATGTTGGGTGGAGTACGCAGGGTGGATTTATTGGGTGGAGTACGCAGGGTGGGGGTGTTGGGTGGAGTAAGCAGGGTGGATGTATTGAGTGGAGTACGCAGGGTGTGGGTGTTGGGAGGAGTACGCAGGGTGGGGGTGTTGGGTGGAGTTCGCACGGTGGATGTATTGGGTGGAGTACGCAGGGTGGGTGTGTTGGGTGGAGTACGCAGGGTGGATGTATTGGGTGGAGTACGCAGGGTGGATGTATTGGGTGGAGTACGCAGGGTGGGGGTGTTGGGTGGAATACGCAGGATGGATGTATTGGGTGGAGTACGCAGGGTTGGGGTGTTGGGTGGAGTACGCAGGGTGGATGTATTAGGTGGAGTACTCAGAGTGGGGGTGTTGGGTGGAGTACGCAGGGTGGCTGTATTGGGTGGAGTACGCAGGGTGGGGGTGTTGGGAGGAGTATGCAGGGTGAGGGGTTTGGGTGGAGTACGCAGGGTGGGGGTGTTGGGTGAGTACGCAGGGTGGGGGTGCTGGGTGGAGTACGCAGAGTGGGGGTTGTTTGGTGGAGTACGCAGGGTGGGGGTGTTAGGTGGAGTATGCAGGGTGGGGGTGTTGTGTGAGTACGCAGTGTGGGGCTGCTGGGTGGAGAACGCAGGGTGTGGGTGTTGGGTGAGTACGCAGGGTGGGGGTGTTGGGTGAGTACGCAAGGTGGGGTGTTGGGTGAGTACGCAGGGTGGGGGTGCTGGGTGGAGTACGCAGGGTCGGGGTGTTGGGAGGAGTGTGTGCGAGCGTTTGTGTCTATACATCAAACGAAACACGACGAAACCCTACCTAATGATCCCACTACTCTAACTTATAATATAAATCTATAATAACAACAACCTTACCCTGAAAATAAATCCTAAATCTAATAAACGTATCCCTTTTAACGTAATTGTGAAACCTTAAAAACTAACATTTAAAACTATGAAGTTTAATATAATTCAGACTCGACCTAATCCCGAAGCTGACCTCCAGTACATTAGGCCTTCTTAGTTCTAACAACAAGCACATTAGGAACGCCTGCCGTAGGCGTATTATCAGATAGCGAGTCGTGAACGAGTGCGTACGTTGAACTTTACAAAGCATAACCCTAAAACTGCATACACAGTAATGAATACAGACTGTGATCGGCTTCATTTCTTGGAACGGGTGTTGTCGTAAAGGGTGTGTACTGTACGGGGCTTGTGTCAAGGTTGCATGATGACTTTAGTATTTTCCTGATACGGTTTGCGCTACTAGCATTTAGGTCACTGGCGATGTCTCTCAAAGAAACTTACAAACTATGATAGATTGAATGCACGCAACAGAGAGACTGTATGATCAGATCACCGAGCATTCTTGCGACTCGCAGTTGATTGAAAAGATCACAGCTGCAGTTTTCGTAGAATATTTATTGTGCGAACAGGTGTGCGTAATATGTCTACATGTGATCATTATCAGAACATAAGCACTGGCCGTGGATATAAAGCTACATAGTCAAAATAACTGGCTCTTCAGCATTTAGTTAACGCGGCAAAATTTAAAACATACACTATGTTTAGTTCACGGATTGCTAAAGATGAAGCGTTGCTTACACCTGAGCAAGTTTTTAGAACATACGTTTATTAGAACGCACGAAGGATGAAAATATAGTATCGTACCATCAAGAGATTGACATTGAAATCATCACGTATCAACAATGACAACATACCAGGTACCAACAGGAAACAACACAAGAATGCTACGAATGAACACTTGCAATTACGTTTGTATACAATGATTGTATTTCATTATGCAACCATGGTTATCAATAATTCGTACATTATAAGTTGCATAAGCATATCATCATGGTAATACAGTGAACTACGCTCAGCAGAATCGCGGGTAACACAGTCATTCATTCAGATAGCTACTACCATAGTTATTAAAATGCATCCCTTAAATGAGTCAATGCGCTTAGTGATTATATTAATCAAAAGCATCAGTCTTCAGACGCACCGCTTTAGGTTCTAAGCCAATGGCTACACAGGCAAACACACGTAGACCCTACACGTGAAATCGCGAAGCAGTTGGCTCTCATTAAAACATATGAATGTGTTATACAACTTCAATGACAGTGCATTTTTTAATTTATTTGGTGCGTGCAATGTCGTTGTAGCAGAAGATTATTGCTGACAGACTACAATCACTATCAACAAAACATACATGTGCCAAGCAAACCAGGGCTACCTATTGACACCAGACAGACGACATTTACGTTTTACCTGACCAATATTAGTTCGCACGAGTAGATTACACGTTCGCCTACATTTTGTCCTGACCTACATGAGTTCGTGGATGACCAGAGTGCATATTATTCAAGGCAAGGCATTTACTAACTGTTACATTGTAATCTACATTCGATGATGTCACCTCAGCTCCATTTACACAAAGGTTTGTGCTCCCGAAGACAGCAGATATGCTTGTTTTGAGTTTGAGCAGTGTTCGTCGTGTATGTTCGTGGTTGCGGGGGATCCCAGTAGTTAGCGTTCTCTGGAAAACCTGCAATGAAACAATATATGTAGTTAGCTTAAAGTCAGATACATCTCTGTTTACTATTACTACGACTACGACTACGACTACGACTACTACTACTATTACTATTACTACTACTACTACTACTACTACTACTATACAACAACAACAACAACAACTACTACTACTACTACTACTACTACTACTACTACTACTACTACTACTACTACTACTACTATACAACAACAACAACTACTACTACTACTACTAATAACATATTATTATTGTTATTATTATTTATAGCTATTAAACTAGGTAATAAATAATTTGTTAAAATAACCTAGCATTCTTTCTTTAAAGATGTATTCATTTTAAATTTTATTTTAAATTCGTTCCTCAATGTAATTCCCTCAATGTAATTGCTCAACAGACACAGAAATTAACGATTTTAAAGGTGCATTCTGAGATCGTTCATCTTTTACATACAGGTGTCCAGTATATCAGCATGTCCACGCACTATCACATTTCTCAACTCCATATACACATGTTGTTAACATAATATGCAATAACGTAACACGGCGCAAAAGGTGAAAACTAGTATCCGCGTGTCATACCTTTATTATTCAGCTGGGCTTGCGACCGGTAATTTTGCAAACGCATACTTTATCTAATAACATATCGAATGTGAAAGTGACATATTTGGCCTATAAATGGTAACAAGTATGATCAAATAAGTAAATAGTTTTCATGTTGCACACACACACACACACACACACACACACACACACACACACACACACACACACACACACACACACACACACACACACACACACACACACACACACACACACACACACACACACACACACACACACACACACACACACACACACACACACACACGTTCTTAAAAACTGTTTAAATAATAGTATCGCTCAGATTGCAACTCTAAGTATTATAAAAGGTGCCGCACGTTTTATCGGAAGCGATGCTAGATGTGAGCGGCATGAAGCCGGTAGCCAAAAAATGAGAGGCATAGCTGCAAATCGGTACTTTTTTTTATCAGACATGAGGATAAAAAGTATTAAGTTACGCAGTGCAAATTCATATCTAGTCGTAATAACCGAATAAAGCGCATTGATTAATTCTTATATAACTCGCTAAACATATTCCCACCAGTTGCTCACATGAGCACACGCATTACATTTCTGTTGAAAACATATTGCATTTACAGCACAATTACATTGAAAATTTGTATAAAAAAATACTTGAAATTAACGCACACGTGCAATAACTAACACGCCAACTAATTATCTGATTAACGTGGCACAGAAAACGGTCGTAAGACAACTTAGCTATGTTTATGCCTCAGTAGCAATGGTACTATTTACCTTCCTCCAGAGGTACTATTTACCCGAAACGTATCACATAGATAGGTTTGGTTTATGGGCCAGGGTAAAACACGTGGATGTATTTGTGAATGACTGTCCGTGTTCACAAGGTATTAATTTTTTCCTATGCAAAATTTTGAATTCACAGCATTCACTTTCTGTACGTGGCATTTTTTCTCATTGGGTATTCAAATATGAAATTTGCCCACTGTTTTCCGATCGGCGACTTCGGAGCAATTGTGACTTGCTTAATAGAATGTCCGCCTGTGGGATTAGCAATCAGTCCATCATTCAAATTCGAAGTGTCATACAAGTTCTCTACTTGACTGTATGGATTACTCGAACTTCCCCTACGAATAACTATTAGATATCTTATGTATCAATTATATCTATTTGTTATAACGATTTCACGGGATGCAACCGTACTACATATCAAAAGGCAAACATATTTACCTTTCACTTCCCTGACAGGGAGTCGCGAGATCTGCCAATACGGTCGACACACCAGACGTAAATCAGAGTTGCTACAGCGCCACCTAGCATCGGACCCGCCCAGTACACCTGCCGGGAAAAAGAGGAATTACACTCTAAACCGCCATTGACACCTACCGGAAACAAAGCGGACACTCGTGTTTTTGTGTAGCGCGGTCCCCTGTCCTTAATACTGTACACATTTCATCCCATAGCAATATACAAATTAATTCAGATAACATGTCAACGTATACAAGAAACATTTAGCAATGCTGCACTTACTGAGCGAAACATATCCATTCATTCACAACATTTCACAAACGTTTGTAAACTAGTACTGGTGTGTGCATTGTGATAAAAAATAAGCAGTGAAGAAATTATCAAGGCCGCACCCTTATCAATGCCCAGATTTATGCGCAGCGCAGTGGCGTCACTAGTAGTTAGAGCAATCGAGAGAACCCGGGTTCGAATCCTGTGGTGTCATGTCGAACCTTGGGCAAATTCGTTCACTCTACGTTGCTCCAATTCACTCAGATGTATGAATGCGTTCCTGGCTATAGACAACGGTGGATATGTGTGTACGGACAGTCTTGCGCATTATTTGCAGCGCTGCTGAATGATTCCCAAAGAAGTCGAGATGGTGGTCGATTGAATAGATCTGCCAGGGAATAATGGGTAAAGCCCTTTCAGCAGTCGTAATGACTGGATACTGCGTTGTATAAAAACATACCATCTTTACCTTTACCAGCGCTACCGAATGCATTCCGCATAGCAGAATATACGAAGTTATAACTTTTATGCAGGCCAAGGTAGATGTGTGTTGATTTCTATTTTGTTTTGCGTCACTCAAAGACGGGCGTGCGGGTTTGTTCGGTAACTGGGAACATTTCTTTTGGGGGGGGGTTTATATAGCCAAAGTGTTTTTCCAACGGGCTTACACCTTTATTACTGCTCACTCGTCTCTATCGCCGTTCGATATCTCGGCACGTGAAAATAGTCATGCGTTCGCTTCACATGCCCGGTTCTCGTTACGTTAGACCGAAACAACGGTGGCCACTGTGAAGTGAATGTGATCAGTGATTCGCTCGGGCATAATGTTGATACGTGTATACGTAACACGCAACACTATATAGGTTGAGTTTGCTCGGTAACTGGGACAATTTCTTCTTGGGGGGTTTACAATGCCAGACTGTTTTTCCAACTGGTTTATAACATGATTATCGCCCATCGGTATCTTCGCATGTGAAAATAGTCATGCATTCGCTTCACATGTCCGGTTCTCGTTTCGTTCGATCGCGACAACGGTGGCGACTGTGAAGTGAATGTGATCAGTGATTCGGTCACGCGTAACGTGCAGCGACATTTATACGTTTATAAGTAACACACAACAATATTATGTAAGTAACCTTACCCAATGATCCTGCCAGAGGTTGAGAATAACCGCCGGTCCAAATGATCTGGCCGGGTTCATGCTGGCTCCCGTGTACTTCCACTGCAATGCAAGACGACACGTATAATTATAATAATAGCAACAACAATACTAATAGCAATAATAGCAATAATAGCAATAATAGCAATAGTAGCAATAGTAGCAATAGTAGCAATAGTAGCAATAGTAGCAATATTAGCAATAATAGCAATAGTAGCAATAGTAGCACTAATAACAATAATAGCACTAATAGCAATAATAGCAACAATAACAATAATAGCAATAATAACAATAATAACAATTATAGCTATAATAGCAATAATAACACTAATAGCAATAATAACTATAATAACAATAATAGCAATAATAGCAATAATAGCAATAATAGCAATAATAACAATTGTAGCTATACTAACAATTATAGCTATAATAACAATAATAACAATAATAGCAATAATAAACAATAATAGCAATAACAATAATAATAGCAGCAACATGGCGCTTGGCATCGTCATAGATCGACACCTTGATTTCAAGAACCAAGTGTCAAGCATCGGCAGTGTGTGAGTTCCACCATGCTATATTTACCAAATGAGCCGTTATCTCCCAACAACAACAAAGGAGTGTGTCTTTAATGTCATTATTACATCACGGCTTGACTATTGCAATTCTCTTCTGTACGGCACTTCTGTTGACAATATCGCCCCATGGAGTGACAACGCCATGTCTCTGTTGTGCATTCTTTACTGGCAGCCTGTAGCACGCAGAATAGACTATAAGCTGTTAGTGTTTACATCTAAAATTGTGCACGGCGATGCGCCAGAATACTTATCCGATCTCGTGTGACCATACACGCGAACAAGGGCTCTGCGCTCTGGCAGCAATAACATGTTGACTCTTCAGCGTACTCATGTCAAAGCTGGTCACCTCGTTTGCGATCGCCGCGGCGATTTTGTGGAACACTGTACCTGATGTATTAATGCAGTTCTCTTATTCGGTATTAACCTATTTATAATAATTATGTTTATTTATTATAATAATATTGTATAACTACGTGTGCATAGTTAAGCGATATGTATTTACATTGGCTTATTTTCATATACTGTTAGCCCTATTGAATTCTAAAAAAAAATATTATTTTAGTATATTTATTTAATTACTGTATTTATTTATATTTTATTAATGTTATTTAATATTTTAGAAACTTTCCAAACGTATTTACGTATTTTAAAAAGTAACTTATATATGTAAACATATATTAAATTAGTACATGATTATTATATTATATATTCATTAGACAATATATGATATATATATGATATATATATATATTATATTTTTATTTAAAGTAGCTTTTATACTATTTGAAGAGAATGTATGTTTATCTAGCAATTTTATGAAACTGTATTCGTCTGGCATGCTGTAACACGCCACGAACAATTTTAAATTGGATCTGCTGCTATATTAAATAAAATATATTATTATTATTATAACATCAAAAACTACAACAATAAAATTATACAGGACTTCACTGGACTGGCACGAATTCCTAGTTGGATCGACCTCTTAGTGTGTATTGAGTAGATATAGTTAAGGTATCTAGTTCATCATGTTGTTCACCTGGTATCGAAACCATTGGCATAGTACAGTCCAGCAAAAGTTGACTCATTTGTTCACCGGAACTTCGAATCACGTGAGAATACCGAGGGTAATGATACTTGCCCCTGTGAGGATGCCAAGGATAATTACACTTACCCCCGTGAGGATGCCAAGAGTGATGACACTTACCCCTTTGAGGATGCCAAGGGTGATGACACACCCGTGAAGACGACAAGGGTGGTGACACTTACTCCAGTGAGGGTGCCGAGGGTAATGGCATTTACCCGCGTGAGGATGCCGAGGGTGATGACATTTAACCAGTGAGGATGCCGAGGATGATGACACTTACCCCCCCCCCCGGATGCCAAGGGTGATAACACTTACCCCCGTGAGGATGCCGAGGGTGACGGCGAACCCGATGGGAATGGTCGGCATGAAGAGATTCTCCTTCCGTCTGTCGTTCGTTGAGCCGTAGATGGTGAGCACGAGGATGGCCGTGATCCACGCCTCGACCAGCATCCCTTGCCACGGCTCGATCTCAGAGTTGACCATCGTCGCCGACAAACCCTCGCGACGTTTGGACGGTGTCATCCTGGAGAGACAATGAAGATGATGGCACAACTGGTGCAACAGGTGACGGTATATTAAAACTATGGATTGGTAACATTTGATCATTATAATCTCCGTCTTGTTTTTGATATGGGTTTCTTTTTTAAAGGGTTTTTCTCTTATCTGAAGGTATTCAACGGTGAACCACTCTCCCCCAGAGAGCGCCACAAGGGTAACGGGTTTCAAAAGATCAACACCCTCTAAAGATGATCACCATTAGTTTGTTGGTTTGTTGCTGTATGGTGGGTGTCAGCTAATGTTAATAATACCGGTTGTTTTCCATATTCAATATGCTAATTTGAAAGTACCAAATCCAGTTGAAAACAATAAATAAATAAACAATACTGTAATAAAAAATGTGATATGTAAAGTGATTTAAGAAGTGTTTCCATTCATAATTTAATAATCTTGAAATGATCCAGCTGTTTTTAATAATAAGTTCGTACATTAGTTATTTATTGCGTCACCACATGTATACGAGTCGCGTCGGCGATTTAAACTTTTTTAGCATCCGGCTTTGACGGGCGCCATCTTTTAAAATATGTCATATATTTTATATTGGTGACCACAAACCTATACACTGGCATGCAAATTACGGTCTCTGATATGTAATTGTTACGATACGGTAACATTATTTGTATATCGGAAAAGGTCAAATGTAAAACATTTGAACCTTTCGTCTCTATTTTGACACCAACGTTGTGGTTCTAGGTGACGCAGTTATTAAGATACGCGGAAATTGGATTTGACGGTCATTTGATTAAAACAAAATGTGAAATTGCTATCCGCGTTTTTCTTTTGATTGATGTCCAAGATGACATTCTTGTAAACAAACTTCGCAACTGACAAGCGATTTTCACAGGGCCCTATTGTAGGTACATTGTAAACCAAACTAATAAACACGGGGACACAAATAATTCTTACTGTGTCCTGTGATAATGTGTTTTATAAGTGGACAGAAGTGTTTTTATTTCAAACAAGCATTGTGTCCATATCGAAAAAAGGACATCGATAAAAACATCCATATAAAATAGAAACACAAATAAAAAAATAAAAAAAATATATGTTCACAAAAACAGGATATTACAAAATTATACAGGGTCTTGATCCACTGATGCCGCAACTGCGACGTGCTGTATACGTCGCTAGTAACAATACTCTGAATAATTGTATAAACAGAACTGTTAATCCTCGTGATTAATCTAAAAATAGCTGTTCTGACACATTTACATGATTTTACATTAGTTGTAGCAAACATGTGGCTAGCGCTACATCTCATCGGCAGATTGTTCAATATTGTATATGAATTGTTGTAGGCAACACTAAATTGCTGAACATTAATTAGCTTTTCTAAAATTATCCCATAGCGCACACATATAAATATTACTGAAATATGCAGTAAACAGCTTATTCTTTACACCAGTAGAGCAAAAATGATTTTTTTGCCGTAACATGTTACTTTTGTCATAAAGAAGTCTCAATTTGGCTTGAATGCCTGTCTCATCCGATTAGTCATTACACATTATATGCCCAAGGTATTTACAAGAGGTGACTAAATTTAACATCTTTCCCCATAAAGTCATTTCCCTGGCAAGCTGAACCATGTTTAGTGTAAAATCTTAATAATTCCTTAAATGTAAACACACACACAGCTCCGTTCCGTGTTTTGGCTTAAATCCAAACTGATGAGGCGTAGTTTGCAAGTAAGTTTCCATTCTGTTGAATATCACAGTATCTGTTATTTTGGAACATATGTTAGAATGGCATATTGCCCTGTAATTATCTTCGTCACTTACCGGTCTATTTTTTTCTTTAATAACCGGTACAATAACAGACTATGAGACTGATTTCGGAACATAATAACATGCACCATAATAGAGGTTACTAGGGTAGATAATAACACCACAATTTAAGTTGTTCTGTGTTTTGCAGTAATACCATCCAGTCCTGGTGACTTATTGTGTGATAATTAATTAATAATACCCATAATTTCAACTGCATCAACAATAATTCCATTATTGTCATTGATGGAATCAAAGTGAACATTGTCACAGCGGCTATCCTTCACATCGTTAAATATATTTTCGTAGTGCTTCCACATTGACCCAATATCGACATCACCATGTGTACCATCAATGTCCGTTGGTAGTTTAACTTTACTGTTCGTATGGTTCTTAGTTTCCTTCCAGAACTGTCGATGATATTTTTGACATAACGTTTGTATAATGGAATAAGCAATACAAGTTTCTTTATCTGTTTTACATTTTCTGACCGCATTCTTAAATTTGCTTCTGGACAGTTTCATAACATTAAAATTAAATCTTAGAAAGATCAGCTTTTTAATTTACTATAACAAATTCAAGACAAACATTAATTCTTTGGCTCGTCCCGTCATCCACGGATACGAATAGTCTCGAATACACTTTCGCATATAATTTCTCTCTCTCTCTCTCTCTCTCTCTCTCTCTCTCTCTCTCTCTCTCTCTCTCTCTCTCTCTCTCTCTCTCTCTCTCTCTCTCTCTCTCTCTCTCTCTCTCTCTCTCTCTCTCTCTCTCTCTCTCTCTCTCTCTCTCTCTCTCTCTCTCTCTCTCTCTCTCTCTCTCTCTCTCTCTCTCTCTCTCTCTCTCTCTCTCCCTCCCTCCCTCCCTCCCTCCCTCCTCCCTCCCTCCCTCCCTCCCTCCCTCCCTCCTCCCTCCCTCCCCTCCCTCCCTCCCCCCTCTCTCCCTCTCTCTCTCTCTCTTCTCTCTCTCTCTCCTCTCTCTCTCTCCTCTCTCTCTCTCTCTCCTCTCTCTCTCTCTGTATGTGTGTGTGTGTGTGCGTGCGTGCGTGTGTGTGTGTGTGCGTGTGTGTGTGCGTGTGCGTGCATGTATGTCGTTCACCAGCAGGATATTATGAGAACTGTTTACTTCAAACGATGAAACAAAGAACAGTTTATATTTAACAAAAACACGAGGAGAAAACTAATTCTGAATGCTACTGTAACTAAGCTAAGTTCACTCACTCACTCCACACATGTCGGCCTCTGAGGTTGAACATTAGTGGCTTCAATCATCTGTCTCCAGATCCCTCTGTCTGCCATTGCCGTCTTCAGCTCCTCCTTCTCTAGACCCACATCTTCCTTTAAGCAGTCGATGTAAGTTGCTGCTGGTCTTCCTGCCTTGGTTCTTCCATGTGTCGGTTGCCACAATATGGTCTTAGATGCCATTTCATCCTTATGTCTGTAGCAGTGTCAGGCAAATTTCAGTCGTCTTTTTCTTACCTTATTAGTGACTTTACATATTCCACTGTATAGTTCTATGTTTGTCAAATGCTGTTGCCAGTGAATGTTAAATGCGGCTCGAAACATTCTTGTATAAGATCCGTCTAGTTGTTTGTTAAGTTTTTTGTTATTGTCCATGTTTCGCATCCATAGAGTACCACATACTCTACTGTTACAATAAACTGTCGCTGCTTGATTTTGCGCGGGAATGTAGAATTCCATATTAGGTTTATTTGGTTGAGTGCTCTCCACGCCATTGCCTTACTGGTTTTGATATATTTGTCTGTTGTGCAGACCCAGGAGCCAAGGTATTTGTAGTCTTCAACATTCTCTAAAACAGCTCCTTCCCTGGCAACGATGCTGGTGTTTCCTAATTGGTTGAATGCGATATATTATTTATTTTTTCCACGATTGATCTTTAAACCAATCCTTGCACATGATGTTTCCGTCGTGTAAGTCTAGGCACACACCAGCCGATTTTCGGCACACACCAACCGACTAGTCGGCGTAAAAACCGTCGGCCGACGGCAGTCGGTTGGTGTGTGCCAAATTTAAGCCCGACGGTCGGCCTTATAGCGCCAACTAACGCCGATTCGAATGTTGAATCGGCGGTCGGCGTTAATCGGCGGTCGGCGTTAGATAAGGAGGTATCCGGTGACAAGTCGGTGCATATCCGATGACGAGTCGGCTGGTGTGTGCAGGTTTTTTGTCATAACACGACGGTCGGCGGTAACTTGGCCAATAAGAAATCATAGCGCGATCATGTGATAGTCCTCGATACAAGTCAAGGCTAAGCCCGGCGTCTTTTTTGAGTTTTCAAACCATTTCGGGCCACATGTTTTCAATTTTTACTTTCATATTTTACTTACCTGGTGGGTAACCAACGTTTCAGAAAGTGGTAGATTATGTTTTATCCTATTTCCATTGACCATCATCATTTTTTTGGCTTGTTCTTAAAACAGGCGCCACAAATAAACCTAATTTCCACCTGACTTTGTAAGTTTGTTTTACGCTTCCGACACGAATCGCCATTTTGTTTTGTGATAAACGCTACCTCTGGTGGCGCCGCTACCGGGCGCATATATATTAAGCCTTAAAAATCGAAATCTAAAACATGGTATCTTACTTTAGAAATGCCACGAAATCGAACACATGGTATCTGTCTTTAGAAATACCACGAAATCGAACACATGGTATGTTACTTTAGAAACACCACGAAACCGAACACACCTACTTTATAACTACAGTCGACCCTCGCTTTACGATCTCCTCAGTAATACAGCCACCTCGCAATTAAGGTTACCCTAGGTTAGTGACAGACAATAAAATATAGGAAATTAGTTTCGATAATACGGTCACCTCGTCATTGGTGTCATTTTTTATCCAGACCCGAGTGTGACCTTAATAGTGGGGTTTCTAACAACATGTGGTATCTTACTTTATAAATACCACAGCATCGAACACGTGCTATCTTGCTTTATAAATACCATAACATCGAACACGTGGTATCTTACTTTATAAATACCACGAAATCGAATATGTTATATCTTACTATATAATTTCCACGAAAACGAACATGTGGCGTCGTACTTTATATATCTGATTCAGCTAAAGAAAGCGGATACAAATGTAATTTCTTACAGGTACACGAAGCCCGTTCCAGCCGCTCCGGCAGCACACTGCGCGATGACGTAAAACAGCGCTGCAATACAAGCGAAACACAAACATCAACGCCAACAGAAGATACAGTCTTGTTATTCTATAGACCTACTATCTACATCTCCCATCCCCTTATCTGTCTGTGCAGTTTTGTAAAATGACCGCCACTTGTGTACGCTGCAAAATCTGGAATGACGTCAATCTTTAAAATGGTTCCTTTGGTGTATAGAATAGATGAGCAAAGTGTCTGGCTTTTATCCGAAAGTACACAATCTTTTCACTTATCCGTTGGACTAAACGGGAATAGCAGGCTTTGCCGCCACCTTTCAAAATGGCGGATATGTTTTAAAGTCAATGAAGGTCAAATGCAATGTATTTGAAAAAAATACATGCAACTTTGTGGCTCTGTGTTATGTAGTTCTTGAGATGTGGGAATGATATGCTTTGAAGGGCGCCATCTTTAAAAATGGCGGATATAGTTATGTAGACGAAGGAAAAAGTTATTTTTTTTGTAATCGCTATCCTCCAAGCTATTCAAAAAACGTAAACTATATCGCTCTAAGTAAAGTAGATATTTGAAGACAGCCATATTTTAAAATGGCGGATGCTGATGTCGGAGAAGTCCAAAAGTAAAAAATATATGAAATCGTTCGACCATAAAACCTATATCTAGATACAAATATTATTGCTCTATGTAACGCATTTATTATGATATGGGGAAATTGAATTTGGCGGCCATTTAAAAAAATGGCCGCCATTTGTTAACGCAGTAAAATCTGGAATACCTCCAATCTTTAAAATGATTCTCTTGGTGTGTAGAGTAGACGAGCAAAGTGTCTGTTCACCTAACCACTGGACTAAATGCCTTGTTCACTTAGAATATCTTTAGCGACTTAACTTTAAACTGGTTTATAACGTAGAATTGTTCACCATGCCACGCCACGCGTCCTGTCTGCAGTTGTTCCATGCTACGCCAGGTTTACCTAACCGGTTTAACTTCGCGTGTAAGACAGTTATGTAACTTTGAATTATTGTAGAAAGGACGCTTGGCGTAGGGAACAATTACCTACGTCTTAGCACGATTTAAAGTTTTATTTAAAGTTATATTTTTCTGTGGGAACACGGCAATATATTTCACACAATAATTTCTTTGCATATTCATACAAAATCAACCTGATTTAATCATCAGTATTAAAACTCCTCCCTCAGTTCGATTTTGTTGCTTCTCACGCTTCAGACTAATTTCACAAAAAGGCAAACATATCGGGAATACACTGTTATAATGCTAGTTCGTTTGTGGATACTTGTTTCGTATTGGTGAAATTAACAACAAACTATAAAATTAATTTCGACCTCGTCGGTTCGAAACTAGATATAGGACTCGAGTCGGGTAGTAATGATTTAGCCGAAAACAGTTTCGTCAA
The DNA here is from genome assembly GCA_963995525.1 of Escarpia spicata. Lineage (NCBI taxonomy): Eukaryota > Metazoa > Annelida > Polychaeta > Sabellida > Siboglinidae > Escarpia > Escarpia spicata. The sequence continues at coordinate 3,157,232 of OZ023211.1, forward strand.
AGTTCAAAAGGGGTCGAAGCCACGGCCGGATTTTTTTTAGTGTTTATGTTATCGAATCAGCTAAAAGGATGGCTAATAGCCTTATCTAGCTAGAGACAGTAGTCGATCATCAGGATCACACTGCAAATACTACTTACACTACTAACACAATACATTATATTTATTATTATAAAACAATAATGTTCTGTATCTGTTTGTTCGTTTGTTTGTTGACCCATATCTCCGTTACTTTTGCATGGATGAAGCTGACATTGTATATGTTATCTCCCGGGCCTATTGGGGGGTGGGGGTGGTTCGTATATTTAGATGTTTCGAAATTCATCCAGGGGTGAAGATCTGGAGAGATCAAATAAATACAACTGCCATTTTATCCCCGGGCAACGCCGGATAACTCGGCTAATCTGTTATAAAACAATAGTTCTCTGCATGTCTGTCTGTCTGTTTGTGGACTCATATCTCCGTTGGTTTTGCAAGTATGTGGCTGACATTTCTTATGTGATCTAGAGGGTACGTTGGGACACTTTGAGATCTAGATTTGTTTGCAATTAGTCTGGGGTGGGAACCTTGGCCGTCACCATGTTAAAATAACAATTATCTCTGCCTGTTTTGCAAGTGTGGAGTTGATATTTTGTATGCGATCTAGGGGGCCCATTGGGTTGGTTCGTAGATATAGATTTTTTTAATAGAAATTCGTCCGGAACGGTGGAGATATCGGGGGCTAGTATGGACATAAATGAATCGGTTTCGCGATAACCAAATGAGCCGAGGTAGCAGTTTTAAACAATAATTTCGTAACCGTCTAACCCCAGTCATCCTTGTGATGTAGACTTCTCACAGTAATGTTGATCTTAAATCAACCTATATTGTTTCCCTAACAGTAAAATATCTATACATTATTAGGCTAAGTTTGAGGCTGTGAAAGTGTATCTCGTCCGAGGCGCCTAGGTTCAATTGTCGCCCTCTATTTTCATTCGTTTCCATAAAGCATTAGTCTCTAATCCACCGAGTGGCAATGCATTTCAAAATACACATACGTGGCTGTTTTGAGTTATTTTCATACGAAGTTACGTACTTGCTTTACCACCTATCGGAGTAATATGGAAACTGTATCGTAATTAGTGACTCTACAGGTGAAGCCACTGAGAACGGCGTAATTTATTAACAGCGATAACTGATGTCCTTTGTTTGTTATACTCCTTGTGGCGGTGTAAACTAGTGGGAAATTAATGCAGTTAATGTGGTCACCCTGCTAGTGAAGTCATTTTGACCCAGCCCAGGGGGTGACCTTAACCGAGCGGTCGCACGTCACTTGCCATGTCAATTACATAACGGCTAGTCTAGTTCAACGGGCAATCAAAAAGGATGCGATAAGGATCGTTTTTACATTGTTCAGTTATTGAGTCGTCGAATTCTAAGTAATGCGCCAACGCACGTTTTTGTAAGTCTTATGCAACGACGAGTGTTTGGTGTAATAACAACTACGAGTGTTTGGTGTATTAACAACTACGAGTGTTTGGTGTAATAACAACTACGAGTGTTTGGTATAATAACAACTACGAGTGTTTGGTGTAGTAACAACTACGAGTGTTTGGTGTAGTAACAACTACGAGTGTTTGGTATAATAACAACTACGAGTGTTTGGTGTAATAACAACTACGAGTGTTTGGTATAATAACAACTACGAGTGTTTGGTGTAATAACAACTACGAGTGTTTGGTGTAGTAACAACTACGAGTGTTTGGTATAATAACAACTACGAGTGTTTGGTGTAGTAACAACTACGGGTGTTTGGTGTAGTAACAACTACGAGTGTTTGGCGTAGTAACAACTACGAGTGTTTGGTATAATAACAACTACGAGTGTTTGGTGTAATAACAACTACGAGTGTTTGGTGTAGTAACAACTACGAGTGTTTGGTGTAGTAACAACTACGAGTGTTTGGTGTAGTAACAACTACGAGTGTTTGGTATAATAACAACTACGAGTGTTTGGTGTAGTAACAACTACGAGTGTTTGGTGTAGTAACAACTACGAGTGTTTGGTGTAGTAACAACTACGAGTGTTTGGTGTAGTAACAACTACGAGTGTTTGGTATAATAATAACTACGAGTGTTTGGTGTAATAACAACTACGAGTGTCTGGTGTAGTAACAACTACGAGTGTTTGGTATAATAATAACTACGAGTGTTTGGTGTAGTAACAACTACGAGTGTTTGGTGTAGTAACAACTACGAGTGTTTGGTGTAGTAACAACTACGAGTGTTTAATTGGTGTAATAAAAACTACGAGTGTTTGGTGTCATGACAACTACGAGTGTTTTGGAATAATAACAACTACGAGTGTTTGGTGTAATAACAACAACGAGTGTTTGGTGTAATAACAACTACGAGTGTTTGGTGTAATAACATCTATGAGTTTTGGTGTGATAACAAATACAAGTTTTGGTGTAGGGGCCTAATAACGACGGAAACTTTTGATGTATTAAGAACAACGTGTGTTAGTGTAATAAAAACGGCTAATTTTTAAGTAATAACTATAACGAGTTTAATATGATAACAACGAAACATTTTGACGTAATAACCACAACGAAGTTTCACGTATTAACAATATTACCTCAGAATATGGTGCCATTTGTGGTGGTGGAAATGTTGATTTGTAAAGTAATTATCATGTATTTTTTTATAACAGACCATAAGGTAAATTTTTGCGCGGTATCCAGTCCTGATGATTGCTCACAGCGCTTTACACTTTACTCCCCAACAATATGTTTAATCGAACACCATCTCGACCTACTCTGGGAAGCATTCAGCCACTCTGCAATTACTGCGCGAAAACTTTTCGTACCAAAACATCTACCACTGTCTACAGCCAGGTACTTTTTCATTCAGCTGAGTGAACTGTAGCAACGTTGAGCGAATTACTAAATACTTATCGATACATCTTAACCTTAGTGGTAGGAGTTACGACATGATAACCATATTACCTCTGAAAACGGTGATCTTTGCACTGATGGCCATGCTGAACGTCACGGCCGGATTCATGTGCCCGCCGCTGAAGTCGCCGAAGGTCCACGCCATTGTGCACACGATGAAGCCCATACCGAGGGCCGTCTGGACTGGTCCGCCGAGACCGTCTTCTCCCCATGTCAGAGGCAGGGCACACTGCACCGACATCAGCATGAAGGTGGCGATGAACTCGGCGAAGACATCTCTCCACAGCGACGCAGAGCGAGGCTCCTCAGCCAAGCGTTCTTTGTAGGTGCTTAGATTCATTGTTCACGCCTTCAACGTCCTACGAAGTCGACAAAACCTGCTGAAACGTTGAAGTCACGAAAGATGTATGTCTACCGCCTTAGGTAATCACGTAAACGGCGTTGATAAATTATATCGATTCATGTGCGTCTATTCGCCAACAACCGTCTGCCACGGGAGTGTTACCACAATTGTTTCGCGATGCACCTTCGATAAACTTCATGCGTAAATAGTTTGACGGTTTCTGTAGGCGTGTCTCTGCCCGTCGATCACTGACCTCGCAACGGAAGCCTATACAGAGGCTGTCCATTCACAGACGACTGTAGTAGCCACTATTGCATGTATAAGATCTAGTGTATCAAGACAGACAATACCTGTGATTGTCATAATAGCATATTCGACACAAATGCGACATTTAATGGTAGAACGTCGTTTGTTACTGTGATATTATGCTGTACAGAATAACCTCCGTGACGTTTATTTTGTTTATTATTGTTATTATATATATATATATATATATAAATATATATATATATATATATATATATACACCCACAACACGCGCACGTACGAACGTACACACATTTATTTGACCATAATACTGTACCTTAATTTCATAATTTTACATGTTGAAACACAAATGATAATATTATAAAATATAGTCTCCCATTCTAATGGGTAACATGCCAATGGAAGGCACTAGTTGGAGGATCGGTACAGGCAACGGGCAGAGCGAAAGGGGAGGAAGGTCTCCTCAAACCCCGGACATCCCCTATTTCCATGCCATACACTGCTTCCTTCTGGCCGCCGCTTTCAACTCCCTCACTCTTAAAAGAATCGCAGTCAATACTCATTTTATCCCTCGACAATTAGACTAATGAACGAGTAACTGTCCTTCGTTCCCTCCATCTCTGCCAGTCTTCCCTGCCAGTCTGACAATGAATGAGCCTGAGATGATTTATGATTTGTGAGATGATTTAAACATTGCAACTTATTTAACATATTTAACATATCTGACTTATTTTAACTTATTTAACCGATATAACTTTTATTACAATTTTTTCATGTTTATATTGCATGTACATTTGTTTTATTTGTTTTAGTATGCTGCTACACTCCACATGAATTTCCTCCCACGGGACAATAAAGTATTGTGCTTGTGATTGATTGTAGGTGACCCAACAACTTCGCCAAAGTTCACTGTGACAAAATGTCAACTATTCTAGGAGAATTGGTGTTAGTAGTATGATCAAGATAACCATTACTACGTATGCACTAAGTCACACTGCTAGAAATCTTGACCGCAATCAGAGCAGCCAATCCGATAACCTAATGCGGCCACCTATCTCTGTCGATTTATCTGTGATATCTACGCCACAATGGCAGCAGTATAGGGGCTACCTGAAGACCTCGGGCTTCGGGCGTGAGAGCCATTGCTACTAATCCATTTACTGCTGCAGCTGCTGTGGCTTCTAATTCTGGTATACAGCAACGCGTATGGATATGGCAACGGTTACGACTACGACTACGACTACGACTACGACTACGACTACGACTACGTCTACGGCTAAGGCTACAGTTAGAACGACTGGTAGCGACGTTGACATAAATACTTGTACTGATAGTGAGCTATTGCTACTGCTATCATGACTCTTATACGGCTACGGCTACGGCTACGACAACAGCTTCTGATATTGCTACTGATGCGGCTACTGCTGCTACTACTGCTACTGCTGGTGATATGGATACTGCTACCACTACACCTACCACTACACCTACTGCTGCACCTACCCCTACATCTACCAATACACCTACCACTACGTCTACAGCTGCAGCTACCCTACCGCTACACCTATCGATTCCACTAAACTGTACCACTCCATCTACCAATACACATACCACTACACCTAACGCTACACCTACCACTGCACCTACCGCAACACCTACCACTATACCTACCACTATACCTACCGCTATGCCTACCACTACACCTACCGCTACAACTACCACTACACTTACTACTACACCTACCGCTACACCTACCACTACATCTACCACTACACCTACCGGTCTACCTACCGCTACATCTATTGCATCCACTACACTTACCACTACACCTACCGCTACACCTACCTCTACACCTACAGCTGCACCTACAGCTACACCTATCGCATCCACTACACTTATCGCTACACCTACCGCTAAACCTACATATACTGCTACCCCATACCGCTACCCTACCCCTATCGACACAACTGCGGCTACATCTACCACCACTGCCACTACGTCGCACTCTCCTACAACACTCAGCACGACTTTTGCAATTTGATAGTCCAGAAGTTTGGCAAGGTTCCTCTGAGACAAAGGCTTTGTGTCATAGCGAGAAAAAACACACACATCCGCCTTTTATTGTTTCAACGCCTTCGCCCTCTGTAGGCGGAGTGATATCGCTGTCAACGCAAGTGAATGATGCGACAATAACTCGGTCAGATAAAGTTTCCTTCACACCCGATTTAACTGAGTGTCTGGCGTGACGTACTCGGCAACAAGGGATCTGAGGTGGTTAGCCACGTAGTGGACATGGACCTAACTATATCTCGACGGTTGTTAAATAAATTGCTAGTTTTTTTCCAGATGGTTCGTATTTGTGTGTGTATTTAATGTTGAGCTGTATGAATGTTGGTAAAGTATGATACGTAGCGAGCTCATTAGGGCCAAAAATATAGCAATAGTTACGAATAGCCCTTTTTAAATGCAATAATGTATTGATACTTCACATATACAAGGAGTTCATGTATAACAACATCTACATGCATCTCAACGTGAATGAAAATTAATGAGAGATACACCATCCAGATTAAGAAAGATATTTGATATGGTGGATTCAACGTTTCATGTGAAAAGAAGAACAATAATTGTTATCACGTACATTTTAGATTCACGCTAAAGGTTGTTCGGCAGGTGGAGCCACAACTACAATTCCTGCTAGACTAAGGTTTGATCGGAAGATGGCACCATTTATCCTCTATACCTGCGTATTCTTAGTATCGCTTAACCGACTCTTGCCTGGCTGCGTGACTTCGCCAGAACGATAGTCTGGCTCAGAGTTGCGTTTTGACTGCCCACTTGTTGACACCCACGAGAGCTGCCACCTAGTGAAAATACATGTGATTAAAAGGAACTAAATTACGAAAAGAAGTTTAATGTCGGTTTATTTTGTGTGTGACATGCTTCAATATAAGTTCAATGTTGAATAGTTGTTACAGTATACTATTATCTGATAAAAGTGTACCCTTATTTCATTTGTTATTTCATAGCCCGAGAGCCAATCATCGTCTCTACCCGAATCTGGGGTAAAGCCCCTACCGGTAACATTGGCTGGAGCTTAATAATAAACTTTTAATTATTTATCAAATATTTCGCATTGGCGCTTTACTAGAACAGAGACAAAAGACTGGGCGTGAATTAACGGAATATAGATGCTAAACAACAACTGATATAAGTAAACCAAATGAAAAATCCGTATTGCCTTTGTTGTTGGTTAAACGTTCTATGCAGCATTCGTATTCTGATTGAGTATCGCCATCTACCAGACTAAATCTATACTATTTTCAAAAATAATCCGCCGCTGTTTGTTAAAAGACGCTGCGTGTTTGTACTTAAACTTCTATAAGTTAGCAATCGAATTTATATAGAAAGAACATGTGTGACGAAAATACGATTTGTTTACATTTGAACCAAATCCATAGTATAGGCCTAAATGGATATGACCTATTAACCTATTCTAACATATCATCTCAACATTCAACAACTTCTGCTTTGGAAATCGATACAGCGTGCCAGGTAAGAACTCCGTGGTTAGAAGGCGGTTCGAACAACTTAGTCTGGTCATTTAAGGAACCATTATACGAAGTACGGCACGTTATTTGAGGACATAATTGAGACCCCAATCCCACGTTAGCACGTAACCTAAGTCTCCAAAAAATATACCGTTTGTTAGCATTTGTACTAATAGCTTCTCAGCTGATTATGTCACAATTACGTAAGTTGTTTTATGTATACCACAGCCGGTATAGCAGTCCAGGTAGTTTACGACGTAAATTATCGTAAGAAAGTTGCTTTCAATATAAGGTCCGGCGCGTCACAGGAACCTGGCGCGTCATAACAGTGCTGTCGTCACAACTCTAGCCTCGAGTTTTGAGCAAGTTGTCAGCCTTTAAGATATTGGACATTTTATTGGAATTTTCCACTCTTAGACCTTATTCTGATTAAACCAATGACGTGAATATATTAATTGTTGTAGCAAATCGTTAGTTTGTATAACTCTTTTCTATATTATAAAACACTTCGTTCTCTGTTTGTATGTGCACCCACATCTCCGATATTCTTGCATGTTCCGGGCTGAAATTTTGTATATGATCTACCGGACCCATTGAGATGGTTCGTAGATTCAGACATTTTCGAAATTAGTCCGGAGGTGGAGAACTTGGGGGACTCAGTAATTTAAAAAGGCTGTACGTGGAGTTCCAGCCGTGAATTTGATGTTTTTCTATATAATTGTACATGTAATTATTCCATGTACAAATGTTTCACTGGGTTTATGCAGACAAATGTATTTGTTTTTATATTATCAACGTTACAAAATCCCGGACGCGTAACCCAGTTTCCTGTTGCTGGTTACGTCAGTTACACGGGTGAGCGCGTGCGATTTCTGGAAAAAGGTTGTCCTAACTAGTAGGCCATTGACCAGTTAAAATTATTTAATGGGGGTAAGCTGGAACCATTTGGGATGGGTTCAGGGTGTCTGAATCTCAAATATTGGGCATTTGAAGTTTGGTATATTTTCAGTGTTCATAATTATGTAAACAATACTTTTTTAGATTTCAGTGCTGAGTATGTATATGACTATGATTTGAGAATGTCTATGGCTGCCTTTTTGCCGGGTATCTCAGCTTGTAGGTGTATAACACCAACAATTTGCCTTTTATTTCCCTTTAATTTAAACAACACAAACCCATGCCGTTATTCTTGGGGTTTCCCCATTGTATTTTAGGTACCGTTGTAGATGTTGTCATGAATACGTCTCGCCAATATGCAAGAGTAGAAATCCTATATAATACAATAATGAACAAGATCTACCTGTCGTTGGTCACGTCCAAATGTTTACAGGTAGCGCCCTCTTTCGCATTTCGTATATTTCCTACAGATGGAGCTATGTGTCATTTTATCATTTAGCTTCGAATTATCGTCCGTCAAATTAGTGTAATATACATATTCAGTGTCAAAAGTTATATTGGATAATTAGGAATACGACTAATCTATATTATAAAACAGTTCGTTCTCTGTTTGTTTGTCCACCCACAGCTGCTCCGTTAGTTTTGCGTGTATCGAGCTGAAGTTTCAACCCAGCATACGCTGTTGCTGGTGACGTCAGTTAGACGGTTGAGCGATTGAGATTGGTATTTCTGGCAAAAGATTGTCCTAACAACTAGGCTAGTGATCAGTTACCATTTGTTAATGCGGGTAGGCTGGAAACATTTGGGATGGGTTTGGGTTTTCTAGTACATATATCTGCCCCCCCCCCCGGGCAACGCCAGGTAACTCAGCTAGTTAATTATAACAATGTCAGTCATCAGAGGCAGCCTAATAGACGAACCAGCGCAGCCGTAGGTGGATCTATGCTGAGGAGTTGGGTAGGTTCTATCATAATAAAAACATAAACGCCATGATTATCAGGTCAGCCCTGATCCACCTGTTAGGCTGTTCCTATTCAACATGCGATACATGTAGGCCTAAACATGTTATTCGACTCGAATATTTAAATGCAAATGTTAATTAAACACATTTAGGCAGCCGAGTACTTATAGTTTATACTTCTAACCTATGCGATAAGATATGTATATATTATGTGCTTTTAGCATAATACATATGTATGTTTGTTAATATAATATAAATATACACATTGTTTAGTATTTTAACAAATTGTAGATATTCTGCTATACGTTATGTATAGCATCCTTGTATTTGTATGAATAATGTATAGTTAAATCCTACTATACTACCTTTGAATTATTATTATTACTAAGTAGTATTTACAGTTATTTATAATAATTTATTATTTAAAGCAACATGGTATATCTGAACGAATTGTCTTATTATGTTATATTAATTATTTAAATTTATAAATATGATATTGTTATGCATATATCTGTCTTATGCATATGTCTATCCACCTCTCCGTCTGTACGTCTGTCTGTCTTGGTCATTTTATGTGACATATTGACAGAAGCCATCAGTAAAATACGAAGGAATGTTAACTACTGCCCACCTGGACCCTCGTGGGGAGTGGTATACTTTGATGATTATACAGGGACTACTGTTGTAGGCCGGTCGTGAACACGAATCATTTACGACGCACGTAATGAATCACTTGATTTACATCAGTAACACCCACGTGAATTTACTCCTCTATTATTCAGCGTTTCTTCTTGGTAATTCAACAACAAAGAGCCATAACCATAGTCGTAAACAGGTGTACTATCTGCCTTATTTCAACAATCTAAACCATACTAGTTTGTTCAAATCAACTGTCCCCCATAAAGAAAACAACGAAACTGTGTCACCCGCAACCTCCTGATAACACGACAATATTCATCACAGGTTCGGTGAGCTTCTTAACAGTGTTAAATAAATCACAAACCTCTGTTACCCGTCTATACAACCAGCAATCATATAACACACAAGACATTGCGAACGCTTGTTGGTGATGCCTTGAAACGCCCCAGGGCGGGGATAAGTATCGCCTTGTCATTCACTGCATAGCGTGGCTTCCAGTAGACGTGGTGTTTAGTATGTAGAATGTAGATAAGCGTTATTTAAGTAAGGGGACTTTATTGTTGATAATCAACATATCTATACAGGCTGTGCACGGTAGGATGAGTACAGTAGATAACGATGAAACGAAGGTAGGAATGCACTCTTCAATGAAAATGACATTTATTTATTTAGTGTTGTTAGTTTGCAACAGTATACATCATAAATAAATCCTTATCAACAACACAATCACTAGATTCAGCGCACGCTTGTCTTGTGTTCTCGAGAACTAACGACGGCAAACATAATTATCGCCTGCTCTAGACTGTTCTATAAATAGCCGCAGACACCAAGCGTCGGCCGACAAAATACTTCAGCTGTGGAATAGCGCAATCTTTACAGGGCCCCTTAAACTTATGCTTTGTATAATTGTAACATATTGCGCTGCTCAACGGCAATACGGCAAAGTAATGGTTTGCAAAGCTTGATATGCCCCTTTATCGAGAGGGCTAGGTGGAAATCACAGGATGGAGATCGTTGCATGGAGATCGTTGGTGGAGGTACTTAGATGGAGATAGTTGGATGGAGATCTTTGCGTGGAGATCATTGGGTGGGGATAGTTGGGTGGGGATAGTTGAATGGATATAGTTGGGTGGGGATAGTTGAATGGATATAGTTGGGTGGAGATCATTGGATGAAGATCGTTGAGTGGAGATAGTTGGATGGAGATCGTTAGATGAAAAAAGTGTAATCATTATCAGAACATAAGAGCTGGCCGTGGATATAAAGCTACGTAGTCATAATAACTGGTACCCTTCAGCATTTCGATAACGCGGCAAAATTTAAAACACACACTATGTTTAGTTCACGGCTCGCTAATGATGAAGCGTTGCATAAACCTAAGCAAGTTGTCAGAACATACGTTTATTCGAACGCACGAAGGATGAAAATATAGTCTCGTAATCATAACGTATCAACAATTGCAACATACTAGGCAACAACAGGAAACAACACAAGAATGCTACGAATGAGCACTTGCAATTACTTAGAATTCGAATTTGTATACAATGATTGTATTTCCTTATAATGCATTTATAGTTATCAATAATTCGATCCTCATTGAACTTTATAAGTTGCATAAGCATATCATCACGGTAATACAGTGAAATGCGCTCAGCAGAATCGCGGGTAACACAATGATTCATTTAGTTAACTACTACCATATTTATTAAAATGCATCCCTTAAATGAGTTTATGCGCGGAGTGATTATAATAATCCAAAGCATCAGTCTTCAGACGCGCCGGTTTAGGTTCTAAACCAATGGCTACACAGGCAAACACACGAAGACCCTACACGTGAAATCGGAGGATCCCAGTAGTTAGCGTTCTCTAGGAAACCTGCAATGAAACAATATATGTAGTTAGCTTAAAGTTTGATACATCTCTGTGTACTACTACGACTACTACTACTATTACTACTATTACTACTATTACTACTACTACTACTATTATTACTACTACTTCTACTACTACTACTACTACTACTACTACTACTACTACTACTACTACTACTACTACTACTACTACTACTACTACTACTATACAACAGCTACTACTATTACTACTACTACTAATTATTATTATTATTAAAAGCTATTAATCTGCGTAATGAATAATGTGTTAAAATAAACTGCATTCTTTCTTTAAAGATGCATTTATTTTAAATTTTATTTTAAATTCTTTCCTCACTGCAGTTCCATTAAACCTAACAGATTTGCTCCCCAGACACAGAAATGAACGATTTTAAAGCTGCATTCTGAGACCGTTCATCTTTTACATACACATTTCCAGTATATCAGCAAGTCCACGCATTGTCACATTTCTCAACTCCATATACGCATTTTGTTAACATAATTTGCAATAAGGTAACACGGCGCAAAGGTGAAAAGTTATATCCGCGTGTTATACATTTATTGTTCCGCTGGGCTTGTAATCGGTAATTTTGGAAACTTATAATTTATCTAATAACATATCGAATGTAAAAGTTACATATTTAGGTCTATATATGGTAACAAGTATGATCAAATAAGTAAATATTTGTTATGTTGCACACACAAGTTCTTAAAAACTGGTAGTGCCGCTCAGATTGCAACTCTAAGTATTATAAAAGGGGCGAGGCATGAAGCCGGTTCCCAAACAAGAGAGGCATAGATGTACTTTATAGGCTACGGGTGTCCCAAATTGATTTTATCTTCAACCCAAATCACGACACAGAGGGGCTATAGATCGGACAAAAAGTATCTTGACCAGTCGATAACACTTTCTATGGGGAAAACCCCAGCAGGTATGATGGTGTGCATTGGCATGTGCACCTTTATAGAAGTATAAGCATAGGTTATTTTTAAAATTTATTGTGACATAATAATAATAATTTATTGCTATTATGCCAGGCAGCTTAAGAATACTTGTATAACATTATAACAATACCACATAATAAGTTCATTACAAATGGGATAATTTACTTTCCCCCCAGCATTGAAAATCTTCTGCAAAAATGTTTATACGGAAGAGCGGGCGGGATAATTCGTATCTCATAAGGAAACATGAATAACTTTGGTTTTAAACGCCACTGAAAATTATTAAACTGTAAATTTGAAAGAGTTGCCTAACTGGCATACACACCCAAGAACAATGCTCACCACAAATAAAATTTAAGTTCTAACAACTTTTCAAAAAACTGCAAATCGGTACTTTTGTTTATCAGACATGAGGATAAAAAGTATTAAGTTACGCAGTGCAAATGCATACGTAGTCGTAATAACCGAATAAAGCGCATTGATTAATTCTTATATAACTCGCTAAACATATTCCCATCAGTTGCTCACATGAGCACACGCATTACATTTCTTTTGAAAACATACTGCATTTACAGCACAATTACATTTAAAATTTGTATTAAGAAATACTTGAAATTAACGCACACGTGCAATGATTAACACACCAATTAGTTACGAGGAACTCCCTGATTAACGTGGGACAGAAAACGGTCGTAAGACAACTCAGTGTTCACAAGGTATTAATTTTTTCCTATGCAAAATTAGGAATTCACAGTATCCACTTTCTCTACGTGGCATTTTTTCTCATTGGGTATTAAAATATGAAATTTGCCCACTGTTTTCCGATCGGCGACTTCGGAGCAATTGTGACTTGCTTAATATAATGTCCGCCTGTGGGATTAGCAATCAGTCCATCATTAAAATTCGAAGTGTCATACAAGTTCTTTACTTGACTGTATGGATTACTCGAACTTCCCCTACGAATAAATATTAGAGATCTTATCGTGTCAATTATATCTATTTCACAATAATTTGTTATAACGATTTCACGGGATGCAACTGTACTACATATCAAAAGGCAAACATATTTACCTTTCACTTCTCTGTCAGGGAATAACTAGTTCTGCCAATACGGTCGACACACCAGACGTAAATCAGAGTTGCTACAGCGCCACCTAGCATCGGACCCGCCCAGTACACCTGCCGGGAAAAAGAGGAATTCCACTCTAAATCGCCATTGACACATACCGGAAACAAAGAGGACATTCGTGTTCTTGTGTAGCGCGGTCCCCTGTCCTTAATACTGTACATATTTCATCCCATAGTATTATACAAATTAACTCAGATAACATGTCAACGTATATAAGAAACATTTTACAATGTTGCACTTACTGAGGGAAACATATCCATTCATTAACAACATTTCATAAACGTTTGTAAACTAGTACTGGTGTGTACATTGTGATGAAAAAAATAAGCAGTGAAGAAATTATCAACGCCGAACATAGAATGCGAATCATGGCCCTTACCAATACCCAGTATTTTATTTGGAGCGTAGTGGCGCAGTAGTTAGAGTAATCAAGAGAACCCGGGTTCGAATCATGTTCTGTCGTGTCGAACCTTGGGCAAGTTCGTTCACTCAACGTTGCTCCTGTTAACTCAGCTGTATGAATGAGTACCTGGCTATAGACAGTGGTGGATGTTTGTGTATGGACAGTCTTGCGCATTAATTGCAGCGTGGCTGAATGATTCCCAGAGACGTTGAGATGGAGTTCGATTGAATAGATATGCTGAGGGAGTAATGGGTAAAGCCCTTTCAGCAGTCGTAATGACTGGATACTGCGTTGTATAAAAACATACTATCTTTACCTTTATCAGCGCTACCGAATGCATTCCGCATAGCAGAATATACGAAGTTATAACTTTTATGCAGGCCAAGGTAGATGTTTGTTGATTTATATTTTGTTTTGCGTCACCCAAAGACGGGGGCGCGGGTTTGTTCGGTAACTGGGAACATTTCTTCTTGGGTTTTACATAGCCAGAGTGTTTTTCCAACGGGTTTACAACATGATTATCGCCCATTCGTCTATATCGCCGTTCGATATCTTCGCACGTGAACATGCGTTCGCTTCACATGACCGGTTCTCCTTACGTTAGACCGAAACAACGGTGGTCAATACAAAGGGAATGTGATCAGTGATTCGCTCAGGTATAATGTTGATACGTGTATACGTAACACGCAACAATATATGTAGGTAACCTTACCCAATGATTCTCCCAGACGTTGAGAATAACCGCCGGTCCGAACGATCTGGCCGGGTTCATGCTGCCTCCCGTGTACTTCCACTGCAACGCAAGACGTCACATACAATAATAATAATAATAATAATAATAATAATACCACCCATAATAATAATAATAATAACAATTATAGCAATAATAATAATAATAACAACAACAGCAGCATCATCATGGCGCTTGGCGGAGTCATAGATCGACACCCAGATTTCAAGAACCAAGTGTGAAGCATCGTCGGTGTGTGTGCGTTCCACCTCCGCTATATTTACCAGATGAGCCGATATCTCCTATCGACAACAAAGGAGTGTGTCGTTAATGCCATTATTTCATCGCGGCTTGGCTATTGCAATTCTCTTCTGTACGGCACTTCTGTTAACAATAACGCCCGACTTCAGAGAATGCACAATTCGGTTGTTAGGTTAATCTTTCGCCTCCCACGGAGTGACAGCGCCATGTCTCTGTTGTGCATTCTTTACTGGCGCCCCGTATCACGCAGAGTAGACTTTAAGGTGTTAGTGTTTACATATAAAACTGTGCACGGCGATGCGCCAAAATACTTATCCGATCTTGTGTGCCTATACACGCCAACAAGAGCCCTGCGCTCTGGCAGCAATAACATGTTGACTGTTCAGCGTACTCGTGTCAGAGCTGGTCACCTCGTTTGCGATCGCCGCGGCAACTTTGTAGAACACTATATCTAATGTATTGAATTGTCGAACACTCTCTGTACTTTTAAGGCACGTCTAAAGACTCATTTTTATTGACTCTCTTTCTAGACCTGCATAATGCAGTTCTCTTATTCGGTATTAACCTATTTATATGTTTATTTAATTATAATAATATTGTATAACTACTTATATATTAGTTAGGTGATATTTATTTACATTGGCGTATTTCCTCATACTGTGAGCTCTATTGAATAGCCAGGTGCTCATTCACACAGCTGAGTGAACTGGAGCAACGTATAGTGAACGAACTAACGCGCCAAGAACAATTTAAAATTGGATCAGCCGCTATTTTAAATAAAATATATTATTATTATTATTATAACATCAAAAACAACAATAAAATAATTATTAGCTTTTATAGCGCCACATACCATACAATACGATAATATTTTGTACCAATGAGAGAAAACGGCATTTTGAGGGTAACAAAAGACAATTTTTTCGTGTACAAATTAACCATATGGAACTACAATTAACAACAACACGTCAGTGGTTTACTTAGAATGTAAGGTGATCTCAAAGCGGAAGGTTCTAATGACATGTTTGATATCAAGAAGGCTAACGTATTGCACCAGACTCAGAGGTTAATAAACGACCAATAGACGAGCAGCATTTTGTTTACCTTGAACTTCCCGTGATTACATGTGTTTCTTCAAATACCTGGTTACAGTTGTCATAACATTAGGGGGATGTTTGCAATTAAGCACGATCTTGCAATGTAATTGGCTTCTTATCATTACAGATTTCCCGTAATCATTACAGGAAATAGAACACAGATTACCGCACTATGGACGCTGTCGCCGTATAAAACGTATTAGGGAAATAATATATCCGACTACCGACAATTATGTACGCCCATGTGTAGGCTACAGAATAGCTAAATAAGCACATATAAAGAGGTTGACTCGGTGTATCTGGCAGTGTCTGATCGGGTGTGTGCGTGTGCTCGTGTGCTCGTGTGCTCGTGTGCTCGTGTGCTCGTGTGCTCGTGTGCTCGTGTGCTCGTGTGTGCTTGTGTGCGTTTGTGTGTGCGTTTGTGTGTGCGTTTGTGTATGCGTTTGTGTGCGTGTGTGTGTGCGTGTGTGTGCGTGTGTGTGCGTGTGTGTGTTCGTGTCTGAATGCGCGCTTGTGTGTGTGTGTCTTGATGGTGTATAGTTGGCGCGAAATTACAACGTTGCCAGAAGCGTAAAACTGCACTTATTATTGCGAAAAATCACGGTTTCATTGTCGATGCTATTCAAGTGACATCCCGCTATACATTAGTTAGTCCACCTAGAAATGCACACATTAGCTTTCGCCGCAGATACCATGGAATGGTCGTGATGGTGGCTCGTCAAAAAGGCGTCATTCAAAGCGTGTACCTCATTTAAAATACGTTTGCTACAACCGATTTTAGCGTTTGTACACTAACATTCAAATTCGTAAAGGTTGTTTGCTTTTGTGGTTAGGTTTTGAAGATGAATTCAATAAAACAACAAAACACGTACACGTGAATTTATAAACACACCAACCAAACAACTGATTTATTGTGTGTGTGTCCATGATAGTTTGGTTTTATTTTTTTTAAACATGTTTTATAATATTAACATAAAACAGCAGCTTTATTTCTACTTACATATAAACTAGGTTAAATAGATCTCCTTTGTTTTTATCTCACCCACATACATAATATTTTTGCAATCTCCATCGGATAAGATCGGTAAGACGAGATAAGTGACTTGATTAGGTGCATAAAAACGAATCGACCCAGATGTCCGCTATTGCGTGCAAACTAATTATGAATATAATTTCTCAGTTATAAGGTGAAAGTTATACTAATAGGAGCACCGTGGCATCCAACAATATTGAACTGAATAGAATAGTTCCGACATAAAACGTGGGAGAATGAGTGCTGTCAGTCGCAACTGAGTGGCTTTCATTGTCAGCCCGTCACGTAGGCAGGAGAATCGCGAACATGACGGTCCGGGGATCGTGCACAATAGACTGTTTACTTATGTCAAATTACATAATTATTATTTTAAACCGAATTAGTGGGCGTAGTAATCTGTAATATGAAGTATGCTGTGTTGAACATGGGAAATGGGACATCGTTGAACACCAAAGGGTATTGCACTTAATTCTGCCCGATTCGGCCGTATGGCGAATAAAGTTTGTTTTTGATCATGATGCTTTTATTATAATTGAATAGGCTCCGGGTCGTACTTTCCAAATTGTTCCGAAAATCAAGCTTAATATTAGCAAACGAGCTTTTGCTGTAGCTGCACCTAAAACCTGGAATCAACTCCCTATCACTTTAAAATCATCTGATACTATAACTACCTTTCGTAAAAATACTGAAGACTGATTTATTTGAAATAGTATTCCCACAATAACCTTCGGCGGTCCCTTGCTCTAATGACAACTCTTGCTTGTCCATGTTAACGGTTTTGTCCAACTATTCCTATATGTTGCGCCTATGAGCTCAGATTCCTGGATATATAGGCGCTATAGAAGTATATTATTATTGTTATTATTACACACAATTAGGCGGGCAGTATACCTTCAACACAGTATAGTCTTAAGAACATTATATTAATTAATTAATGAAAACGTAGGAGCAGACTGCATCCTTTTAAAAATGCTAATTGTTATGATAGGGCCTAACTGTAGAATGTGTGGAGGAGTCGTCAAGATGCCGTCATGTTTACAACCGGAAACCATGTGATAGTATTGTGTAAATACGTGATAATCACGTCATTGAAGTATCATCGAACCTGCCTGTCACGTGGATGTTTTATAAAGCATGCCCACATCCGAGTACTGGGTTTACTTAGGGATAGTAGAAAAGAAACGGTGCAGTGGTGCGGGTTTATTGAGAACTACTTCGTGTATTTTGCAATTTTTGTCTTGGCGCTAAGAAACTAAACTTGGCATATTTTGTAATTAACGAAAATACTACGCTACGTGTTGTTACGGTTTTTATCACACAAATTACAAAATCAATATCTACGCAAAGGTATTGTCATGTATCTTCAGTGATGTACACAACAAAATCACCGTTGAAACGAAACGCGTCTTTATTGCGATTGTTCATTGTATTTTTAAGGTTTTCCAAATAGACCCAATACACGATTCTTCGGACTGGATTCTCCCCTTTAATTCATAAGAAACCAACCTCGATTCTACAGGTCTACTATGCTGAATACTTCGTGTTCTACAAAAAATCACAAAAAGCTACTAAAACAAATTGACAGACCATAATAGTGAGATACGAGCCAACAGCAACCACGCATTTACGCCGGAGAGATGCCGAGGGTAATGATACTTACCCCTGAGGATGCCGGGGGTGATGACAGTTACCCCGTGATGATGCCGAGGGTGGTGACACTTATCCCCATGAGGATGCCGAGAGTGATGACACTTACCCCCGTGAGAATGCCGAGGCTGATGATACTTACCCCTATGATGATGCTAAGGGTAATGACACTTACCCCCGTGAGGATGCCGAGTGTGATGGCGAACCCGATGGGAACGGTCGGCATGAAGAGATTCTCCTTCCGTCTGTCGTTCGTCGAGCCGTAGATGGTGAGCACGAGGATGGCCGTGATCCACGCCTCGACCAGCATCCCTTGCCACGGCTCCATCTTCGTGTTGACCACCGTCGCCGACAAATACTCGCGATGTTCGGACGGTGTCATCCTGGAGAGAGACAACGACGGTGATGACACCACGGGTGCAACAGGTAACGGTATATTACTACGGTAACTTTGAATCATTACACATGCATCTCCACGAAATCGAACACATGGTATCTTACTGTAGAAATACCACGAAATCGAACATGATATCTGACAACAGGTGACGGTATATTAATACGGTAACTTTGGATCATTAGAAGAGCATCCCCGTTCTTGTTTTTGATACGATTTTCTTTTGTAGAGGGTTTTTCTCCTTTCTGAAGGTATTCAGTGGTGAACCACTCTCCAATAGAGATCGCCACAAGGGTAATGGGTTTCAAAAGATCAACACCCTGTAATGATTATCAGCATTGATTTGTTGCTGTATGGTGGGTGTCAGCTAGTGTTGATAATACCGGTTGTTTTCGGTTCTTATGCAAATGATTACTAATTACTAAGCGCTTCATAATACATTTTATAATACCAATGAATGTAGAATAAGATATCGTAAATATACGGTAAGGTAATTTGAAAGTACCTATTCCAGTTTAAAACAATACATATATATATATATATATATATATATATATATATATATATATATATATATACGATATCGAACACGTGGTATCCTACTTTATCTATCTGATTCAGCTAAAGAAAGCGAATACAAATGTAGTTTCTTACAGGTAGACGAAGCCCGTTCCAGCCGCTCCGGCAGCGCACTGCGCGATGACGTAAACCAGCGCTGCAATACAAGCGAAACATAAACATCGACGCCAACAGAAGATGCAGTTTTGTTATTCTATAGACCTTCTATCAACATCTCCCATCCCCTTGTCTCTGGCTTATGTCTACATCACTGGCCATGGTTAATGCCTTACATAGCATTTGTATTAATTCCGCTTGAGACCGCAATAGGCTTCGTCGCCAGGATTGCATGCTGTTTTATTGCCATATTATCCGAGTTACACGGTGGTGCCCGGGGAAAAAGGCACTCATGTGTGTGAAACTGCGGACCCATTTACGAGCAATGGGTCCGCAGGATCACATATGCAGTTTCAGCCCCATACATGCAAAACGAACGGAGATACGGTCGCAGAAACAAACAAACAAACAAACAAACAAACAAACAAACAAACAAACAAACAAACAACCAAACATACATACATATACATACATACATACATACACACATACATACATACAAACAGACGTATTGTTTTATAATAGTATAGATACACTACCAAGACTTGTCGCCGACAAGCACGATTTGATTGTCTGGTATGTTTAGCGAATGCGAAATATTGTTTTATTTAGCCTCACATATATGTTCACTAAATTTGTCACAGATAACGTGCCTTATGTAAGCGATGGGAACTAGTGACAAACAGCGGCATGGGTCACACAAATTGTGCGTGTCGTATGTTTGAATGGTCAGTTTTTTCAGTACACACGTTTAATTATATCGCGTCCTTTGATGATTCTCTTAAAGGGTTCGCAATCACGATCATTTCAACATCATTACATTCCTGTAAAAGGGATATTCAAATGTAGACTATGAAGTAGACTTACATGTGGTGATGTGTGTTTTTTATGAATACATTGATTGATGTGTCAATTGATAAAATGTATTAAATATAAATATACACTACGGGGCCACACATAAAGTAGGGCTTGTTTATGGGGCCTCTCGGAGTAAACGTTTAGTTATAAAGACCGGTATGTACAAGTCTTATTATACGATCCTGTCCATCCTCTGAATACAGATTTCCATATACCTCCTCAGTGAGATGTTTGAAGGTAGCAAGAAAAACCTTTTTTTTTAGAAATCGTTTATTCCCTTTGCCATTTTAATCTTAACCGCTTAGTCTTAAGAAAACTGTTTACATCAGAACTATATGTATGTATTAGTATTGTATGGTGAGTGTTTTTTTAAAACAAATTGTTATTGTTGACTATAGTGTGCTTTACAAATTATATGTGTATTACCAATTTTATTACTGACATTTCAAAGTGTACCTGAAATAAAATTTCCGTTTTTAATACAATGTCTTAAACGGATAATAAAGTTATTGAATCATGAATTTCGAATGTGTACTATGTATCAAAACAGACTTGTTGGGATACATTAGCCAGTTCTAGAGGAACAGCTATTGAAATTCGACTTTCACCACAAATAAGACTGCGATATTGGATACTTGTTGACGGCGTGAGGTGGATCAATCACAAGTGACAGACACGCAACACCCCGTATGACAAGCGGTTAGGTTCTATTTCTACGTAACAATACAACGTTACAGCCACGCCCACGTGTCAACATGTTATGTGTGAGAGCGTTGTGCACACTGCTCATCTATTCTACACACCAAGTGAACCATCTTAAAGTTTGGAGGCATGCCACATTTTGCGGAATTCAGAAATGGCGGCCATTAAAAAATGGCCTCCAAATTCAATTTTCCCAAACCTTAATAACTGCGTTACATAGAGCAATAATATTTGTGCCTAGATGTAGGTCTTAGGCGTCAAAGATTTCATATATTCGTTACTTTTGGACTTCTCCGACATTCGCATCCGCCATTTTTAAAGATGGCGTTCGTCAGTACAAATGTTACGATATCTTAATAACTACGTTACATAGTACCGTATAGTTTACGTTTTTGGATAGGTTGGAAGATTTTGTATCTTCGTCTACATGCCTATATCCGCCATTTTTAAAGATGGCGCCCGTCAAAGCATATTATTCCCATATCTCAAGAACTACGTAACATAGAGCCATACAGTTGATGTTAAAATGTGTGTTTTAGATGAATGGTTTCAAATACATTACTTTTGATCTTCATTGACTTTAAAATATATCCGTCATTTTGAAATATTCGCTATTTTGAAAGATGGTGGTAGTCAGAGCCTGTTATTCCAGTATCTTAATATCTACACATCCTTGAACCTTGAATTTGATCTACTTATATATGTACAGTTCAGGTCAATATAAGTTCAATAAATTAAGACAGTAGTAATTGAAAACATAGTACAGTACCGCTGTATGTTCAAAACACTTGCCTGGACCATGCGTTCTCGGAAACTGGTGCGGTCCAACTGAGACATCCGTTTAGGGTGGATGGAGAGCGGGGCAAAGTGATGCTTGTTTTCGAAAGCAAACAGAGTTCCTAGTGACGTGGATATGGAGTCCAGGTGTGGAATTAATGTTGTGACCCGATAGTACTCCTCCACCGTCTTGCTCTGGTAGTTCGGTCGTTTAGTTAGACGTCCGCACTGGCGAGGCATACGCAAATAAATTCCAGGTGCCTTTGCAATCTTGTCAGTTGTAATATTATGTCTCCCTTAACGTGTTCTTCGGCTTCTCTTCTGAGAGTGTCCAATATGACCAACAGCTAATGGGTGTGGTCGTGAACGTTGAGAACATCGAGTTGAACAGCTTTCAAAGCTTGTGTCATCGGCTCCAACAACCCAGAATATTTTGCCATGATGACCAGGCACACAAAGAATGTCGACGTTTCAAGTGCGCACTGCAACCGGTGTTCATCTTGGCTGGTCTTGCCAAAAGCTGTGGCAACCAGGATACCTAGTTATTTGTGAACATCTTCGAAGTGTTTGATGAAGATTCTGAAGCTCTGGCACTTGGCCGTCCATCATATATATATATATATATATATATATATATATATATATATGTATATATATTCTTTGCGGGAAAATCGTGGGCTCGGTTCATTGTGGATATCAGTGCAGAAATTTCAGAAAATATGTGGAAAGATCGAAGAGATAAGTATTGTTATTACGTAAATATTATTCGTAAACTATCCACAGACATATATTAAAAAACAGCGGTAGGTAAACGGTAGTCAGAGAAATAGGCCATAACCGAAGCTTCGGTGGGATAGTCGGTGGAAATCGAGTTTGTTGATGTGGCTAGTGTTCCGCGTATTCGCTAGGGTGCTGAATAACCGAAAAAAACATGGCAATCTAGCGTAAAGTGTAATGTTTGTGCACAGTAAATAGTCTTCTTAAAGATTACATAGTGAATAGTGTAAACATAATTAACTAAACTACTTTGAATAGCTAATTGGATTATTATCAATATTATTCAATGAATTTTGATATGGAGCCTTCCAAATGGCAAGTCCAGGCAAAGCAACATTTGGTGTGCGATGACTGCCACAGCGATTTTGCCTTGTCCGACTGTGGGAAATCATAGGCAGATACTAAGGAAGAAGGATTCACCTTTCAGTGCGTGGGGTGTTGGAAGGTGGAATGTCAGTGGAAGGAGGTAGTTAAGTGGACAGATATTGTGAAGGGGATGGAGATAAGATTTAGCAAGGAGACAGGTGGAATGGAGAGAGACGACAGGGAGAGATTTGGGAATACTGTGGTACTGAAGGAGCAGAATAGTGGCAAGAAGACTGAGGAAAGGAGACTGAGATGAGGGAAGGTGATTGGAGGGAAAGAAATTGGAAAATCGACAGCAGGAAACGTGACAGGCGAGAAAGTGACCATAGAGGAGGAGGTAGAATGGGACGAGAGAAGAGAGAAGAAAATGCGATGGGACAAAAGAAGAGAAGTCGATAAAAAGGACGATGACAGGAGGAAAGGTGACAAGAGAAAAAGCGACTGGAAAGAATGGAACGGAAGAGAATATGACAGGAGAGAAGACGACGGGGAAAAAGACAACAAGCAGACAGATGCAAACCGGAGAAGGAGTTACTCTGAGGCAGTGATTGAGGAGGCAATGAGAAAAGAGAGGATGTTCATGGGTGACTCTATTATGAGAAAAACAGATAAGACACTGATCGAGGGCGAGGACGTCGTTGTTTGTTTACCGGGGCTAGGATAGAACATGCAACTGAAAGGGTAGAGAAGGTATTGGGGCATGGCAAGGGAGGGTCTATACTAGTATACGTAGGGACAAACAATGCAGACAGGGAGGGAACAACTGGGATAGTTAAGAAGTACAGACAGTTAGTGAGGGAGTTAAAGGAGACAAGAGTTGAACAGAGTATTCTCTCAGGAATTTTGCCAGTAATGGGAGGGGGGGGCCAACAAATTGAAACTGTATGAGAATGGCGATCAACGCACTAGTTGAGCAGATGCTTGAAGAAGAGGGGGTGGGATTCATAGATTTATGGGGATACTTTGTTGGGAAGGGACATATGTACATCACAAATAAATCAGCAAAGAACAACATGGAAAACTGTTCTAAAGCTGGATATAAGTTTGGTGTTTGTTAAAATGCAAGGGGCATAGTAAACAAAATAAGTGAACTAAACATTATGTAGAATATATTGATCCTCGCATAATAGGTATAAACGAATCATGCATGGGCCACCACATATATATATATCAGATGCCGAATTGGGACTAATAGGCTATGTAATATTTAGGAAAGGTAGAATAGGAAGAAGGGAGGGGGTGGAGTTACGTGTTATATTAAAGAACCTATCCAGGCTTACGAAATAAAATCAGAAAGAGGGGCAGATTGCAAAGAAACTGTTTGGTGTAACACAGTTACAGGAAACTCAACGTTAACGGTTGGGTAAGTTTATCGAAGTCCAAACATAAGCATAGAAGAGAGTGAAAACGTACGAAACGCTTAGGGGAAGTGAGCAAACGGGACGGTATTTTTATGGGGGATTTTAACGAACGAAGGGTGAGAATGTGTTTAAGATAGTTTTGTCGTCACAGAATGAATTATTTGACAATGTCAAGATATGTGAGCCATTGGGGAGTAGTGATCACAACGAGAAACAATTTACCATCAAAGTAAAAGAAAGGAATAGTAAAAAGCAGTACAGGGGTAATTTCCACAAAAGAAGATATAAGTAGATGAGGAAACATTTAGCAAAGATAGACTGGAATAAGACACTGAAAAATAAGACAGCATCTGAATGCTGGGATATCTTAAAGAGAGAAATTGAGTGCATCGTCGATAAATGTGTACCCTTCAAAAAACAAGGGAAACGTTCCAAAAAGAAACACTTATCGAAAGAAGCCATTAGAAAGGTTAAGTACAAACAAATGATGTGGAGTTATATAGACGTAGTGGAAATGATGAAGACTACAACATTTATAAAGAAGCACTTAACTAAGCTTCAGATGAAATTAGAAATTGAAAGAGAAGCTATGAACAAAAATTTGCTTGTAATACAAAACATGACAGCACGAATTTTTATACATGTGTTCGGAGCAAACATAAAGTTCAGGATAAGGTCGGTCCTCTAGAAGATAGCGCTCGATATATAATATCAGATGAATTCTTAATAGCAGAAGACCTGAACGAGTATTTTAGTTCGGTGTTTACCAGAGAAGATATTAGTTCACTGTCAGTACCATAGACTAAGTTCAATTGGGCGGAATCAGACACTTTAGGACAGTAAATTGTAACCCCGGCATGGTAGCTAAGGAAATAATGGCTACGAAGGATAATAAATCACCTGGAGTGGATGGGTTTCTGCCGAAACTACTTTTGGAAATTGTAGAACAAATTAGCATACCGCTTGCAACAGTTTTCAACTTGTCATTAGAAGAGGGAGTGATTCCTGTACAATGGAAAGAAGCAAACATTATACCGTTATTTAAAAAGGTTCCAGAAACAAGTCAGAGAACGGCAGACCAATGACTTTAACATCGGTGATTTGCAAATTATTAGAAAGACTAATTAAAAATCACATGGTTAATCACATGGTTGATTTTCTTGTTAAACATAACTTGATAAACCCATCTCAAAATGGTTACTAAAAGCGAGGTCGTGCTTAGCAAACATGTTATATTTTTGGAAGATATAACTAAGTAGGTAGATGATGGATCACCAGCAGATATAGATACGGGAATAACAGGTTTTCTCTGCCACCATCTTTCAAAATGGGAGATATTAAAAAATTGAGATATATATTAAATTCACTGTATGTCAAAAGTAATATATTTGAAATAATCGCATATAAAAACATACATTTTTTACATCAACTTTGTGTTGCTCTATGTTATGTATTTCTTGAGATATGGTAACTACTATGCTTTGACGGCGCCATCTTTAAAAATGGCGGATATAGGCATGTCGTCGAAGGTAAATAGTAATTTTTTTGGAAATCGCTATCCTCCAAGCTATTCAAAAACGTAAATAACACGGCTCTAGGTAACGTACTTATTAAGATATCGTTACATTTGTTTTGGCGACAGCTATTTAAAAAAAAGGCGGACGTGAATATTGGAGAAGTCCAAAAGTAACAAATCAAATATCTTTGACCTCTAAGACCTATATCTAGAAACAAATATTATTGCTCTGTGTAGCGCAGTTATTAAGATATGGGGAAATTTAATTTGACGGAGATTTTATAAAATGGCCGTTGCAAAAGCTAGAATGACGCGAATCATTAAATTGTTCCCTTGGTGAATAGAATAGATAAGCAAAGTGTCTGGCTTTTATCCAAAAGTACACAATCTTTTCACCTATCTGCTGATCTATATGGGAACAGCAGGCTTTGTATACCGCCATCATTCAATATGGCGGATATTAAAAAATGGCGGACATATTTTAAAGTTAATAAAGGTTACGTGTAATGTATTTGAAATCATGGCATCTAAAATACATACATTTTGACATCAACTGTGTGGCTCTATGTTATACAGATCTTGAGATGTGAGAATAACATAACATAACATAACGTTTATTTGTAGGTACACAATTCATTGATTTTTTTAACATCACAGTGATATTAACAAGCATCAACACTATACAGGCATACGTATACGTATATCATTATACGCTAAACATACTCTTAGAAAATACATACACACACATGTCCACCTATTATGGTATTGATGTAACATGTAATGTAATCATATAGCTTATTCAATCGGGGTCGGTGACTCATATTAAGACACCAAAATTATTGTCGCTTTTTCTTAGATATCCCCAAACCACGATACAATAATTAGTATGTGATAATATTAATGTATTACATAACAACACTTTTATATCTAAAGGCAATACATGTTTTAATCTGTTTAATATGCCAATTGGTTTGGAACACTTATTTGATATTTTCTCAGTGGTTTTTTTATAGTTTAGGTTAGTGTCTATTGTCAATCCTAGAAAGTTAAATTCATCTACTCTTTCAATATTTATATCATCTATTTTAAGCGTAAGAGTCTGCGTACGTTTATTAGGCATATAAAAAGTCATGTATTTTGATTTGCTTTTATTGAAAGATAATTGATTTATGTTTAGCCATTCATTGACTTTAAAAAGTTCTTCATTTATTAAAGATTCTGTACTTTTATGGTGTATGTTGTTGCTAAGAGATTTTAAAAAGCTAAATAATCTCGTGTCACCAGCGTACATGACGAAATTAAATAATTGACTAGCTTGTGAGAAATAACGTATGTAAATGATAAATAATAGTGGTCCAAGGATTGAACCGAAAATGTTTTGATTAAAATCCTGCAGTACTTTCCAATATAAATTTACTAAGTTTACAAAAAGACATTATCTATTAAAGTACCATTTGTTCTAGTAAATCTAGTAGGAAGAGTAATTTACGGGTAAAGGCTGTGTGATATTAAGGTGTCAAAATAGTTACTATATGTATAATTTTCATTTAATTTGAGCACATTTTTTATTAAAGTCGCCTGCAACAATGAGATTGTTATTACAATTGTTTTCCAATGATGATATTATAGAAATAAATTCATTTATAAAAGCGTTTAAGTTATCATTAGATGTCCGTGGAGGTCCATATGTTTCCGATGATTATGCTCTTAGATAGATTACCACCATCTGTTTGGATTATCATCCCTTCCCAGTGTTCGTACATGTTTAGATTTAATTTGGCCTCTGATTTATATTTGTTGTCGACATATATTATTAGTCCTCCTTTTTACTGCAAGCTTTACCTTGAACTAAACAGTCATAACCATGTAAGGAAAATTGTGATAGGTCATCTTTTTATTTCCAAATTTCTTCTAAGCAAATGACATTAAATCTAAACATTTTACTACGTAGCTATTCTAGAAAAGCCTACAGTTCGTTAAATTTATAATTTATTGATTGAATGTTTGTGCTTAAAACTCCAAAACGTGTAGTGTTTGTCTGAGTAAGATTGCTAAACTTGTCAAAGTCATAATAGCATGACCAACGTATTAGTTGAGGTTCATAATGTTCAATGTCATTTGTATCTAAGATGTTAATTAAGTCATTATTATTAATACCTCCTAAACAGGAGCTGAACGTTTCGTCCAATGTCGTGCTTTTATGTAATTTGGCATTGATCGCATGTGTTTGTTATTATATTTGTATTAGTAAATGAGTGTTTAAAAATGTTGATATAGGCATATCCGGATAGTTAAATATATTTGTGGCATTGCCTATTGTAATTTTTACTAACATAATGCAATGAATGTAAATGTGAGAACAGGTTGAGATAGACATCTTGTAGTTTTTTATGTAGAAAAAATAACATAAAATAAGAAAGATGATTTGCATAATGCATGCAAGAAGACATTGTCATGGGAGAGGTGTAGAGCTTACAGTATTTAAACGGTTTTACAAGCCACATTAACCTGAATATCTGTAATAACATACTAATGCATTTCATAGCAACATAACCAATACATGTATTTAATTACTTGAGAGACAAGCTAAAGTTTTTGTTTACACATTAAATACAACAGTAAAACAAAGTCCAATACATTCTAGTTAAGCAATATGCTTGATTATCCATTTTGTAAATGATATGATAAGATATAAGTATACACATATAAACGCGCACATACATATACATACATGAAGCTTATTTCTATGCATATAGTAATATGACTGCAGGTTTACATTGCACAAAAGCAAGGATTCTGTGAAGAAGCTACTGATTAACATCGTGTGCAGTAATTAACATCGTGTGCAGTAATTAACATCGTGTGCAGTAATTAACATCGTGTGCAGTAATTAACATCGTGTGCAGTAATTAACGCAGTGCTTTCATTTAAGATGTATACATCATATTTGTCAATCAATTTTATTGACAATGAAAAAAAGAAAATACATATATATTAAATACAGAAGTATTTATATAATAACTGTATACAAATTTTAAATAACAAATATACAAAACAACATAAATAGTATTCAACTTCCAAAATGAAAAATATCACTTTAGAGTCCACAGAGCAATTACATGTCAAGAGTACAACAAACATTAGCAATTTAGATAGAGCAGTTAAACTA
Source organism: Escarpia spicata (assembly GCA_963995525.1). NCBI lineage: Eukaryota > Metazoa > Annelida > Polychaeta > Sabellida > Siboglinidae > Escarpia > Escarpia spicata. Next base: position 3,186,548 of record OZ023211.1, read on the forward strand.
AACAGACAAACTAACTAGGAATGTCACCAGAGATATTGGGAATATTCCCGATATCCCTGATGTCACTGCAACAATGTTTGCATGTAATCTCTGACTCAATGTAGAAAATACAGTTTAGCATTACATGCAGAAGTCGACGTAATGCTTGTCATGTGTTTACTTCAGCTTTACATTATTGTAAATTAAGAGAAGGAGAAAGGAGAAGAAGAAGACAGAGAAAAACCACCTTGTAGAGAAAGGTAACACTCTAAAGAATAATAATTTCAAACAATTAATGATAACATTAACTGACATATAATTATATTATCCAGGAGTCTACAGTCTTAGTAGTGAAGACTTATCTCTCTTTTATTGTCATCGCTGCGTAGATCACGTCTCGCTCAGGAGACTCACGTTGCGCTGTCTCGAGTAACAAAAATAATCAAACAAAAACAAAAAGCAAAAAGCCGTTCGTATACCGGGACCGATTCCCGGTCGCAGGCCACGTGTTCAACGCAAAGTGTTCATATCCGCCTGCGTGTTGATGACCCTGATCGTGTTAGCCAATGTCTGGATTACCACTTTTCAATTACAGGTCCAGCAGTCAGCTATTTTCTTTGCACGTTTCAACTGCCTTGTAGCGCTAGCCAGCGTAGTGCGGCGCTAAGTCAAGTCCTCGTAAATCAATTCTGGAGTTGGTTTTTAGTGAAGCTGTTACGCAATCTGCTTCTAGCCCGTATGACTTCGTCACGTACGTTAACTCTATTGAATCGCAAGGTGACTACACGATGTCGATCGCCTGTTGCTGCCCTTTTGCCAAGCCTATGGCTAATTACAATGTCCTCTTGTGTCACTGGGAGGGGGTCACTGCCATTTTGTTGTTTATGATTTCCACTACTATGGCAGTAATGTCCTTCCCCTCCCCAATATCAGGGATTCCGTCGGGAGTATTGTTCAATGTATTGTTCAATGTTATCGCACTCACATTCTAGATGATCAACGTTTTCTTCGAGGGCGGCAGTTCTGCGCTCTTTGGTTTCGAGCTTCGAGTTCAGGGGAGCGATCAGGTGTCGATCTTATCGGCCAGCGCTTGAGGGTACAATGCTAACCTCAGTTTTCGTAGCATAGCGTTATCTTTCAGCAATTCCACGGATTTCAGCAGCATCACACCAGTGTCCTATACATCGCTGTCAGTAACGCTGGAAGTTTTACGTTTGGGTGGCATGTTCCTCTGAATTTTCATTCTACCACGAAATTTATGCGTCTTAGCCATCTTGTGATTGATATGCTTTGACGGGCACCATCTTTTAAAAAGGCGGATGTAGGTATGTAGACGAAGGAAAAGGTTATACTTTTTGCAACCGCTATCCTCCAGGCTATTCAAAAACGTAAACTATACCGCTCCAAGTAAAGTAGTTATTAAGATATCCGACGACCGCCAATCTTTAAAATGGCGGATGCGGATGTCGGAGAAGTCCAAAAGTTACAAATATAAAATCGTTCGACCATAAAGCCTTTATCTAGATACAAATATTATTGCTCTATGTAACGCAGTTATTATGATATGGGGACATTGAATTTGGCGGCCATTAAAAAAAACTGGCCGCCATTTATGAACGAATAAATCAGCAAAACCTGAAATACCTCCAATCTTTAAAATGTTTTCCTTGGTCTATAAAATAGACGAGCAAAGTGTCTGTTCACCTAACTGCTGGACTAAAAGCATTGTTCACATAGAAAACCTTTAGCGACTTAACTCTAAACCGGTTTATAACGTAGAATTGTTCACCATGCCACGCCACGCGTTCTGTCTACAGTTGTTCCATGCTACGCTAGGTATAGCTAACCGGTTTAACTTCGCATGCAACTTTGAATAATTGTAGAAAGGACGCTTGGCGTGGTGAACAACTATCTACGTCATAGCACGATTTAAAAGTGTATTTAAAGTTATATTTTATGTGGGAACACGGCAATCGATTTCATATAATGATTTTTTTACATATTAACACAAAATCAACCTGATTTAGTCATCAGTATTAAAACTTCTCCCTCAGTTCGATTTTTTGCTTCTCACGCTTCAGACTAATTTGACGAAAAGGAAAACCTATCTGGCATTCACTGTTGTAATGTTAGTTCGTCTGTGGATACTGTACGTGGATACTAATACGTTTTGAAGAAATTAACAAAAAAACGAAAAAAATTATTTCGACCTCGTCGGTTCGAAACTAGTCATATGACTCGAGTCGGGTAATAATGATTTAGCCGAAAACAGTCTCGTCCAAGTTCAAACAAACTTATATAAGTACGCCATTTAACGTGCGAATGTTTATGTGATCGAATCAGCTAAAACAATGGCTAATAGCCTTATCTAGCCAAAGACAGTAGTCGATCATCAGGATCACACTGCAAATACTACTTACACTACTAACACAGTACATGATATTTATTATTAGAATATGTGTGTCATTAATTGTATATGAATCCAAAAGGTGGAATTAGTTGAATATCAATTTTAGCATATATATATATATATATACATATATATATATATGTTCGTTTCTACTTTTTAAATCACACTACAGCAAACATATAATTGACAGTTATTGTATGCGTATATATTCTGATTTGTTTTCCTTTCAGTTTTCGTAGCAAGCATCCAAAACATTTGTAATGATTGCCATGCTGTATATAACTAATTCATTTAACATCGTGTAAAACAAAAGCTGTTTGTCAAAAAAGAGAAGCATGCCTTTATAAGTAATGCTACTTCTATGCTTATCCTTTCAAACTTGTCACCCATTTGTTTTGTATGTCTCATTCACTTGTACACTTGAATTGGTTGATTTGTTTGAATAAACGCTTTTGACTTTGAAACAATATTGTTCTGTATATGTTTGTTTGTTCGTTTGTTCGTTTGTTCGTTTGTTCGTTTGTTTATTTGTTGACCCATATCTCCGTTACTTTTGCATGCATGAAGCTGACATTGTGTGAGTTATTTCACGGGCCTTTTGGGAGGTGGTTCGTATAATTACATGTTTCGAAATTTGTCCAGGGAGTGGAGATCTGGATAGATCAAATACATCTAGCTGTTCATATAACGTACTGTTACGTACTGTATTGTACTGTAACCTATAACTGTACCCCGGGCAACGCTGGGTAACTCGACTAATCTAGTATAAACAATACGCTTCTCTGCATGTTTGTCTGTTTGTTTGTGGACTCATATCTCCATTAGTTTTGCAAATATGTGGCTGACATTGTGTGTGTGTGTGTGTGTGTGTGTGTGTGTGTGTGTGTGTGTGTGTGTGTGTGTGTGTGTGTGTGTGTGTGTGTGTGTGTGTGTGTGTGTGTGTGATGTAGCGGGTTCATTGAGATGGTTCAAGATCTAGGTGTTTGCAATTACGCGGAGGGTGGGAATCTTGGCCGTCACCATGTTAAAATAACAATTATTTCCGCCTGTTTTGCAGGTATATATCTGATATTTTGTGTGCGATCTAGCGGGCCCATTGGGTTGGTTCGTAGATTTAGATTTGTTTACAGAAATTCGTCCGGGGCGGTGGAGATATCGGATGGTCACGTGCATATTCATGACTGCCTTTTCTCCCCAGGCAATAGCGGGTAATGACTTGGATAGTATGGACATAAAAGAATCGGATTCGCGATGACCAAACAAACCGAGGTAGCAGCTTTAAACAATAATTTCGTAACTGTCTAACCTCAGTCATCCTTGTGATGTAGACATCTCACAGTAATGTTGATCTTAAATCAACCTATATTATTTCCTTAACAGTAAAATATCTATACATTATTAGGCGAAGTTTGAGGCTATGAAAGCGTATCTCGTCCGAGGCGCCTAGGTTCAGTTGTCGCCTTCTATTTTCATTCGTTTCCATTAAACATTAGTCTCTAATCCACCGAGTGACAATGCATTTCAAAATACACATAAGTGGTTGTTTCGAGTTATTTTCATACGAAGTTACGTATTTGCTTTACCACCTACCTATCAGAGTGATATGGAAACTTTATTGTAATTAGTAACTCTACAGGTGAAGCCATTTTTAAACAGCGATAACTGACGTGCTTTGTTTGTTGTACTCCATGTGGCCGTTTAAACTAGTGGAAAATTAATGCAGTTAATGTGATCATCCTGCTAGTGATGTCATTTTGACCCAGCCCCGGGGTGGCCTAACCCGTGAAGTCCCACGTTACTTGCCATGCCAATCACACAATGGATAGCCTAGATCAACGGGCAATCAATTATCTCTATATCAGTATGGCCCGGGTACAAGGCAGCGCAGTGACAGTTTTTTTTATGCGATAAGGATCGTTTTTACATTGTCCAGTCACTGAATCGTCGAATTCTACGTAGTGCGCCAACGCACATTTTGTAGGTCTTATGCAACGACGATTGTTTGGTGTAATAACAACTACGAGTGTTTGGTGTAATAACAACTACGAGTGTTTGGTTTAATAACAACTACGATTGTTTGGTGTAATAACAACTATGAGTTTTAGTGTGATAACAACTACGAGTTTTAGTGTGATAACAACTACGAGTTTTAGTGTAATAACAACTACGTGTGTTTTGGTATAATAACAACTACGAGTGTTTGGTGTAATAACAACTACGAGTTTTGGTGTAGGGGCCTAATAACGACGGAGACTTTTGATTATTAAGAACAACGAATGTTAGTGTAATAAAAACGGCTAATTTTGAACTAATAATTATGACGAGTTTTGTGTTATAACAACGAATTTTTACGAATTAACAATATTACCTCTGAATATGGTATTATTTGCGGTGGTGGAAATGTTGATTTCTAAAGTAATTATCAAAAATGAAATTTTTCACAACAAACCATAAGATAAATTTTTGCGCGGTATCCAGTCCTTTTGGTTGCTCACAACGCTGTAATCTTTATTCCCCAACAACATGTTTAATCGAACACCATCTCGACCTTCTCTGGGAAGCATTCAGCCACTCTGCAGTTACTGTGCGAAAACTTTTCGTACCAGAACATCTACCACTGTCTATAGCCAAGAACTCATTCATTCAGCTGAGTGAACTGTAGCAACGTAAAGCGAATTAGCAATAATTATCAATATATCTTAACCTTAGTGGTAGGCGGTACGACGTGATAATAATATTACCTCTGAAGACGGTGATCTTTGCACTGATGGCCATGCTGAACGTCACGGCCGGATTCATGTGCCCGCCGCTGAAGTCGCCGAAGGTCCACGCCATGGTGCACACGATGAAGCCCATACCGAGGGCCGTCTGGACTGGTCCGCCGAGTCCAACTTCTCCCCATGTCAGAGGCAGGGCACTCTGCACCGACACCAGCATGAACGTGGCGATGAACTCGGCGAAGACATCTCTCCACAGCGACGCAGAGCGAGGCTCATCAACCAAGCGTTTTTTGTAGATGCTTAGATTCATTGTTTTCGCCTTCAACTTCCTACGACGTGAACAAAACCTGCTGAAATGTTGAAGTCACGGAAGATATATGGCTACCGCCTTAAGTAATTACGAAAACGGCGTTGATAAATTAAATTGATTCGTGTGCGTCTATTCGCCAACAATCATCTGCCACGGGAGTGTTACCTCAACTGTTTCGCGATGCACCTTTGGTAAACTTCACGCGTGAATCGCTTGACGGTTTCACGGTTATCTCAGCCGTGGTTCGAGTGGTATGTGGTAAAACGTCACGTGGTACATCACCTACTGCTTGTTTTGACACAAGGAGTGCAACCTAACAGACCACTGGCGAGAAGGATAACCGAACTGAGGAACGATGTTGGTTGGAGTGCAACCTAACAGACGACTGGCGAGAAGGATAACCGAACTGAGGAGCGATGTTGGGTTGGAGTGCAACCTAACAGACCACTGGCGAGAAGGATAACCGAACTGAGGAACGATGTTGGTTGGAATGCCACCTAACAGACGGCTGGCGAGAAGGATAACCGAACTGAGGAACAATGTTGGGTTGGAGTGCAACCTAACAGACGGCTGGCGAGAAGGATAACCGAACTGAGGAGCGATGTTGGGTTGGAGTGCAACCTAACAGACCACTGGCGAGAAGGATAACCGAACTGAGGAACGATGTTGGTTGGAGTGCAACCTAACAGACCACTGGCGAGAAGGATAACCGAACTGAGGAACGATGTTGGTTGGAGTGCAACCTAACAGACGACTGGCGAGAAGGATAACCGAACTGAGGAGCGATGTTGGGTTGGAGTGCAACCTAACAGACCACTGGCGAGAAGGATAACCGAACTGAGGAACGATGTTGGTTGGAGTGCAACCTAACAGACGACTGGCGAGAAGGATAACCGAACTGAGGAGCGATGTTGGGTTGGAGTGCAACCTAACAGACGACTGGCGAGAAGGTTAACCGAACTGAGGAGAGATGTTGGGTTGGAGTGCAACCTAACAGACGACTGGCGAGAAGGATAACCGAACTGAGGAACGATGTTGGTTGGAGTGCAACCTAACAGACCACTGGCGAGAAGGATAACCGAACTGAGGAGCGATGTTGGGTTGGAGTGCAACCAAACAGACGACTGGCGAGAAGGATAACCGAACTGAGGAGCGATGTTGGGTTGGAGTGCAACCTAACAGACGGCTGGCGAGAAGGATAACCGAACTGAGGAGAGATGTTGGGTTGGAGTGCAACCAAACAGACGACTGGCGAGAAGGATAACCGAACTGAGGAACGATGTTGGTTGGAATGCCACCTAACAGACGGCTGACGAGAAGGATAACCGAAATGAGGAACAATGTTGGGTTGGAGTGTAACCTAACAGACGGCTGGCGAGAAGGATAACCGAACTGAGGAGCGATGTTGGGTTGGAGTGCAACCTAACAGACGACTGGCGAGAAGGATAACCGAACTGAGGAGCGATGTTGGGTTGGAATGCAACCTAACAGACGGCTGGCGAGAAGGATAACCGAACTGAGGAGCGATGTTGGGTTGGAATGCAACCTAACAGACGGCTGGCGTGAAGCCGACTGAGAAGGGCAGGCCACTTGGCAAGGATGGATGCAAAGGACGCGGGAGAAGGGGAAGGCCACAACTGAATTTGGGGGAATATGTGAGGAGGGACATAAACTGAGTGGGTGAGGATGAAAGGTGGAGAGAGGGGGGCTGATGACAGGAAGCTATGGAGAGAAAGAACAGAGCGAGTGGTTCGACGGTAATATACCTGACTCTCACTCCCGTACAGGGAACAAGAAGGAAGAGCAGTAATACCAACAGGACACATCGGCGGAATATGATGCAGAGAATGTCACCGAATAAACACATCAGATAATCTGGCAACATGGTTTGGATCAAAGAACGGATACGTAGCTTTTGCAAAATAGACACAATCGGTCGATTTAGAAGGGTCATTGTCGCACACGTGTGCAACAAACAGAAGAAGAACATTGTTTATATTGACACAGTTCTGAAAAAGATGATGACGGCGACGCTTAGACTTATGGGAAGGTCAAAACGGGGTATTAAGGTGGTACGTACGAAAGTATGATCAAAAGTGCACCTCGGAAGTCGGATGAGCTTCATAACGAATGTGAAGACTTTGACATCAGTTTGGAGGGAAGGAGATGGAGAAAGGTTATGACTTTGCCGGAATGGTTATTGAGACTGTATGATCGGAGGCAGAGATGCAATGGAGAGTATCTGCGGGCACGAATGCACTGAGGAAGGTAGAGGTAGTTACGTGAGACCGGGTGCAATCAAACGTGTTAAGACCTGGCCTGAAGAGCGGCAATAACAGATTGATGCGATGTACGTGAGAACAACTGGGCCCGGGATATTGATTATAGAAGCAACTAGGGTATGTGTAAGGAGGATGGATTTGTAGCGGATGGAGGCTGGCTGGAATCGAAATAAAGCATACGCGATGAGATAGTGTGAAAATCATCACAGAACAACTAAGATGGGACTTGAGCTTACTACAGTGAATTGAGTGTAAGAGAGGAAATGGAGCTTCAAAAACGGAGGGAGAAAACTACTACAGCAATTACTGTTGAAGAACGACAACTAAACCTGAGCAGTTAGTTAAGACATACCGGTTTCCTATATAAACTAAAATATAATTGTATTTATAATATTTTAAATATCAATTTGTATGTATATATTTATATATAATAATGGTAATTTTTAGTCAAATGTAATATCTACACGTTTAGCACTGTAGAGAAAACAGGTATTACCACAATGCGGAATAGATCTTGTACGACTAAAACGTCAACAAAACCCCTCGAGTTGAAACCTGGTTACGGGCCTGATTAGTACTCAGGAATATGTTCTGATATGGAGGTCTTTTAACTACATCTTTGCATATTCTTTGACCTAATTTCTGTCGAAATATATGATAGTCATTACACGTGTGTCATGGTTTCCAGACAGTATGGTATAAAGACAACATCTTTTACGTGTCATGGAGCGTATACCATAGACGGTCATAGTTGGCGGGCCAAACTTCGAACAAACATCCTGTACGTAGAATAAGTTCGTGCTTTAATCTGCGCAATATCAGTGCAATTTTATAAATGTGTTTGCTTACGTTTCCGAACTTACCTATTGACCCCATACGTAGACGCCACGTGTTTTGATGTTTACTGTCTGCACAACAGCGCCACATGTCGCTCATAGATTAATGTAATCCTTATGCCACTCAGCAGTACATCGAGATACTAACGTTGCCCTTCCCATTAGAAGTTCAATTTACTTAAATGTAAATAAATGTAAATGTTTACCCAAGTGTTTGTTGTAATGCATCGCCATTTGTTAAATCAGAGGTCAATGGACCAAGGAAATGAATGTACATAAAACAAAGGCCAGTGGATCTCGGCGCCAACGTTAGCGTATTGATATGTAGATCCTTGTGTAGCAAATCTGGAGAAATATTAGATTGTTGGTTATAATGCTCGTGTTTGT
>OZ023211.1:3195671-3228533 GCA_963995525.1 Escarpia spicata
GATTACACTATAGACGAAGCAGCGATGGACAAACTGTTAGCGCCGGATCCTCTGACAGAAGAGTGGAAATTTGCCGGAACAGTGGAAGCGGTTCAAACGAACATTCCAGCAATTTCTCGTGGCGACAGGTAGAGTACACAACGGTGATCCTGTAAAGATTGCATTGCTTCTGAGAACAATAGGTCAGCGAGGCAATGATATATATGAGTCGTTCACATGGGAGATAGAAGTAGACATAGACAAATATGACAAAGTGGTTGAGAAATACGATCAATTCTGCGCCCCACGTGTGAATGTAGTGGCCTTGACACATAAACTGCTGACGCTGAAGCAGGACCAAATGACTATCGATGAATACGTCACAGCATTACACAATGTAGCGAGAGACTGCAATCTTGGTAACAAAGAACAATATGACAGAATGATGATACAAGCATTGTTACTCGGCGTTGAAAGCGACAGTGTTCGTAGACGTCTGTTTGAACGTCACGAGTTCTCGTTAGACGAAGCTGTAGCTACTTGTCGAGCGATGGAAGCCGCGAGGGACGATCTCAAAACATTGTATGAAACCCAGACGGAGACGGTTCATGCTATAAAATCCGCGTCGCGCCGATATGCTAACAATTTCAAGTCTAAGAGTGGTGCTCGCATGAAGCCAAACGCCGAGAACTGTAGTAAGTGTGATGAACACCACCCTCCCTGAAAATGTAAAGCATACGGGAAGGAATGCTTCATGTGCAAAAAGTTGAATCACTTCGCAAAATGTTGAAGTAGTAGGACCGTGAGAAACGATAAAGCTAACCTAGTGAGGACTTCCAAGCAAGAATGGAACTATTCGTCTGATGACTCGACGAACTGCATTCACGTTTCGACATGTGACCGGAAGATGATCGCGACAGTACCAGTAACGAACGGCAAGGTTAAGAGAAACCTTGAATTTCAGCTAGATACGGCGGCAACATGCAACCTGTTGACCCGCCTAGATTATGCCAAGATGGGCAAACCGCGACTGACCGCATCAACACAAGCAATAAGATGTATGACGACCCCAAAGTTACGTCAGACGGTTGGTTTACCATGACAGTAACAGACAAAAAGAATGACAGACATTCACTGAACGTTTTGGTGATGGAGACGAAACAGCATAGTCTACTATCACTAAAAGCGTGCACTGATCTCAACCTCATCACAGTGAATGACTCTGTTCACATGGTGGCGTACGAGCCACTCGAGAACATTCTTGCAGAGTATGATAACGTGTTCAAGGGTACTGGATGTTTGCCGAGTGAATACGACCTTGGGCTAGACGAGTCCATTACACCAGTGCAAGTGCGACCGAGAAAGATCCCTCTTTCCATGAAAGAAGAGGTCAAAACCAAGTTAGATACACTAACAAAGCAGTGTATCATCGAGAAGGTAGGATCGCCAACTCCATGGATCAGTCACTTACAACCAGTAAGGAAGACGAATGGAACCGTCCGTCTATGCCGTGATCCTCAAAACCTGAATCTAGCGCTCAAAAGAAATCACTACCAGATGCCAGACATAGATGATGTACTGTCCCATTTTTGGCGGAAGCCAAAATGTTCAGCCTATGTGACGCCAAGGATGAATTCCTTCAAGTGAAATTGTCAGAGAAAACAAATCATCTAACCTCATTCTGGACCCCCTACGTTAGATACAGATGGAAGCGAATGCCATTTGGTATCTCGACCGCACCAGAAAAGTTCCAGAGGAGACTCTCGAGTGCCGTGGAAGGACTCGAAGATGTATCAGTTGTGGTGGACGACATCCTGATATACGGGAAAGATCGAGCAGAGCACGATTACAATTTGAGAAAATTCCTTAAACGAGCTAGTGAATGTGGACTGAAGCTGAACAAGAAGAAGTGCAGATTTCACATGACAGAACTACCGTACATCGGTCACATCCTTACGTCAGGAGGTGTGAAACCGGACCCCAAGAAGGTGTGTGCAATCAAAGACTTGGAAACGCCCCGAAACTCGGAGGAAGTGAGACGTTTCCTAGGACATGTGAACTACATGGCCAAGTTCCTGCCGAACTTATCAGCCGTGAGTGAGCCATTGCGTAGACTGTTGAATATACCCGACAAAGAGTTCTGCTGGGGACTAGACCAGAGAATTGCGCATGACACAAATGCTCGCGTCAGAGCCACTTCTGCAGTATTACGACAGCCGTAAGCCGATCGTAATCCAGACAGATGCCAATACAGCCGGACTTGGTGCAGTGTCAATGCAGGAAGAGAAACCGGTTGCCTACGCATCGAGGCCTTTGAGCAAGAGTGAGTCGAACTATGCGCCAATAGAATTGGAGTGCCTAGCGATCGTATTCGCCATGAACAAGTTCGACCAATACATCTTTGGCCACCCGAATGTGACTATTCACACGAATGAGACAACAACACGAGTCTCAGTGTCGACAATTCGAGACGATCGATCAAGTCAGAGACTGTCCAGTGACAGGCACGCTGTATGTCAAGATACAGAAGGAGACTGAACGTGACAAACTCCTACAACAGTTATCGGACGTCTTCAAGAATGGCTGGCCGAAAGACGTAGCCGACGTGCCAGAATCAGTAAGGCCATGGTGGACATTTCGAGACGAACTAGCGATTCTCGATGGTGTTGTCTACATGGGACCAAGAGTGGTAATCCCAACCAGTATGCGTGGTGAGATGCTGAAACGTCTGCATGTAAGCCACCAAGGGGTAGAAGCAACCCTACGTCGAGCGAGACAGACCATGTTTTGGCATGGGATGGCAGTAGATGTGAAACAACAGAGTGCTAACTGTCAGGCATGCAGAAGAGATGCTCCAGAGCAGATGAGAGAGACCCTGCATAGCCACGCCATACCAGATCAACCGTGGAGGAAAGTGGGAATGGACATATTTACCCACAAGTCGATCAACTACTTATTGATCACAGACTACTTCTCAGACTACTTCGAATTTGAGAAACTGAATGATATGTCAGCAAGGGAAGTGATCGAGATCTGCAAGAGATGCTTTGCGAGACTGGGAATACCGGAAATTGTGCGCTCAGACAATGGGCCTCAATTCTCCGCACGTGTCAACAATGAGTGGGTTTCCTGCACACAACCAACTCACCATATCACTCCCAGTCGAATGGGGAAGCAGAGTAAAGTGTTAAGTTGGCGAAGAGACTATTGAAACGAGCTGCAGATCCGCAACTTGCGCTGTTAGAATACAGAAACAAGATCACAGCTGGTATGGCAACAAGCCCAGTACAGAGACTGTTACACAGATCCACGAGATCTATCATACCGCAGCTGGACTGTGGTCGAACCGATGACAAACAGAGCCGTACTGAGAAAGAGAAGAAACTCCGAAGGACCCAGTACCACTATAACAAACATGCGCGAGACTTACCTCCGATCAAAGAAGGTACCCCGGTACTCGTGAGAGACTTCACTTCTCACAAGCGAAAGTGGAAAGACCCATAAGTGTTGAAACAACTGACCGATCTTTCGTATAGTGTTATTTCCCTAGGGCAAGTGTTACGTCGAAACCGTAAACACCTGCTACCACAAGACACAACGACAGAAGTCGACAAGGCGATCACTACGGATGATCCGCTGAATCAAGATGATAACACAGTGCGATCCGTTCCTGTCGATCATCAGGACATGAAAACCGATCAGCCGATGATAACGTTACTCAGACTGTAACAACCAGAAGTATATTAGCGCATCGCGTAACGCATCGCATCGCGCATCGCTCATCACACTGCGCATCGCATCGCGCATCGCCCATCGCATCGCGCACCGTCCATCGCATCGCGCATCGCTCATCACACTGCGCATCGCATCGCGCATCGCCCATCCCATCGCGCACCGTCCATCGCATCGCATGGCGCATCGCCCATCGCATAGCCCATCGCATCGCGCATCGTTCATCGCATCGCGCAACGTAGTATACAATTTTAAGATAATACGGAACAAAACTATAACAATTATATCGCGTTCTATGCGATTATGATTAGTATATTCCGCTGGCCGGACCTGGCGACCGGTAGTTTTTTAAAAGCGTAAGTTATCGAATAACAGCTCAAATACCAAAGTAACGTATATGGGAGCAAGTATGATCAAATAAGTAAATATTGTTCATGTGTACTTACACTTTCATGGGTACATCAAAATAGTAGTTTAACCTAAGATACTACATAGTAAGATACGTACTCACGTCATATTCCATAACATTTTCTGAAATTACGACGCCAGTGGCTCCCCCATACGGTTGGGCGCACATAGTCAGTGATATACATACAAACTCACTGCGTTTTACATGTTTTTCGTTACTTTCAGCGCTCTTGACCTGATATGTTTGTTTATATTTCAAAAGTAAAATGTATGTCATATGAGCAAACTGTATCTGATGCAACGTTTCTACTAGTTGGTATTTCATTCAGCCGAGGGTAGCATCTGCTGGACCCATTTGAACATTCCCCCGTGACTACATCCAGGTCTAACGAATGACAGTACAGACCAGTTTTCGTCATGTTCCCATAACTTGCTCATTCTTTATGAGCATGGGACATTTAGAGAGTAAAGATAGTATATTGTAAAACATTATATTTTGCCAAGATTTTCCAAAAACGTGTCATCCAGGCAACGGAATATAAAATTATTTAAAATTATTTATAAATCCTTTTAAGTTTGATACTTGTATGTGTTTGCTATTGTATATGTACGTGTTCATATTGAAAAGTCGTAAGAATAGCAAGATGCATCCAATGTTTTTTTTTTGTACATGTGCATTAATTTATGTGTTCACAATGAATTTTTTTACTGGTATAAGAAAGTATTCTCCAGACATAATCATATAGAGTTTCAATACTTCCTTGTGTTGTGTACCTGTTGTATTATTTTGTTACCAGTAAACAGTAAGAGTAAAACAAGTTGAGTCAACCATCATTACATATAGTTATCAGCATCACATTAACAATGGCATTTTCAAGCAACTGAAAAGATAGAGAATCCCCAGGATGTCACTTAAAAATATTCTAGTGGGGGGTTCTCGTGAGAAAATTAAATATGAAGTAGTTAGATAAACTCGCCAAAATCTTATTTCTAGATGGGACCCATCATCACTTATTTACGCAGTATACAAAGGAATATTCCTTTGTATACAAGGTAAATCTATATGCCATTATCTAGAGGGGGCTATAGACATGATACCAGTGGACAGTGGATGTTCTAAAATTGTATTTGTTATTGTAGAGAGAGGGGGAATCTGTCTCTATTTTTGTGGAATAGCCATAATGGGAGTTGCTTTGAAGTATCACCACTAAGTAATACATGAATAAGAAATATTCATTATTTAATAAATTACAAATCACAGAAAATTAAAATAGTCCATCTTGACCAATTAAAATTTCCACAACAAATTCACATCAAGCCAAATAATACTAAGATATATTTACATAGTACCAACGGCACCTGTAGTAATCAGTCAATAAATACAACATTTATTAAAAGGTAATCAATATATATCTCAGCCATTAGAAATAGTAACCCGATATGGTAGATCTACACTATTATAAATTATAAATTAAATCTTGCCTTTTGCAATGTAGATTTCTTATACAATGTGTATCTGAATGATCTGGTTCAGAAATTCACTTACAGTAATCATCTTTGTCATCGGCCTTCTGTTTCTTGGTTGGTCCGACATCTCTTGGTATCAGTGCTGGTCGTTTACCATTTTACGAGAACAGGTGGATGAGGTACGCCGAATATTACTAAAACTGCATTCCAGATAAATTTGTTCCTGGAGGCCGCATTCGTGCAATTTGTATTCATTTACGTATAGATATGAGTAACACACCTCTCTGCATCCTTTTGGGAATCTGAAGAATGATAAATCAGGCCGTTTGTTTCTGGAATTAGAACAATTACACGCCGAATAAAAATGCGCAGACTTTCCGATGGCTGGTTTTGCCGTTCGTGCCCAACCGCACGAGGGGGGCACTAGCGATATATTTCGCCCAATATCATCGAGTGGCGCGTCTTGTTATACATAGTCTTTGGTTTAACTAAGAATGCAACATTAAGAGCTATTTGTCTTCACGTAATATCAGTGACACAAACGCTTCGTCGGACATCACCAGTTCTCCTAAGTATCTCATAATCTCAATGACATAACACACGCTAGCTGTTCTCCTTTCTTATCCCCGCAAACGCCCGTGAATACAACCTGGGACTACACATTTAGAATGTGTGTGTTATGTGTTTGAATAAAACTCGACACACATAGCTGTGTATGGAAAACATCACGTGGTCGGACTGGTGAAGAATGCAATGATAACACTAATGTCCTGGCATCAATCGGGGACTGATTACCAATTCACATTGTTTGCTACCTGTTACTTGATTTTCAATAAGTAAAATTAAACTTGGTAGCTGCTAAATATGTACTTTCGACTGAATAGTTTCATTCCTTCAACAATACATCCGTCTAGGAAATGAGGTAAATACCTTTTAATCGTGTGAGTATCTGAGGAATGCCAATAATTGTTTGTTACATCTTAGTTCCTAACCTTGACCGCGTCCGTCGCGCCATAAGGCTGGTTGGTTCCGGTCTGCCTAGCGTAGCCAACCGTTGGTCCAAGTTGAACGTGTTCTTCATTTAACTTAGCAGCACACGTTATATCACGATTCCGAAGTAATATTACCAGCGTTATTGTTATGCATTGTTGTTGAACGTACACGATCAAGCAATTTGTTTGTGTGTGTTTGTGTGTGTGTGTGTGTGTGTGTGTGTGTGTGTGTGTGTGTGTGTGTGTGTGTGTGTGTGTGTGTGTGTGTGTGTGTGTGTTTGTTTGTGTATAGGGTGCGTGTGCGCGTGCTCGCATGCATATATGTGTAAGTGCGCACGTGTTTGTGCGTGTGCATGCTCATTCCAAACGTCGATAGGTAGCATGCCATTCTGCCTGCAACCGCTGACGGTTCGACATGTTTTTTTTGTCGTGGCTGTTTAAAAAAAATGCTCGACAGTCAGTTGTAATTTTGGTGTTGCTTGGGCTGAATTGTTTCACCTTCTTTGATGCACGTCAGGCGCTACCTCGGCTCTATGTTCTTCCTACTATTTCCCGAACGAACTTCTGTGTGAACATCACGTTATTGAGGACGAATCCTAGGATACTGGTGCACAATACAGAAAGAGTACTTATGATCAATACATAATTTTTTAATAATCATTGCGTGCCATTATGACAACGGTTTATAATAACACACACTGTCTTAGAATCCTCTTTATGTAGAACAATCGTCAGGGTTTTTACATAAACATAAACGAATAGAGTCTACCTAAATAAATTATATTGGTCCTCTGCGCAAGACGTACGTAAACGTTTAATGTGAAGATTTAATAAATAATTATACCGTAAAACTTCAGTACGTATATTTTAAAGTTTATAACTGTGTCACTCACTAGCCAAGTAATAAAAATAGTAGAAACAATAACTTAAATCAGTCTTCTTCACCTAGCTGAAACAAACGAACAAGTTGTGACCAACATGGTTACAAACAAGTTAGTACACCATCCAGCTATTAGAATGCCCCCAAGACTTGACTGCTAATAAGGATAATTATGACGAAAGCGACATTATTTATTAAGATGTTTCAAAATATTTTGACACTGTTCCTCATAAGCGATTGATACATAAATTAAAACAGTATGGCGTCAAAGTACTGCTATGGATAGAATCATTCTTATCAGGTAGACGATAGAGGGTAGTTCTGAGAAATGGAAACCCATCTGGGGTCCCACAAGGCTCGATTCTAGGACCTATATTATTTGTTTATATGTAAATGATCTAACAAACTCAGTAAAGGCAACTGTTAACATGTTTGCTGACGAAACAAAACTGTATTATAAAGATTTTCAAATCAGCTGACTGCAACGGCCTTCAATTTGATTTAAACAAACTTGCAATACCGTCCAAAACATGGTTTTTAAACTTTAAAGCTATCAAATGTGGTGTGCTTAAAATACGACAAATATTAAATATTATGCCTATACATTAAGTGGACAAATATTAGAAGTTGTAGATAGTTAAAAATATATTAAGGAATTAACCATTTGTAGTAATTTACAACCAAACTCACACATAAAACACATTACACAAAAGGCAAACCAATGGATATGATTAATTAAAAGATATATTTTGAAAGCAGATCTGAAAAAAATACATTATACAGCTCTAAGATTAGACTAGTTCTTGAATATTCGTCCCCCTATTATCAAAAAAGATATCAACGAATTAGAAAAACTCTAAAGAAAGCACTGAAACTTAGCAACCCACCAGCTGCATCTGTTTTTTAAGACAGAGGTGACGCGAGTCAGACCTATGTGAAGTTTATAAATTTCTTAGTGGCCTCAACATAAATATACCAGACAATGTTTTCATCGATCAGCAGGACATCTGATAGGCCATAGACTTAAATTACAAAAGAACTACTCGCGCACCGATGTACGGAAACACGTCTTCACTAGTCGCACCACCGAAACTTGGAACAAGCTTCTAGCAGAAGAAATATCAGCAGCTTCGTTGAATATTTTAAAGAAGAAATTGAGGTCTCTGACCACCGGCTAAAAGAGACTATACAACAAAGTATACCAAGTATAGTAGGAGAGTAAGTTGTTGGTGTCTCATTGTTAGACTTTAGAAATAGTTGGATCGTCAACTCCATTTTCGTCTCCGTCGATAGACGTTTTTGTTGCGTTTCCGAAGGACCCGTATAGTCACGTGTCTGGATCAGTAGAGATTATTCGTAATCGTTATCGGAAGTTGTGGTGGAAAATAAATTTAATTTGCCTTGTTGACTTACAATGCAATTTCACAACTTTATTAACCGATTAACTCGTTGGCTTTACACAACCGATAAGTCCGTGAGGCTAGGCTACATCTTCTCGATGTACATAACCTCACGTTTTATTACGTCATTGAAAACGGCTGATTCTGCGAACATCCGCCACAGAGATCTGTTACACATTGAAACTATATAATTGCTTAATCCAGTGTTTAATCGTCATTTGACTGGTAGTGAAAATCAATGTGGAAATACATGCTTACGTCACTCTCGACATTTCTGCCATTTTTAGTACGTTTTAATTATGCATCGACGCTGACTTTCACTGTATACGTGCGTAAACCTGCGGGGATCAAATCAAGCCGTTACGTCATCGACAAGATCGCCGTATGTGTGTATTTTACTGATTTAAAAAACTGTTTATCTTACACTGTGCATGGGAACTTTCGGCTGTTCACTCGACCATAACCCATTTGTGCAACCACGTCGACCAACACATATACGGCCTGTCAATTGCTTCTTCATTCTTGTGCGCCACGCATGAATGCCAAAACATGGCGAACTTTAGTTGAGCTCCGTATTGCTGCCTGGTAACCTACGACACGCGGCTGCCGGGGCGGGGCTCGGTAACAAAGAGAAATTATACCAGTGGTCGGACATGAACCTCCCATCGACCTACCATGCACACGCCATTATAACAACAATTTAGTACAAGTACCCATGGTTAGCAATGCTGCCTGGAGAGCAGCTTGTAGCGCAGGGTTGTCACCCCACCCGCCAACCAAGCGGGGTTGTCGTGGGGGTCACCGCAAACAACAACACGTCAACTCAATCATAGGAAATAGACCACCAACGCATTTTCTGGGGGTGATAGACTGGACCCAATCTCTCGAACCTCCAAGTATGTGCAAC
This sequence comes from Escarpia spicata, assembly GCA_963995525.1. NCBI lineage: Eukaryota > Metazoa > Annelida > Polychaeta > Sabellida > Siboglinidae > Escarpia > Escarpia spicata. Next base: position 3,205,437 of record OZ023211.1, read on the forward strand.
GAAACGGAGCAAGCTTAAGGTGACACCCCTTTCTGACTACGTTATCGAGCATGGCTGTGACATCGTCGCCTTCACTGAAACTTGGTTACGAAATTCCCCTGATGATGACCAGACTATCAGAACCCTGACAATTCGTGGCTACAGATTTACCGATGTTCCGAGGAGACAACACAGGAACATCACGGCCAGAGGAGGTGAGATTGCCATCCTTTACAAACCTAAAATCAAAAAGGCATCAAAGTCTTTATGGAAAGCCAAATCGTTCGAGAACATTGAAATCACACTTAGTGCTTCGTCAACGATGAAACTGGCTGTGATCTATCGTCCTATATGACAAATTTGCCTACCGTGATTTGTTCACTGACATAATAATAACAAGAGACCATGAAAACATTCGCTTGGACGCCTTATTTTGATTGTTTTGGATGTTTTCTATTCGATATATTCAGGAAAACATTATTTATTATTAATGGATTTATACAAAAACGCTCAAGGATGCTTGGATGGCACCCGTCGGATTATTGACCTAGAGGTGTAGAATATCACTAAAATAAAAAAAACATCGCGCGGACCCTAATGCACGCTTCACTGGCTAACGCCCACGCTACAGGAGCTCTGGAGAATCTAGGCGGTAAATACAGACCGCTACAATGCTCCCATTTCGCGGCGCCTAGATAATCTAGGTTAGGCCACGCAGGTATAGAGGATAAGTGGTGCCATCTTCCGATCAAACCTTAGTCTAGCAGGAATTGTAGTTGTGGCTCCACCTGCCGAACAACCTTTAGCGTCAATCTAAAAATACGCGATGACAATTATTGTTCTTCTTTTCACATGAAACGTTGAATCCACCACCTCACTCAACACTGGCTTCGGAACTTGGTGAATATTGGCTGGTTGAGCCTCTACAAAAACCTTTTATTGCACCCCACTGAAGCTCGCAAAAAATCTACAAAAAAAAAGGAAATTGCTCCTCCCTTGAGGTACGCCAACAACTCACCATGAGCCTTTCCGAACACCACCACTTGCACCCCCATGATGCTTGCCAAAAAAACGCCTTGAGGCTCTCCTAAAATCCGCCATTTGCATTCCCTTGAAGCCCACTAAAACAACACCACCTCGAGGTTCTCCAAACACTTCCATTTTCACCCCTGGATATCACAAAAACATGTTGATGATAATCCGATCTCCAGCTCCCTGTCTAAAATATTGGGGGCTCAGTCCCCAAGCCCCACACCCCAAGGGGGTCTGTCGAGGTCTCTATATGTTTTAATGTTGTCATTCCAGTTCTTGTTCTGTCTTTCCTTCTTTTATCTCTCACTGTGCATTGCCAGGCCAGTAGATGTTGTGACATACCATCTCAATTTGCATGTTCTGACTGTAGACAGGATGACTTCATATTCTCCAATGTTTCGTCTGATCATATTTCTCACTTTCTCGTTGGTGACATGCAATGTGTATGGGATGCGCAGGATGTTAATAAAACATCGCATCTCCAAAGCGTGTATTCTTCTTTTCTTTTTAGTTCTGTTGTTAGGGTCTATGTCTCGGAAGTGAGCAGAAAGACCGATATCACCGGTGCACTCGTCAGTCTCATTTTTATCAAGGTGACGTTGCTGTTTTTCCACCTTGGTTTTAGACTTGCAAGCTGGGGTGTGTACAATTGTTGAACGGTAGCTGATCTGGTACACCATAAAGGAGGCCATTTCCATAGTCCAGTCGCGAAATGACGAGGGATTGAACCAGGAGTTCAGTGGCATGTTGTATCAAGCAATCTCTGATGGAACGAATTCGATGTAAATGAAAGTAATAATAATAATAATAATAAATAACTTCTTACGCGCCAATATCCTCAGACAATCCGAGCTCAGTGGCGCATAAAATCCAAAGGATTAATCATTCTCGTACTCGTGTGATAGGCGAAAGTCGTCAACAAATGGATGGATGTGCTAGGAAGCTAGGGAGGATAGGCGATATTGAAAAGATAGGTTTTGAGGTGACGACGAAATGTAGCAATATTTTCTGCTGATTTAGCATTAACGGGAAGCGAATTCCATATAGTTGGCGCGGCAACTAAACAAGCTCGAGTTCCAGCCTTTGTCTTAACTCTAGGAACAGATAGCAACTTCGAACTAGACGGCCGAAGTTGTCTGGCTTGTCTAGCTGGTGTGAGCATTGAGTGTAAATAAATAGGTTGTTTGGATGAAAGGGCTTGGTAGGTGATTGTGCAGATCTTAAACATAATGCGATATTGCACGGGGAGCCAATGCAGTGATTTTAGAAGTGGCACTGAGCGGGAGAATCGAGGAGATTGTGTGACTACACTTGCTAAACAATTTTGGATGCGTTGTAGTTTTGCAATATCCTTGATAGCAATATTACGAAGAAGGGAATTGCAATAATCTAATCTGCTGCTAACAAAAGCTGTTGCGATAGTCGTAGCGACAGAAAGCGACATATGTCGGCGAATGCGGCGAAGATCACAGATATGATAAAAACAGCAACGGCACGTTTGGGATATGTGTTGTCTGAAATTGAAGTATGCTACCTGGCACAGTTTCGACACTACATGCTGAGCTCACTGTCAAACATCACTACATTGTTGCGAGCGACGGTAGTACGCTTGATGATGTTGTCACCTATAACGATATCAGTCAGGCTTAGCTTGCTGGCCGAACTTGGTGTGGTGATCACAATTACTCCAGTCTTGTTGTCTTTCAGCTGAAGACGATGATGAGTCATCCATGCTTTCAATTCTCCCACGCATGCTTAGATGCATGCCTGTGCAGCGGTCTCATTGTTAGTGTACTTGATCTTAAATGAGAATCATCGGCAAAGAGATTCACGTCAAGTCGATGCCGCCTAACTTTCTGCTCAATAGGTCCCGTTTAGAGTATAAACAAAACTGGGCCAAGAACGTACCCATGTGGCACTCCCTGGAGCAGCTACGACGGGTCTGACTTGGTATGGCCTAGACAGACAGTCCGAGTCCTCGAAGTCAAGTATGACTCATACAACTGATGCGCTACGCCGATGACACCCGCGCTCTTCATGCAAGCCAACAGCAGCGCGTGATCTACAGAGTCAAAGACCGCTGACAGATCACGTAAGATAAACACGGCACCCCTTTTGTTTTCCAGGGTCTTCAGGATATAATTCTGGATTTGCATCAGTGCAGTTTCAGTACTGTGATTCGGCTTGTAGGCAGATTGGAATTTTTCTTGCAAATTGTTGCACGAGACGTAGTTAATGAGCTTGTTCGGCACAACCCTCTCTGTTAACTTTGAGATAATGGACAGATTAGAGATAGGGCGGAAGTTGTTCATGACATCCTTGTCCAAGGAAGGCTTCTTGAGTAAGGTCGTCACGAGGGCAGCTTTCATTTTTGTTGGCACAATTCCGGTTTACATGGACACCTTGACAATGTTTGTATTGAGGGACTCTGGTTGACCAGTCGTCTCATCTCGTCTTCCGTTGCAGGCAACAAAAAAGCTGAGTTTATCGCCACACAGTGCCTGGGCTCTCACGTGAAGGCACATATAGTTGGGGGTCTGCCTTCAGCGTCAATTTTTCTGAATCAGTCTGACTTTGTCCTGGAAGAATACACTGAAACTGCTGGCCAGATGTTCCAGTGAACCACCACCATGCAGGCTAGCTTCAGGCTTAATCAACAGGGCGTTGACAACATTGTACAGCCGTCTATGGTCAGATGCAGCTTCGGTGATCTTTGCAGTGTAATAAGTAGATTTAGCGGAGGAGATGAGCTGATTGACGTGGCGTCTCTGCTCTTTGAAGAGATCGCGGTGTATATTGTGAGCCGTGACTGTCTCCATCTTCTCTCCAATTGCCGTCTCTTCTGCTTAGCTATCTTGTTGTCACCAATGAACCAAGGAACTATGGGACGAACCGTGATTGTTCGTGTCTGAACTGGTGCATGTTTGACTAATAGAGTTGACAGGGTAGTGTCATAATGCTCAAGGAGACTGGCTGCTGAGTTGGCACGGTCGAGGCACAGAGTTGATGCCTCATTGTCAACTCGGAGCATATGTTTGTCTATGGCAGCATAATTCCTGTATTGCACTGAGCGTCGAAGCGGCTGAGGTTTTTGGTGATCTAGATCACAATGGACAGCGCCACGATCTGTCAAGAAGTCAGATACGGTAGTCTTTGACACCAGATTATGTGTTGATTTTATGATAACCAAGTCTAACGTATGCCCGTCCATGTGAGTGGGTCCAGATACATACTGACAGAGTGCGTGGTTCGAAAGGATGTCACGGAAGCGGGAAGCATCAGCGTCCAGTGGGTCATCATAGTAGAAGTTGAAATCATGCAAAATCAAAATGTTCTGAGATTTTTCCAAGTGGTGCTGGAAGAAGTCTTGGAATTCACTCAGAAAGAGGCCAACTGTGGACTTGTTTCTTTTTGATGGCAGAGGACGATAGATCACTGCCAGTTTCACCATTGACGAAGCACTAAGTGTGATTTCAATATTCTCGAACGATTTGGCTTTCCATAAAGACTTTGATGCCATTTTGATTTTAGGTTTGTGGAGGATGGCAACCCCACCTTCTCTGGCCGTGGTGTTCCTGTGTTGTCTCCTCGGAACATCGGTAAATCTGTAGCCACGAATTGTCAGGGTTCTGATAGTCTGGTCATCATCAGGGGAATTTCGTAACCAAGTTTCACTGAAGGCGACGATGTCAAAGCCATGCTCGATAACGTAGTCAGAAAGGGGTGTCACCTTATTCCTCACCTACTGAGCGTTTATTAAACTTGCTCCGTTTGGTACATACTTGGAGGTTCGAGAGATTGGGTCCAGTCTGTCACCCCCAGAAAATGCGTTCCAGGTATGTTTCTGATGATCGAATTGACTTGTTGTTGTTTGCGGTTACCCCTACGACAACCCCGCTTGGTTGGCGGGTGGAGTGACACCCCTGCGCTACAAGCTGCTCTCCAGGCAGCATTGCTAACCATGGGTACTTGTACTAAATTGTTGTTATAATGGCGTGTGCATGGTCGGTCGATGGGTGGATCATGTCCGACCACTGGTATAATTTCTCTTTGTTTCCGAGGCCCGCCCCGGCAGCCGCGTGTCGTTGGTTACCAGGCAGCAATACGGAGATCAACTAAAGTTCGCCATGTTTTGGCATTCATGCGTGGCGCACAAGAATGAAGAAGCAATTGACAGGCCGTATACGTGTTGGTCGACGTGGTTGCACAAATGGGTTATGGTCAAGTGAACAGCCGAAACTTCCCATGCACAGTGTAAGATACACATAGTTTTTTTAAATCAGTAAAACACACACGTACGGCGATCTTGTCGATGACGCAACGGCTTGATTTGATCCCCGCAGGTTTACGCACGTATACAGTGAAAGTCAGCGTCGATGCATAATTAAAACGTACTAAAAATGGCAGAAATGTCGAGAGTGACGTAAGCATGTATTTCCACATTGATTTTCACTACCAGTCAAATGACGATTAAACACTGGATTAAGCAATTATATAGTTTCAATGTGTAACAGATCTCTGTGGCGGATGTTCGCAGAATCAGCCGTTTTCGATGACGTGATAAAACGTGAGGTTATGTACATCGAGAAGATGTAGCCTAGCCTCACGGACTTATCGGTTGTGTAAAGCCAACGAGTTTATATCGGTTAATAAAGTTGTGATATTGCATTGTAAGTCAACAAGGCAAATTAAATAAATTTTCCACCACAACTTCCGACAACGATTACGAATAATCTCTACTGATCCAGACACGTGACGGGAGTGATGTCACAGACGTCCTTCGAAAACGCAACAAAAACGTCTACCGACGGATATGAAAATGGAGTTGACGATCCAACTATTTCTAAAGTCTAACAATGAGACACCAACAACTTACTCTCCTACTATACTTGGTATACTTTGTTGTATAGTCTCTTTTAGCCGGTGGTCAGAGACCTAAATTTCTTTTTTAAAATATTAAACGAAGCTGCTGATATTTCTTCTGCTAGAAGCTTGTTTCAAGTTTCGGTGGTGCGACTAGTGAAGACGTGTTTCCGTACATCGGTGCGCGAGTAGTTCTTCTGTAATTTAAGTCTAAGGCCTATCAGATGTCCTGCTGATCGATGAAAACATTGTCTGGTATATTTATGTTGAGGCCACTAAGAAATTTATAAACTTCACATAGGTCTGACTCACGTCACCTCTGTCTTAAAAAACAGATGCAGCTGGTGGGTTGCTAAGTTTCAGTGCTTTCTTTAGAGTTTTTCTAATTCGTTGATATCTGTTTGATAATAGGGGGACGAATATTCAAGAACTAGTCTAATCTTAGAGCTGTATAATGTATTTTTTTAGATCTGCTTTCAAAACATATCTTTTAATTAATCATATCCATTGGTTTGCCTTTTTTGTAATGTGTTTTATGTGTGAGCTTGGTTGTAAATTACTACAAATGGTTAATTCCTAAATATCTTTTTAACTATCTACAACTTCTAATATTTGTACATTTAATGTATAAACATAATATTTAATATTTGTCGTATTTTAAGCACACCAGCTGATGTGGAAATCTTTATAATACAGCTTTGTTTCGTCAGCAAACATTTTAACAGTTGCCTTTACTGAGTTTGTTAGATCATTTACATGAAAGCAAATAATATAGGTCCTAGAATCGAGTCTTGTGGGACCCCAGATGGGTTTCCATTTCTCAGAAATACCCTCGGTCGTCTATCTGATAAGAAGGATTCTATCCATAGCAGTACTTTGCCTTTGACGCCATACTGTTTTAATTTATGAATCAATCGCTTATGAGGAACAGTGTCAAAATATTTTGAGACATTTTAGTAAATAATGTCGCTTTCGTCACAATTATCCTTATTAGCAGTCCAGTCTTGGAGGCATTCTAATAGCTGGATGGTGTATTAACTTGTTTGTAACCATGTTGGTCACAACTTGTGTCGTTTGATTCAGCTAGGTGAAGAAGACTGATTTGAATTATTGTTTCTACTATTTTTATTACTTGGCTAGTGAGTGACACAGTTACATAAACTATAAAATATAAGTACTGAAGTTTTATGGTGTAATTATTTATTAAACCTTCACACTAAACGTTTACGTACGTCTTGCGCAGAGGTCCAATATAATTTATTTAGGTAGACTCTATACATTTATGTTTATGTGCAAACCCTGACGTTTGGAATGAGCATGCACACTCACAAACAGGTGCACACACAAACACCTGCGCACTTACACATATATGCATGCGAGCACGCGCACACGCACCCTACACACAAACATACACACACAAACACACACAAACAAACACAAACACACACAAACAAACACAAACACACACAAACACACACAAACACACACACAAACTGCTTGATCGTGTACATTCAACAACAATGCATAACAACAACGCTGGTAATATTACTTCGGAATCGTGATATAACGTTTGCTGCTAAGTTAAATGAAGAACACGTTCAACTTGGACCAACGGTTGGCTACGCTAGGCAGACCGGAACCAACCAGCCTTATGGCGCGACGGACGCGGTCAAGGTTATGAACTAAGATGTAACAAACAATTATTGGAATTCCTCAGATACTCACACGATTAAAAGGTATTTACCTAATTTCACAGACGGATGGTTTGTTGAAGGAATGAAACTATTCAGTCGAAAATACATAATATTATTTTTTGCCTCCAAGTTTAATTTTACTTATTGAAAATCAAGTAACAGGTAGCAAACAATGCCAAACGAATATAGTTACGAATTGGTAATCAGTCCCCGATTGATGCCTGGACATTAGTGTTATCATTGCATTCTTCACCAGTCCGACCACGTGATGTTTTCCATACACAGCTATGTGTGTCGAGTTTTATTCAAACACATAACACACACATACTAAATGTGTAGTCCCAGGTTGTATTCACGGGCGTTTGCGGGGATAAGAAAGGAGAACAGCTAGCGTGTATTATGTCATTGAGATTATGCGATACTTAGGAGAACTGGTAAAGTTCGACGAAGCGTTTGTGTCACTGACATTACGTGAAGATAAATAGTTCTTAACGTTGCATTCTTAGTTAAACCAAAGACTATGTATAACAAGACGCGCCACTCGATGATATTGGGCGAAATATATCGCTAGTGCCTCCCTCGTGCGGTTGGGCACGAACGGCAAAACCAGCCATCGGAAAGTCTGCGCATTTTTATTCGGCGTGTAATTGTTATAATTTCAGAAACAAACGGCCTGATTTATCATTCTTCAGATTCCCAAAAGGATGCAGAGAGGTGTGTTACTCATATCTATACGTAATTGAATACAAATTGCATGAATGCGGCCTCCAGGAACAAATTGATCTGAATGCAGTTTTAGCAATATTCAGCGTGCCTCATCCACATGTTCTCGTAAGTGGTAAACGACCAGCACCGATACCAAGAGATGTCGGACCAACCAAGAAACAGAAGGCCGATGACAATGATGATTACTGTAAGTGAATTTCTGAACCAGATCATTCAGATACACATTGTATAAGAAATCTACATTGCAAAATGCAAGATTTAATTTATAATTTATAATAGTGTAGATCTACCCTATCGGGTTACTATTTCTAATGGCTGAGATATATATTGATTACCTTTTAGTAAATGTTGTATTTATTGATTGATTACTACAGGTACCGTTGGTACTAGGTAAATATATCTTAGTATTCTTTGGCTTGATGGTGGTGGTGGTCAGATTATACTTAATATGTATGTAGTGATATATCATAATTGGGTTTTGGTGTGTCATGTATCGATATTTGTGAATTTGTTATGGAAATGTTAATTGGTCTAGATAGCCTATTCTCATTTTCTGTGATTTGTAATTTATTAAATTATGAATATTTCTTATTGATGTATTACTTAGTGGTGATACTTCAAAGCAACTCCCATTATGGCTATTCCAAAAAAATAGAGACAGATTCCCCCCTCTCTACAATAACAAATACAATTTTAGAACATCCACTGTCCACTGATATCGTGTCTATAGCCCCCTCTTGATAATGACATATAGATTTACCTTGTTAATCATTGTAAATAAGTGATGATGGGTCCCATCTAGAAATAAGATTTTGGCGAGTTTATCTAACTACTTCATATTTAATTTTCTCACGAGAACCCCCCTCTAGAATATTTTAAAGTGACATCCTGGGGATTCTCTATCTTTTCAGTTGCTTAAAAATGCCATTGTTAATGTGATGCTGATAACTAAATGTAATGATGGTTGACTCAACTTGTTTAACTGTTACTGTTTACTGATAACAAAATAATACAACAGGTACACAACACAAGAAAGTAGTCAAACTCCATATGATTATGTTTGGAGAATACTTTCTTATACCAGTAATAAAATTCACTTTGAACAAGCAAATTAATGCACACGTCCAAAAAACAACAATGGCTGCATCTGGCTATTCTTACGACTTTTCAATATGAACACGAACATATACAGTAGCAAACACATATAATTATCAAACTTAAAAGGATTTATACAAAATTTTTAATTGCACACTTTCTCTTATATTCCGTTGCCTGGATGACACTTTTTTGGAAAATCTTGGCAAAATATACTGTTTTACAATGTACTGTCTTTACTATATAAATGTCTCATGCTCATAAAGAATTAGCAAGTTATGGGAACATGACGAAAACTGGTCTGTACTGTCCTTCGTTAGACCTGGATGTGGTCACGGGGGAATGTTCAGATGGGTCCAGCAGATGCTACCCTCTGCTGAATGAAATACCAACTAGTAGAAACGTTGCATCATATACAGTTTGCTCATATGACATACATTTTACTTTTGAAATGTAAACAGACATATCAGGTCAAGAGCGCTGAAAGTAACGGAAAACATGTAAAACGCAGTGAGTTTGTATGTATATCACTGACTATGTGCGCCCAACCGTATGGGGGAGCCACTGGCGTCGTAATTTCAGAAAATGTCATGGGATATGACGTGAGTGCGCATCTTAGTAATGTAGTATCTTAGGTTAAACTACTATTTTGATGTACCCATGAAAGTGTATGTACACATGAACAATATTTACTTAATTGATCATACTTGCTCCCATATACGTTACGTTGGTATTTGGTATGTTATTCGATAACTTACGCTTTTAAAAAAACTACCGGTCGCCAGGTCCGGCCAGCGGAATATAATAATCATAATCGCATAGAACACGATATAGTTGTTACACTTTCGCGCCGTATTATCTAAAAATTGCATACTACGTTGCGCGATGCGATGAACGATGCGCAATGCGATGGGCGATGCGATGGACGATGCGCCATGCGATGCGCGATGCGATGGACGGTGCGCGATGCGATGGGCGATGCGCAGTGTGATGAACGATGCGGGATGCGATGCAATACGATGGACGGTGCGCGATGCGATGGGCGATGCACGATGCGATGCGCAGTGTGATGAGCGATGCGCGATGCGCGATGCGCGATGCGCGATGCGCGATGCGCGATGCGCGATGCTCGATGCGATTCGCGATGCGATGCGATACGCGATGCGCTATGCGATGCGCGATGCGATTCGCGAAACGATGGTATAAATTATGAAGATGGCACAACGAGCACGCGTACGCAGAAAACGAGACTTAGGTAGCCGTTTGTATTTTATTAAACACATTTCTTATTGTGTTTAGAGCATGTGATGATGGCTGATGACGCTGACTGTATGTATGCGGTTACACATCTAGTTAGTGTGCACACACAAAATTGTGTTTGTATTTATAAATATTGTCACAGAAGTCTACTTGGATTAAATTTAGCCAAACAAAAATGGGTGACAGGCATGCATCCTCTTTGCAAAAACTAGACTACGGAGGAGGGGCAGAAATAGGTTACTTTATAACATGAAATATGTAACTATTCAACGGTTCCCAATTTTATTTGTTAAATTGTTTCCATCTGGATATCCCTGATCGCAAAAATAAACACTATTCTGTGTGCCTCCAGACATGATGAAGTAGGAGTGGTTGTGACATTTCTCATTACGGCGAACCAAATTGACATATAGCTTAACGTGTGACCAGCCCTTCTCATTACTTCGCTGTTGTCGGACATGTCATAGGACGAAGGCAGGGTGATGTTGGAAGGGTGGGAGTAGTGAGTGTTGAGACATGTTCTCGTTGACGATTGGTGCACGGGGAGTGCAGACGTTGGTATACCTTGCAGAAGAGCTGTGATTTGGCTGCCAATAAACGGATGTGACTGGTATGCCTCCAATAACCCTGGACAATGACGAACATGATAAGGTCTTCGTGGTTACACCTGAATACTTGACAATATCACTTTTTTCTATATGACTCAGTGGGCTATTTGTAAAAAGCCATTCACAAAGCACAAGGGAGCTAGCGTTGCAATGACCCACAATCGTGGACAGTCATTCAAACGAAAAACAGAAGAACTAAATGACAGAGGCATACTTGATAGAATACCACCTTACCTTGGTGTGGATATTGATATAGCTGCAACTGGTGTGCGATATCATATGCCGTGTATTACTGCCTATATCGACGAAAGTCATAAACGGCAATCTGCCAACAGTGATAGAGAGAGACAGGGACGATGTTTTCCTTTCTCTCACTGAAGAATTGCATACTCATCTGATTGTCAATAAGTGTGTCTTTCAGCTATAAGTGACAGGTATAGGATCATGCTACAAGAGAAGACAGGTATAGGATCATGCTACAAGAGAAGACAGGTGTAGGATCATGCTAAAAGAGAAGACAGGTGTAGGATCATGCTACAAGAGAAGACAGATGTAGGATCATTCTACAAGAGAAGACAGGTGTAGGATTATGCTACAAGAGAAGACAGGTATAGGATTATGCTACAAGAGAAGACATGTGTAGAATCATGCTACAAGAGAAGACAGGTATAGGATTATGCTACAAGAGAAGGTCTTAAAAGGAGGAGATGTGCACAGAACTACGCAGCTGAAAAAAAACGACTACAAGCACACTTCGGGGACAATTTAACATTTTGGGCCACAGGGGGCTGGAAGTGACGACGTCTGTTCCTCAGTTATTGCAGTCGGTGATGCTTTCAAAATGATCGAGGAGTTGAAACAGCAGTTACTTGATTATGATAATGATGCTTCTGTCATCCACGAAGCTGCCAATCTCTTACATAAAATCGTGCAAACTTGACCAACTGGCCAAAGGTCAAGATGGCTATATGTTTTTTTCAATATGTCACACACTCAAGCTGCATATATGATCACATGCAAACTATTAATTTTTGCAGCTACCCTACAGTCTGGCAAGTATCACCCAGTAGGACATGGAGGAAAAGCACCTTCTGTATGCCATATGTAAACTTCCAACATCACTCACTCTAGGAAGTGCATTCAACATCTACAATGACACACGTAGCAATAAACTAATCATCCTGTTAAACCATGGATATGAATAGAACAGAACACTACCTAAGATGTATTACACGATATGTTAGATCAGAAAGATGGAACAGGTGTCAGTGATGTCACAGTTGATGTGGAAATGACAGAATTGGTTGATCAAAATCAAGCGACGACAGATGTGCTGGACTCCATTGTTGAGAGCACAACACAAATGTTTTGGTTCAGCAGGGGATTATTACCAAAGTAGGCGTGCCCACAAATTACAACGCATCCATGATGGTGCCGCTATTCCCAGAACTGACACAGTCGCTCACTTGTTGCAGACGTGCTGTAAGCAGAATGCACTCGTAACTGTTCTGGCACAAAATCGCAAGTGCCATGTTGTGTTGCTTGCAAATGCAAAGGGAAAGAAATCAAACTTGGACGAGTAGTCCACCTAAATACTCTTGTTAAAAACAATGGCTCTGATGAGAGTGACATAGATGACTGCATGATGACAATACAACACGTTTGCATAATTTTTGCGATGTAGGCTTGGCATCCTGCTAGTTTTGATAATACATTTTATCTTAAATTGTCTTATCGGGTATGTCACTATTATTCGTTGGTTGACGTTGAATCATTAGCCATACTTTAATCATGTTTACTACGCAACGGAAAGTGGAAATGACACAAGTAATGGAATCCAGTCCGATTGGCATCATGCCACGTTCACGCAATAATTAGGGGGTGGGGTACATGTTTTATTCATGAATGTTTGGTAATTAGCATTATTTTGTTTCATGTTCAGTAGGTAAATGAATAACGATAATTTTGATACATTAAACATGGATGTTGAATATGTATTAAGGTATCTATGATACATTTTATATGATGTCGACGGCAAACCAGATTGGCTTTTTCAACATATTGTTCAATGTTTTGCCTCTGGCTTCCTAAAAATTAAACATGTTGATAACATATTTGTAGTTGTTATTCGTCTTATCATTCTGGATATTTTGATACAAAACATACCTTTGTAGCGCTATATCTACTATGTAAATTTGAAAATATATAATTATGACAAAGCGGCCACTCAGAGACACTGATTTGAGAGGGTTGCCCTCTGGAATATTATTCTGGAAGGTTTGAAGTTATGGGGTTATGGACACCTCGTGCTATTTTTGGTTGCTTTAAGTTTTGTTAAACTTCAAACCAACCAAAAATAGCACGAGGTGTCCATAATCCTCAACATTAGCACCCGTGCTCCCCGACTAAATACAGATGCTAAACAAGAACTAATTTAACTAAGCCAAGTGAAAAATCCGTATTGCCTTTGTTGTTGGTTAAACGTTCTATACAGTATGCCTAATCTGATTGAGTGTCGCCATCTACCAGGCTAAATCTATACTATTTTCAAACAGAATCCGCCGCTGTTTGTTGGAAATCTACTGCAAGTTTATACTTCTACTTCTATAAGTTAGCAGTCGAATTTAAATAAAAAAGAACATGTGTCATGAATATACGAACCGACATACATCATAACGATTTTTACATTTAAACCAAATCCATAGTATATGTCTAACGGGATAGGGCCATATTAACCTAGCCTAACATTTCATCTGAACATTCAACAACTTCATATTATATTACAGGCTCTGCTTTAAGAATCGATAAGCGTGACAGTTGAGAACTCCGTGGTTAGAAGACTGTTCGAACATCTCAGTCTGGTCATTTAATGAACAATCAAAAGTACGACCAATTATTTAAGGACATTATTGAGACCCTCAATCCCACGCTGGCATGTAGCCTAGGTCTAAAAAATTATACCGTTTGTTAGCATTTGTAGTAATAGTTTCTCAACTGATTGTGTCACTTTCAATTACGTAAGTTGTTTTATGTATACCATAGCCGGTATAGTAGACCAGGTAGTTCACGATGTAAATTATCATTACAACTTTGCTTTCAATATAAGGTCCAGCGCGTCATAGGAACCTGGCGCGTCATAACAGTGCTGTCGTTACAACTCAAGCCTCGAGTTACGAGCAAGTTCTCTTGTTCTCTGTTTGTATGTGCACCCACATCTCCGTCAGTCTTTAGGATATCGGACATTTTATTGGAATCTTCTACGCTGATACCATATTCTGAGTAAACCAATGACGTGAATATATCTGTATATTGATCACTGTAGCTAAGGTTATTTTGTATTAACTCTTTTCTATATTATAAAACAGTTTGTTGTCTGTTTGTATGACACCCACATCTCCGTCAGTTTTTCGTGTATCGGGCTGAAATTTTGGATGTGATCTACCGGAACCATTGAGATGATTCGTAGATTTAAAAATTTTCGAAATTCGACCGGGGGTGGAGAACTTAGGGAGCTCAATATGTTAAAAGGCTGTACATGGAGTTCCAGCAGCTGAATTTAATGTTTTTTTATATCATTGTAAAGATAATTATGTAATCTACAAATATTTCGCTACATGCATACAGACATTTTGAATAGTGTTTAAGTTATTGACGTTTGAAAATCCTCAGCGCTTAACATGCACAAGGTCTACCTGTCGCTGGTCACGTATGCATTTCGCCGCACTAGCCCCGTGAGTGAGTGCTACTTCTGGCAAACAACACTCTGCAACAATTCAGTGGAGTTCCAGCCACGGAATTTAATGATTCTCTATATCATTGTCCAGGTAATTATTCCATGTACAAATGTTTCACTGGGTGTTTGCAGAGAAATGTATTTGTTTTTATGTTAATAACGTTACAAAATCCCGGACGCGTAACCCAGCTGCCTGATGCTGGTTACGTAAGTTACACGAGTGAGCACGTGCGATTTTTAACAAAAGGTTGTCCTAACAACTAGGCCAGTGACAATTTATTAATAGGGGTGGGCTGGATACATATGTGATGGGTTCAGGGTGTCTGGAACTGAAATATTGGGCATTTGAAGATTGGTCTATTTTCAGTGTTCATAATTATGGCAACAATATTTTTTTAGATTTCAATGCAAATGATTTGAGGGTGTATATGGCCTTTTTGTCGGGTAACTCAGCTAGTAGGTGTAGGGCTTACAACACCAACATTTTGCCTTTTGTTTCCTTTTAATTGAAATAACACAAACCAATGCAGTTATTCTTGGATTTTCCTCATTGTCTTTTAGGCATCGATTTAGATGTTTTAATGAATTCGTCCCGCCAATACGCAGGAGTAGAAATCATATATAATACGACAATGAACAAAACTGCCATCCAGCGAAAAAACACAGAACAGCACGTCGACGAACCATTGGCTCTGCAAGAGTTCAATATTGTAAAGTTGTACTTGTTCTCATTCAAAGTATCACCGAGAGGCAGAGCTACTACTGTATTAGGAAAGGACGGATATTTCCTTCATTTATGAATCGAAACGGTTTATATTTGCCGAATCGAATGATCTTCGCGTGTGATTGGTTGATGCGGCAACTAAGACGAACTTTAGATTTCCATGAATGTAAAACTGGGCCTCGTGGGAGGTGGAGCCACCAGGAGGTGACATGGATGCCACCCCGAATTAACAAGGATTCATCAACTAGTCACTAATTAACAAGGCTTCAGTGTGGCTGAATATAAAAAGTAAGTTATCAAAACAGTGCAGTATCCAGTCCTTAGGATTGCTGAAAGAGCTTTACACTTTACTCCGTGGCAGACCTGTTCAGTTGAACACCATCTCAACATCTCTGGGAAGCATTCAGTCACGCTGCAATTAATACGCAAGGACTATTCATACACAAATACCCTCCACTGTCTATAGCCATTCACACAGCTGAGTGAAATGAAGCAACGTAGAATGAACGAACGAACAAGGTTCGACACGGCAGCACAGGATTTGAAACCGGGTTCAATCGTTTGAGAATCCGGTGCTCCAGCCACTGCGCCGCTCCACATACGTAATAGATTAACAAGGATGGAACAACTATCTAGTCGATGACTAAAAGGGCTTCAGTGTGACTGAAGATAATGTATGCCTACACCATAAAAAAATCAATGATAAATTGTTACGCCATTCAATGGAGTGACCCCCATTAAGAACCTACAGTTGCCAACGCGAATTATTGCGAAACTTCATCACTGGTGGAATACTTCATGCGTCACTGCCCCCGGGGGTAGTTGAGACGGGTTTATGTTTATTTTAGTATTTTTATGCGTCAGACACCAGTTGCCCTTAATGTATGTGGTGTGGGTATTTTTACAGCCGGCTGATAATGTCACAATGACTGCACTACCTGTTGAAACATGACCACTCCGTCGCTGAATTTCTCTTCTCAAATCCTAAAAAAACAAACACTTCTTCTTTTAGCATTTAATAAGACGATCCCGATTGGTGTAGATATTTTATGCGATAAATCTAGCGGCGTAAGCATCTCGGTGCACCAGATAGTCAATCGAGGGGACGGTGATTTGATTCCAACTACCGCAATTTTGTAGCTTGGGAAATTTCAACCTACGTTGCCCGAGCATTCAGACGATAGGCCCTACTCTGAAAGCACTTAGTCTTTTCTACCTGGAGTCTATGCCTGGGAAATGAAATATCCCACGTTGTCAAATGAAAAACCTGTCGTAGATGCACTAACTATTGAGAAGGAAAACTTTGTCACAAACCGTTCCTACGTTAACCATATAAATGAATGTGTGGAGTTAATTGTCGTAAGTGCCAGCCAGTGTTTACATAAATCTGACGATGCTCATATTACATCGAAACATATCAACAGCAGGTCTGGCAGGGAAAACCTTGTTAAAGCTAAGGGGGGTAATACGTAGCGCACTCACATACAATGATAACCGAGTCACATGGAATGATAACCTAGTCACATAGAATGATAACACAGAACCTACTCTTATTACTTCCAACACGTTGATGATGACCCTACTTAATCACGGTGCGCTGGAGCGCAGAGCTTCAACAGCCTCGCGGTCCCGTGTCAGTCTCGCATTTTGTGCCGGGTTTAGAATCCATGACGACGTCGAGCAGTGAAATAGGATCCTGGGCTTGTTTTCCGCATCACGAACACCGCATCGAGGCATACAACGAGTGAACTCCTTAATCTGTATACGCACAATTCTGTACAATAATGTATACAAACTTATGTCTACGTCAACATCCATACTGCAGGCCGGTAAAACGGGTTAGTAGGGCAAGTTGAGAAATGGCGATGTGTTCATAACCAATAATTTTAATTGATGGAAATCCGTGTCCATACACTAAATCTCATTAGAAGGATCCTATAAAGTTTCATGCAGCCTATTCGCTGGCGTTCTACAAACATTGTATATTTCGTGTTTTTAAATTGTCTGATCTTCTGAATTATTTGGAGAATACGTTCTTTTATTTGTTAAACGCAGGGATAATACCTGTCTTCGCGTCTTTATTGTTTGCTTGAAACTAAAAATCATGGGTAACATCTTAAGTAATTGCTAAGGAAAACTCTACTGAACAAATATGTGACCCGTTTTGTCTGCCCTTCACGTATACACGCATACACACGTTTTTTTTTTTTTATAAATATACGAGCCACTTGTTAAGTAGAAATTAGTCATCAACTGTTGTGCATGCAAGCGTGGTGCAGATAAACAAGTCACGAAACCGCGCATTTTAGGTTTCTGCACCATTAACTCATTAGCAATGAGCATGTTATTTTGGTAGAGTACCCGGTTCCTCAGAAGCTTGATCTACATCACGAAATATATGATGCATGTTAGTTTTATGGGTGTATCTTTCTTAATATAATTTTTCTATAATCGCAAGTAAGTGTTATTTTGAAGAGCATTGAATTATCTACATGATGGTACCCTTTAATATGTTATTGCCATGACATAGGTTGACCATGCAGTGCACGGTAATTGGACATTTTGAGAATGCATGTCATTGTTTGCGGTGTAACTTTGTTATGCTTCACTTTCTGCAGCTACACGTTGTGTTCATCTGAAAGATTATTCAATTACCTATCCAATGACAATACATATGTTGTGGTGGAAATATATAGCTTTAGTATATTGTACATGAGGGTATATATTTTATATATATATACACATGTATATATATATATATAATATTATATATGTATACACACACACACACACACACACACACACACACACACACACACACACACACACACACACACACACACACACACACACACACACACACACACACACACACACACACACACACATATATATATATATATATATATATATATATATACATGTATATATATATATATATATATATACAGAGGTAACAATTACTTTTTCCAAAATATTATAATTTGCACGATGAACTGCAAATATTGAATATGGTTTGGCATATTTATTTGTACATAAGCAACACAACTGGTGCCTAAATGCAAGTCTTCACCAACATGCGATGCACAGGACACAAGAGCACCCATGTATGGTCCATGAAGCAAGTGCCCTCCTTACAAAGGTGCACATTGCATGTTAGGCACCCGAAACAAGTTTTCACAGATCGGCCTGATGTCTCTTCCGGCCTTGTCTGCGACAGGACTGGCACACTCGTTTGCGGCCATCAAGTCGAACCAGTGAGTGGCCTTCCACCGCATTTTCCTCTACTGTGTAGAGGGCTTCTGACTGCTGTGTTGATGGTGCCACGCGTCGATTCCGCAAGGAGATAGCGTTGTCGCAGAGATTTTGGACGAGTTCTACCTTGAAGAATTTTAGTCCATATAGGCGTTTATTTCCAGGCAGTGGCCGGTTGCTCGCCTTCCACGGGATGTAGGCGTTCACGACGGCGATGTTCAAGACGCCCCAGAAAAGGTATTTCCACCATCGCCGCCTTGAATGCCCGATCGGGAAGTACGACCGCCGTTGGTCCAGCCAATCTACACCACCCATCGATGCGTTGTACCACTGTACAACATGCGGCACTGCCAGCTCGATCTACTGGCATTTGCGACGTACGTCCTTGACAGCATCTTTGCCATCGTCGTCTGTGGCAATGAGGCAGACGTCACTCTCCCATGAGAGCGGCTTTTTTGCCTTAATGGGAATCTCCCTGACCCTCACGTAATAATTGATATACAATTCTGTGATCATTATGCTTTTACATACTCACGTATTGAGTTATATGCATATGGGTCAAAATAAACACTACTGTCTGTCTGTCTGTCTGTCTGTCTGTCTGTCTGTCTGTCTGTCTGTCTGTCTGTCTGTCTGTCTGTCTGTCTGTCTGTCTGTCACGCTTGTCATGCCACTTCACAAGCATGACGTCGTTCCCATTGGTCCACTTTATGGATTCCCCTTGTCGAAGGTACTTCTCCCCAAGTGTGGTGGGAAAGTCCTTGTGCTTCACGCGAGTTGTGCCACACAGGTATTCACGCAGAAGAGCTTCGGCCAGGCGCACCGATGTGAAATAGTTGTCAGCAAACATATGGCGATGGATTTTCAAGTAAAGCTCCATCAGCCCCAGGGCAACACGGTAGCTGAGATCCATGACTTGGGCATTGTTGTTTCCTGCACCGGTGTAGACCTGGAACCGCATGCAGTATTCGATGGTGGAGTCGCACACACACTCCAGCTTGATGCCGTGGAATGTACTGCTTCCAGGTGAGGCGACCATTATATTCAATCATCGCCTCATCCACACTTGGATTCTGCGGTGGAGAGACCACTTGGCTGAAGCGGTCATTGCAACGGGTAATGAACGGCCTCACTTTGGCCAGCTTATCACCAGCATCCTCCTCGTTCGGCAGAGAGCAATGTAGGTACTGACACAGCTTCTCATACCATCTCTTGGGCATCACACTGAAGACGTACGGATCTTGGAGTACAGGATTTTTGCTCCAGTAATCACTGTACTCCGACATCACCTTGAGGCCCATGGCAATGTTTATCCCAACGTACGCTCGCATGTCGTCAGCAGATGCGGTGTGCCAGTGTGGGTGTGCTGTGGGGTACGGCATGTCTGGGTCTGGCCGGGCAGGAGGAGACTTGGCAACAGCATTCAGATTGGTAGCTGCTGACACACTGTCGAAAAAGTCCTCCCAAGAACCTGCAGGAAGAAGCCAAGCGGGGAAGTTGTTGCAGGAAGCATCTCTGTCGGCCCACCAATCAGAGTGAACGGACGAACTCTAAGTGGCGCAACGTCTTCAGTCTTCTGCCAGACCTCAGTCATCGCCTCTGTCTCAGCAGGTGGCACAACAACCCGGCCTCGTCCTCGACCTCGTCCTCGACCTTGTCCACGGCCTCGTCCACGGCCCCGTGCTGTAGCTGGTGCGGGTACTGGTGCAGGTACTGGTGCAGGTACTGGTGCAGGTACTGGTGCAGGTAGTGGTGTGGGTACTGGTGCAGGTACTGGACTGGAGCAGATACTTGAACCGCTGCATCATCATCGTTATCACTGTCGTATGTGTGTACGGCAGTTGTACTGAGGTCCAGACTACATTGCACTGAAAATTCATCATCACTTATCTCCTGAAATAACAACGAAATGCAAGAAATTACTAAGCATTTGTTTTACAAATGCACAATGCATGTAACTTTTTCACAATTAAATAAAAATATTGACCTGTCCAATAAAATTATGAATGTCAAAGTACTACAACTGATTTACAGAATAACAACAATTACCAAAACGTAGAATGTGTTTGAGAAGAGATAGAAATGAGATGATAAGGTTGGATCCTGGCCGCCTAGCCCTGGGGCCTGGCATAGTCTAAAAGGCAGGATGTGACGATTTGTTTGCATTTATTAGTTTGCGACGATTTGTCGCGGGCAACAAAAGCCAGAGGGTCATACACGTAACGACGAGACCGGACGCGACTGTCGGACGGTATGCACTCCTGTTGGTAGTGGCTGGAACTGCCGCCACTTTCCAGCAGAATCATGTCGAACTACTAATAAATGGTCGCGAGTGTTGTATTTTCTCGATGTAGCGTTGTAAAAACAGCACCTCTCCTGCCACATAACTGTTAATTCCTTTTCCAGATCTTGAAAGATGCCAAACGGTGCGCAGTGCCTATTGCACGTGCCTAGGGCCTACGAAAATAGTCAAACATATTTTTATGGAGTGAATATTCCAGAACCTCAGCTAGCAAGACATCATTTGGCCGACGATGGCTACTGTATAAGTTTCATTGGTACTTCATTGGCCCAAAGAGTTTTGAAAGCTGGAAATAAGGCATATATGTTTAAATGTTTAACGTACACTAAACAGGTGTTACTAGCCTATACATAACTAACTACAAAGGAGAACAACCGTTAACAGCTCCCCCAATCTTCCGATGTCATGATCCGACAGCGAAGTCATGCTGAAGCTCCGACTCAGCTCTCCCAATATTCATTCGTTCCGGCGCCAGTGAAGGTTTTTAGGCAAGCTTCAAAGGGACGCAATTTGTGGATTTGGGCCCCCTAGACTTCCCTCTCTGGATCCGCCCCTGGGTTTACGTAGGCCCCACGAAAGTGCCGTGTGCCTATAGGATGGGCACACGAATGTCTTAATCCGCCACTGCCTGCAATTTGCGCCATTTTCTTCGTCGTTTTAAGACACCGTCCCATCACTGATTATGGCATCGGGTACGAGAGGTCCCGGGTTCACATCACGGAGGATCCCGTCGAGTATATGTGCAAATTCGTGTTCTACTTACTAATTTTTTTAATAACGAGTATATTTCTATTTCTAGTATATTTGTGAGTATTAAAAACAATCACCTTAAAATGTCATTAAACAATTATTAAAACTGTGTTTGTATTTGCAATAGCACGCCCTGTCATAAGTGAACACGGCCTATGTGAAACATTACAAATGTAGTATTACAATTATTATGTATTCTCAGTTAGCTCCTGATTGACGAAGTGCCCCAAAACATTTCGGAAGCACCTAATTACGTCTCCGACGCGTCGCAGACTGGGTAGGTACCGGTATACACGTTACGACGCGTTACGACTATTTGTCTGCGACGATTTATTTTTCTGGCTCATTTATTTATCTGCGACAATTTGCCTTCAACACATTTGATATTCTACGACGCTATAGAGACTGGATAAAACTGCTCTCAAGACAAGCGTCGCGTCGGAAGGGGGCATACACTTCACGACAAATCGTCGCAGACGCATATGAGACACTAAAACCCAATGGCGTCGTGACGTGTCTGTCGGGCTTTAAGTAGGCATACACTGAACTAGTTTATGCTTACATTCATACACGTTTTAACGCACTGTTTAATTATGAATCGGTTGCCGTTGAACGTTATTTGTCAAAAACAAACGTGCGAAAATACAATGCATGCACTCATACCAAAATGAAAGACAACTTAGCGGGGCCAAATCAGTTTCGCCAATACGTTACAGTGCAGCGGACTAACAGCAATGTCGATTTAAAAAAATATTAAATCGTTCATTAAACTAGATCAAAACAAATGTCTATACAGTGTCATCTTACATATTTGTTCCCATACTAAATTATTACCCAAACGAATGCCAAACAAGAGTATATATTGTGGTGCGTGTCAGCGTAAAAACACCTCGGTTTCCCACGAAAACAGTTCTGGACGATTTATCGCTTAGTGGCGTCATTTGCTCCATGACTTCGATGACCATTTCATGCTCAGTGGCACTTGACGACTTGCCGTGAGTCCGGTCGCCCTTTGTCCGCTTTGCACTCCCGGTGACAACTTTAATTGTTCAATGTCAGCCGTGAATAATTGTAGC
>OZ023211.1:3228733-3258914 GCA_963995525.1 Escarpia spicata
GTTATTTATGTAACGGGACTTTATTGTTGGTAATAAACAAATCTACGCAGATGACATCGTAACACGGAGTGCAGGTTGTGCACGGCAGAATGAGTATAGTAGAATAGGGGAGAACGAAGATAGGAATGCACGTTTCAATGCAAATGCATTATATATAAACACCTTTAAATTATTGCTTTGTATATAACCTGTGGCGCTACTCAACAGCAACGGCAAAGTAAAGGTTCGCAAAGCTTGACCCATCCATTTTTCGGGAGGGTTAGGTGGAAATCGTAGGAGATCGTTGGATGGAGATCGTCGGATGGAGATCGTTGGGTGGGGATAGTTGGATGGAGATCTTTGCGTGGAGATTGTTGTGTAGAGATAGTTGGATTGAGATCGTTGGATGGAAATCGTTGGATGGAAATCGTTGGGTGGAGATCGTTGGTTGGAGATGGTTTGGTGGAGTATGCAAGGTGGGATGTTGGGAGGAGTGTGTGTGTGTGTTTGTGTGTTTGTGTGTTTGTGTGTTTGTGTGTTTGTGTGTTGTGTGTTTGTGTTTGTGTGCGTGTGCGTGTGCGTGTGCGTGTGTGTGTGTGTGTGAGCTAACTTCTGATAGCAATCAATAATAGCAACAATCTAACCATGAAAACAAATCCTATATCTAATAAACGTATCCCTTTCAGCGTAATTGTGAAACCTTAAAAAACAACATGTAAAACTGTGAAGTTTAATATAATCCAGACTCAGCCTAAACCCGAACATGACCTCCAGTGCATTAGGCCTATTTAGTTCTAACAATAAGCATCACATTAACGCCTGCCGTAGGCGTATTATCAGATAGCGATTCGTGTGAACGAGTTCGTACGCGGAACTTTACAAAGCATAACCCTAAAACTGCATACACAGTAATGAATACAGACTGTGATTGGCGTGCGGCTTCAGTTCTTGGAACGGGTATTGTCTTAAAGGGGGTATGTAGTCCGGGGTCTTGTGTCAAGGTTGTATGATGTCTTTTGTATTGTCCGGTTTGCGCTACTAGCATTTATGGTTACTGGCAATGTGCCTCAAAGAAACCAACAAATAAACCTGATATACGGAATGCACGCAACCGACGTACTGTGAAGGATCAGATAACCAAGTTATTTTGCGACAAGCAGTTGATTGAAAAGATCCCAGCTGCAGTAAACAAAACCCATAAAAACATCGGATCGCTAACGATGATGTGAACTGTATGTCATACATGTACTGTGTGTGACGCATGTACTGTATTTCACGAATGTTCTGTGTGTCATGCGTGCACATTACGTGGATCGCAACATCAGCTTTCTGGTGAACTATCTCCGTAGAGAAACATACTTTTATATGAAGTAAACGAACTGTATCGTTCCGTCTGACGGACGCTGGAAATTGCTGATAGTAAAGGAAAATGCACCTCTACAAAAAGTTGGCATTATAGGTGCATCTAGTAAATTGTATCCCCTGTAGTAGTAGTAGAATAGTTTGTGTTTATTTTATTAAATAGTATTCTGGTGTTCCACTATACTATCTGGTATTTTTTATTTATGAATATATATATATATATATAATTATATGAATAATGGAAAGGATTAATTATTAAAGTAAATCGTGGTAATTTGTCTAAAACACTAACCATTGGGTACGTATATAGACGACCAAAATATTAAATGAAGAGATACATGCTTTTATACATAAATTTTGATCAGCTGTAGCATCACTAGAAGAAGGTAATCATTATCTAATTATAGGGGGAGATTTTAATATAAACTTTCTTAAAATAAATAAAAAATCATATTTGTATTATTTGTTTGGATACCTTAATATCACAAAGTCTTTACCCCCAAATAACTCTTCCCACTAGACTTGCAAGAACAGTTTTGTATAAACGTGGTGAAGTTGTAATCGAAAGTACGGCAGGGATGTTAAATAAATGATTCTATGATCATCAACCATATTTCATAATTTTAGATGTTTCTAAAAAGATAGAACCTCCTCCTAAATATGTAAAATGCGGAACGTTAGACATGAAATTAAATCAGTCAAAATTTACAATAAACTTGATCCAAATCCCAAATGCTGATCCAAATAAAAAATATGACATAATTTATAGAGAGATTGTTCGGAATAAAATCAAATCACATGCCAAGCAAATTAATAAAAATTGATAAATATAATATATTACACAGGGTTTGCTCTAATCAGTAAGGTATCGAGATAAACTTTATAAACACATTAAATTAAGTATTCTATACAGTTCTCTCTTTTTGCCGTATTTAAATTACTGTGCAGAGATATGGGGAAACACGTCCCCAACAAATACTAACTGTATTTTCTTATTACAAAAAAGATTAATCCGCATTATATTTGGTGCAAGATGGTTGGATCATGCAAAATATAAACAAAATCATAATCAAATATAATCATGCCATTGAGGAAACTACACACACACACACACACACACACACACACACACACACACACACACACACACACACACACACACACACACACACACACACACACACACACACACACACACACACACACACACACACACACACACACACACACACACACACACACACACATATATATATATATATATAAATAAACAAGTGTACTTATCACGTACTTTAAATTTTGAACATGCACATATTCCATTACATGTTTTCAATTATTGTAGCTAGATAGTTAGATGAATAGCAAATCCAATTAATATAATATCGATGTCTCAATATACATGTACCTATGTATGTATATATATGTATATGTGTGTATATGTATGTATATGTGTGTATACATATAGGTGTGTATATATATATATATAAATATATGTCAGGGATAAATTTATCAAAAACATCAATGACTTCGTATTTACCCCCTTCAAACATCGTATATTCCCACTTGTATTATAGTTAAACTTGTATTATAATTAAACTTCTTTGGCTGTCTTGTATATATATATATATATATATATATATATATATCTGTTTTGAATAAACGTTCATTCATGCTAGTAATAATTCATTCTTGCATATTTCAACGTACTCTATTTGTTTTTTTATGGTCGCCGTTATCCACCATTTATCATCGTTTCTTTATTAGTGCTCGTGTCGGTGACGATATTCTCGTCTCTACATGTCTGTTGATTGCTTTGGGTATACTTGTCGCACTTATTTGGATCATCTCCGTGATGTTTTCGTTCACGGTGTTGATGTTGTCTGGTTACTGTAGTATGTCGAATCGATTTCGCAGTTCGATTTGGAATTCCATCTTTTTTATTCCGATTTGTGTGGCATCTGCTGTTGGTGGTCTCTGGTTTATCAACTTCTTCCTTTCAGCCTTGACATCCAGTTTGATGTTGCTCATTACCATTCTGTGGTCACATACGAAGTTGACCTGGTTACATCAGTGACCATGTCTGGCCTGTTTGTGAGGATGTAGTCAATTTCGTTCGTCGTTTCTCCATTTGGGCTTTTCCATGTCCATCTCCTCCCTGATTTCTTCTGAAACATGGTATTCATGATTTTATACTTTCTTCATGTTGCCCATTCTACAAAGGAGTCGCCTCTGTCGTTTTTCACAACTAGTCCAAATTTGTGTGTTGCCGTTTCCGAAATGTTTGTCCGTTTCCCTACTTGCGCATTAAAGTCTCCCATCATTATTGTATAGTGGGTTGGCTTTTCTAAGGTCTCATCACGTCGTTTTAGAAGATGTTTGTGTCTTCTTCCGAGTATGATGTTGTTGGTGCATACACTTGTATTATCTTCAGTTTGTAGCGCTTTGATATACATTGAACAAATCTGGGGTTGATGATGCTATCCCTCAATATAATGTATTTCAATTTCTTGTTTATAAGAAAGCCTACTCAATTTTGGCCGTTGTTCGCCGTCGAATGGTATAGTGGATGGCCGCTTTGTAAGGTAGTGAAGCATTTTCCGACCCCGATCACATCCCATACCAACCTATTTTCCCTAAGTTCTTCCTCCAGTTAGTGTATCTGTTCATTTTTTAGTAGTGTTCTAAAGTTATATGTTGTTATCTTCAGTCTACTTACCTTCTCTCGGCGGCTCATCTTGAAGCAGAAATTCTTGGCACCCCTTGCACCTAGCCCTAGTTGACCCGAGCCGCCTCCTTGGTCATAGACTTTTTCGATGCTGTTGTGGACTGGGGACCTTGGCTTCATTGCACTTTGCATGCTGGTGTTGTTGGCCTAACCTTCCACGCAAGCCGGTACAGGTTGGAAGGGGGGGGGGGGGGGGGGGGCGACGTAAGGTGAATGACACGGCAGCCGAACCAGTACCGAACCAACGCCAATATTCATATATATATATATATATATATATATATATATATATTCATAAATAATAAAGTACCACTTAGCATAGTGGAACACTACTACTTTTTAATAAAATAACTAAGCACAAGCTATTCTACTACTACAAGGGATACGGCTTACTAGATGCGTGACATGTCCGGGCGCCTCTAACCCCAACATTTCCCCTTACTATCAGCCGTTTTCAGCTTCCGTCAGGCCGAACGTTATAGTTCGTTTACTTAATATAAAAGTCCGCCTCTCTGCGGAGACTGTTCACCAGAAAACTGATGATCTCGTCGCGCGTGATGTTGCGAGCCACCTCGTGACAGGCATGTCTCACGGTTTGTTAAATTGTGACATCATTTAATTATCCCATCACTCGCTCTGTAGTCGACATACATTCGATGGGCGCTGAATAGCCCAATGTCATGATATCCAGGGAAGTACTTCAATTAACGCCCCCATCGGGACTGAGTGTGAGTGATGTCAAGCACAGAGTACATGCGTGACATACAGCACATGCGTGATATACAGCGCATGCATGACACACAATGCATGCGTGACACACAGCATACGTCACACACAGTGCATGCATGTCATCCAGTACATGCGTAACACACAATACACGCATGTCACACAGTGCATGCGTGACACACAGCATATGAAACACGAAACAACAGACATACAAGACGAAATACCATTCAAAGACGCAAAACCGACACGTTCAAGAGAAACACATCTAGAGAAAAGATTATTTTTGAACAGGCATACACTAGGTCGCTCTTTTGGTAGACGATAGGTCAAACTATGACATGAATGAAGGCTAAGACTATAACAAATTTATGCATACGGGGTGCAATGTCAGAACGTTCTAAGGATAAACAACTAGACAAATCTAAAGTTCAACAGATATGAAACACGAAACAGGAGACATACAAAACAAATTACCACTCAAACAGGCAAAATTGACACGAACAAGAGACAAACATCTAAAAAAAGTTAATATTTTCAACATACATAAACACCCACAAACCAGCCAGTCAATACGATGAATGAACAAACATATTATTTAGACGAAATCGTCACCCGCAAACTGACACGTAAAGTCACTAGGTGACGCTTCTTGGTAGGGACGATAAAGAACACGCCAATAAAAACAATAATTTGTGAACAAAATGGTGTTAAAAAATGTTTAAACAAATTAGGCGTGAGAGTGCTATGTGGAAGTCATGGTATGGAGATCACTGGATCGAAATCGTTGAGTGGAGATCGTTGCGTGGAGGTCGTTGGGTAGAGATACTTGAGAGGCGATGGTTGGATGGAGATCGTTGAGTGGAGATCATTGGATGGAGATCGTTGAGTGGAGACCATTGGACGGAGATCGTTGAGTGGAGCTCGTTGAATGGAGATCATTGAGTGGAGATCGTTGGATGGAGATCTGTGAGTGGAGATCGTTGAGTGGAGAACGTTGGATGGAGATCGTTAGAAGGAGATAGGTTGGTGGAGATCATTGGGTGGAGATCGTTGAGTGGAGATCGTTGCAAGGAGATCGTTGGATGGAGATCGTTGGATGGAAATCGTTGGGTGGAGAGCTTTGAGTGGAGATCGTTGGGTGGAGATCGTTAGTTGAAAAAGATGAGTGGAGATCGCTGGGTGAGTACGCAGGGTGGGGGTGCTCGGTGGAGTACCTAGGGTGGGGGTGTTGTGCGAGCGTATGTGTCTATACATCAAACGAAACACGAAGATATCCTACCTAATGATCCAACTACCCTAACTTCTAATAGAACTCAATAATAGCAACAATCTAACCCTGAAAACAAATCCTAAATCTAATAAACGTATCCCTTTTAACATAATCGTGAAACCTTAAAAAGTGACATTTAAAACTGTGAAGTTTAATATAATTCAGACTCAACCTAATCCCGAAGCTGACCTCCAGTACATTAGGTCTACTTAGTTCTAACAATAAGCATAATAACAAAGCCGTGCGCGTGACCTGATAAGCTTCATTAGCCAAGTAAATAGTTGTGTTTCGTCCATATAGCGAGTTGTCTGGACGAGTGCGTACGTCGGACTTTATAAAGCAAAAACCCTAAAGTGCATATACAGTCATGCTTACAGACTGTAGACCGGCGTGCGTTTTCAGTTCTTGGAACGGGTATTGTCCTATAGGGTATATATTGTCCATGGGCTTGTGTCAAGGTTGCATGATGTCTTTAGTATTTTCCTGATACGGTTGGCACTACTAGCATTTACGGTCACTGGAGATGTGACACAAAGAAACCTACAAACCATGATAGATGGAATGCACGCAACATAGGGACTGTAGGATAAGATAACCGAATAATCTTGCGACTCGCAGTTGATTAAAAAGATCACAGTTGCAGTTTTCTTAGAATATTTATTGCGCGTACACGTGTGCAAAATATGGGCACATATATTCATTATCAGAACGTAAGAACTGGTCTTCGATATAAAGCTACATAGTCAAAATAACTGGTACTCTTCAGCATTTAGTTAACTCAACAAAATAAAAAACATACACTATATTTAGTTCAAGGATCATTAACGATGAAGCGTTTCATACACCTAAGCAAGTTATCAGTACACGTTTATTCGAACACAAACAAATATATATATAGTCTCGTATCATCACGTATCAACAATGGCAACATACCAGGCACCAACAGGAAACAACACAAGAATCCTATATATCAACAATGGCAACATACCAGGCACCAACAGGAAACAACACAAGAATCCTATGTATCAACAATGGCAACATACCAGGCACCAACAGGAAACAACACAAGAATCCTATGTATCAACAATGGCAACATACCAGGCACCAACAGGAAACAACACAAGAATCCTATGTATCAACAATGGCAACATACCAGGCACCAACAGGAAACAACACAAGAATCCTATGTATCAACAATGGCAACATACCAGGCACCAACAGGAAACAACACAAGAATCCTATGTATCAACAATGGCAACATACCAGGCACCAACAGGAAACAACACAAGAATCCTATGTATCAACAATGGCAACATACCAGGCACCAACAGGAAACAACACAAGAATCCTATGTATCAACAATGGCAACATACCAGGCACCAACAGGAAACAACACAAGAATCCTATGTATCAACAATGGCAACATACCAGGCACCAACAGGAAACAACACAAGAATGCTACGAATGAACACTTGCAATTACGTAGAATTCGAATTTGTATACAATCATTGTATTTCATTATAGTGCATCTATAGTTATCAGTAATTCGATCCTCATTGTACATTATAAGTTGCATGAGCATAACATCACATGTTATTTGAAAGCATGTGTTCTCCAGACGCGCCGGTTTGGGGTTTAATACAATCTTATACAGGCAAACACACGTAGACCCTACGTGTGAAATTGCGAAGCAGTTGGCTGTCATTAAAACAAGTGAAAGAGTTATACAAATTCCATGACAGTACATTTTGTATGTCTTTTGGTGCGTGCAATGTCTTTGTAGCAGGTGATTATTGCTGACAAATTACAATCACTATCAACAAAACGTCTATTTGCCGAGGACTACCTACCGACTCCAGACAGAGGGCATGCGCGTTTCACCTAACCAAGATTAGTTCGCGCGAGTAGATTACACCTTCGCCAACACATTGGTTTGAACTACCTAAGCTCGTGGGTGACCAGAGTGCGTAGTACTCAATTAAGATTGACTAACTATTACACTATAATCTACAACCGATGATATGACCTTAGCGCTATTTATACAAAGGTTAATGCTCCCGAAGACAGTATATAGGCTTGTTTTGACTTTGAGCGGTGCTCGTCGTGTTTGTACTTTGATGCAGAGGAACCCAGAAGTTAGTGTTCTCTGGGAAATCTGCAATAAAACAAAATATTTAGTTAGCTTAAAGTCAGATACATCTATATGTACTACTACTACTACTATTACTACTATTATATAACAACAACAACAATAACAACAACTACTACTACTACTACTATCTAACAAAAACAACAAAAACAACAACAACTACTACTATTTTAGCTACTACCATATAACAACAAAAACAACAACTACTACTTCTACTACTACTTTTACTACTAATACTTATACTACTACTTTTATTACTACTACTACTATATAGCAACAACAACAACCACAACTACTACTACTACTACTATTACTACTACTACTACTACTACTACTACTACTACTATTACTAGTATAATATAACAACAACAATAACAACAACAAAACTACTACTACTACTATATAACAACAATAACAACAATAACAACAACAACAACTACTACTACTACTACTACTATTACTACTAAAATTATTACTATCACTACTACTACTATTACTACTACATGTCAACAAAAACACCCACAAATACTACTAATACTATTACAGCTACTACTACTATATAACTACAACAACATCAACAACAAAAACAACAACACCTACTACTACTACTACTACTATAACTACTACTGCTACTATTATTATTATTATTATTACTACTACTACTGCTACTAGTAGCAGTAGTCCTACATCTACTACTATTATTACTACTACTAATACTCCTACTATTACTACTACTTATTATCAACAAGTTAAATACTACTGCTACTACTACTACTGCTACAATCTAACAACAACGACAACTACTACTACTATTACTACTACTACTACTATTACTACTACTACTACTACTACTACTACTACTACTACTAGTAGTAGTAGTAGTAGTAGTAGTAGTAGTAGTAGTAGTAGTAGTAGTAGTAGTCTATATTACTATATACTCTATTGCAACTATATAACCAACAGAACATTTACAACAACTCACTCACTTACTCACTCAATCACTCATTCACTCACTCACTCACTCACTCACTCACTCACTCACTCACTCACTCACTCACTCACTCACTCACTCACTCATGTCGGCCACTGGGGTCGAATATTAATGGCTTCAATCATCTCTCTCTAGACCCACATCTTCTGGTCTTCCTGTCTTGGATCTTCCATGTGTCGGTTACCACAAGAGTGTCTTAGATGCCATTTTATCCTGAAGTCTGTAGCAGTGTCCGGCAAATCTCAATCGTATTCTTCTTATTTTATTAGTGTCTTTACACATTCCACTGTATAGTTCTATGTTTGTCAAATGCCGTTTCCAGTGAATGTTAAATGCGACTCGTAGCATTCTTGTATAACATCCGTCTATTTGTTTGTCAAGTTTTTTCGTCATTGTCCATGTTTCGCATCCATAGAGTAGCACAGACGTTATTGTTGCAATAAACAGTCGCTGCTTAATGTTGCGTGGGAGTGTAGATTTCCATATTAGGTTTAGTTGGTTGAGTGCTCTCTACACCATTGCCTTCCTGGTTTTGATGCCTTTGTCTGTTGTGCAGACCCAGGAGCCAAGGTATTTGTAGTTTTCAACATTCTCTAAAACACTCCTTCCCTGGCAACGATGCTGGTGTTTCCTAATTGGTTGAACGAGATATATTTGGTTTTTCCAGTATTGATCTTTAAACCAATCCTTGCACATGATGTTTCCACTGGTATTAAAAGCTCCTCTGCTTGATTGATCACTATCATCGGCAAATTCGACATCGGTGATCACCTCAGGTTTATTGCTTTTCCTTCTTGTTGTCTGGAGTCCACGTTCCTCTTCTCTTCCGTCGATAGCTCGCCGCAGTGCATAGTCAAGGACTATCATTAAGAGGTATGGTGCTATCGTGTCACCCTGTAGCACTCCCGCCGTGATATCAAAAAGCTCAGTTTCTCCATCCAGTGATTGTACTCTGGCACGTATGTTTCTGTACATGTTGGAAATAGCTGTTACTAGCTGTTTGGGGACAACATAGGCTTCAAAAATCTTAATCATCTTGCTACGATGAACCGTATCAAATGCTTTTCGGATGTCTACGAATGTCATAATTGCAGGAAGGTGCTTTGCTCTAATTCCTTCAATTAACCTTCCCGGGTTAGCATATGATCTACCGTTGTCTTCCCTCTCTGAAATCCATTCTGATTGTCTGTTAGGTGGTGGTCAATTTCAGGACGTATTTTGTTCAATATCATCCTGTTAAATGTATTTGCCACAATGGAGTTCAGGCTAATGCCCCTGTAATTCCCTGCTATGCTTAAATCGCCATTCTTGGGTATTGGAATAATGTTCAGAACTGTCCACTGTAGCAGTAGTTTCCCTTCAATCAAAGCTTTGTTGCAAAACTATAGTATGATACTGTCCAGATCGCAGTGTTTTAGAACTTCAGGTGGTATACCATCATCCCCACAGCTCTTTCCATCATTCAGGGATTTCTTGGCCTTCTCATACGTGTCTCGTTCAAAAGGTCCTTCCTTGATGTTGGTATTTATGATTACACGTTGGATCTCTTCATCCTCATCTTCTATGTCTGGAGGACTGCCTAGTAGTTTGTGGAAGTGCTCGTAGCAGTTTGCTACCCTTTGTTATGCAGTTTTGTCTTTTAGTTATCCTTTACGACCTGTCTTTCTACCACTTATCTGGTTTATAACTTCCAGTTCTGTCCGTGTCTTCCATTAATTTGTGCATTTTCGACTTTAGCAATGTTGCTGCAAAGTTTTTCCTCCAGCACACTGTTATAGGTTGTCTCTATATTCTTCTTGGCCTGCTCATATCTCACTCTATTGTCAGCAATAGTGTTTTGCTTGTAGACCCTATAGGCCTCTTCAACTTTCTCTCTGGCTGATGTTACTCGTGGATCATCTGAGTATATTTTATTTTTCTGTTTCTTACTGACAGGAATAATGTTCTCTGTCGCAGCTCTATTTGCTGAAACGAAACGCTCATATCGTTCCGTTTCTGTTTCATTTCTCATTTCCAGAATCTGACATATGTTCCGTACTTCACATGTGTACTGTTTTTGTAAGCCACATTCCTTTCTTAGCGCACTCCAGTCATACTTCCCTTTGCTTGGTGACGACGTTTTCTTACGTAGACTAAGTCGTATTGTAGTTGTGACAATGCGGTGATCAGATCCGACACTTGCAAAGGTACTGTACGGTTCACAGTTCATCACGTTCTTTCTCCATTTTTTTTTGCAGGGGCCGGTTTCATGAAGCGGCTAAGAACGTTCTTAACGCTAAGATGATTGTTTTAGTAAATTGCGTAATTTTTTAAATATAAGCGAACATAGGAGTTTACGCAAACACGTGATGCTAAGTAAATGCGTAACTTTAAGTACGCTTCATGAAACTGGCCCCAGGATATAATCAAGCTGTCGCTGTCCTCCATGTTGGTCCATACAAGTCCAGTGCTTTCCATTTTTCTTGCGGTATCTGGTGGTTGTGACCTCAAGATTTTTCTCAGTGATAAGATCGATAAGGAATTCCCCATTACGGTTTGGATTATTATTGTAAGGGTATGTAAATTTGGCATCCCCTGGTCCAAGTCGTGCGTTAAAGTCTCTTACAACCAGCAACATGCTGTGCACTGGTAGCATTTCGATCGCCCTTCTTATGTCGTTGTAATGATCCTCTACGCTGTCTACTTCAGCAGAGTTGGTCGGACAATACGTGACGATAACTGTTGTAGCAGGATTGCCGCTGAAGTTGGCAATCAGTATTCGTTTACTGTGTGTTGTAATGTTCTCTAGGGCTCCCATGCCCCTTGTGTTGAACAGAATGCCTACTTCTCACTCTGCTTCTCTAGTAGTCGCATCATTTCTCCAGGTTGTGGTAGTGATCACAGTTTTATCTTGGATCTGCTCGTATCGTACTGGTTCGTCATGTACTATACGGTGCTCTTGAATACCAATTACTTCAATTCCCTGTTTCTTCATGTTCTTCATTAGTTCTTCTCTGAACCTGAGAGACCGTATGGTTCTAACGTTCAAGGTTGATATTGTTATGTTTTTTTTGCATTTTACTAGTTTCTCTCCTTTACATCCGCTGTTGTTAACTTACAACGTCCTTGTGGCTTTAGTCGTGTGACCCTCGAGAATCAGTGGTCGTACCAGAAGACAAGTCGGCAGGGACTTTAACCCTGGTGTCGTACATTGTAGCCATAATGTTTTTCTTTAGCTCTAGCTGGTGTGGGCGCCACCCCTGTCACCACGGTGTTACTTCGGAGTATCCTTCTCCTAGACCACTCGCCTACCAAGACTTATGAGCGTGGTCTACCCATTGCTATTTGTATATAGCTGGAAGCTGGATTAGTGAGCGTCGGGACGTGTCCACACAGAGGTGGACCCAGCACACTGCACCTAAGGGCTCCAGCCTGCTCCCAGATCCCCAGCTCTTTAGCCTGGGACCGCAAGGTACCCAGTATCCGTAGTGTACCACAAGGAGGTTGTGCTGAGGTCTTGTCTATAGAGAGGCTATGTACCAGCAAGGGAGACTTACGCACTAGGCTTTTCACTCCCAATAAGGAAGCTAGCTGGTGGCTGTAGCTGAAAGCGAAACGCATGAAGCGCATGCACAACAAACTACCCACTACACTAGATCGCTAGACGCATCACACAGACCTGTGCTTTTCGCCCCACACTACTAACTACTACTGCTGCTTCCCCTACTACTATTACTACTACTAAATAATAACAACAGTAACCACTACTACTTATTATTATTATTATTATTACTAAAAGCTATTAACCTGGGTAATATATAATGTGTTGACATTTTATTTGAAATTCATTTCTCAATTGTAATTCTATTAAATATAACAGATTTGCTCCCCAGACACAAAAATGTACTTGTTTACAGCTGCATTCTGAGATCGTTCATCTTTCATATACAAGTTTCCTGTATATCAGCATGTCCACGCATTGTCATATTTCTATCTGCGTGTCATACCGTGAATATTCCTCTGGGCTTGCTAGTAGTTTGTGAAAGTGATCGTACCACCCTTTGTTCTGCAGTTTTGCCCTTTAGTTGTCTTTCTACCACTTATCTGGTTTATAAGCTTACAGCTCTGTCCGTGTCTTCCATTAAAGTGTGCATTTTCGACTTTAGCAATGCTACTGCAAATTTCTTCCTCCTGCACAATGTTATAGGTTGTCTCCGTGTTCTTCTTTGCCTGTTTTGCTGGAAGACCCTATAGGCCTCTTCAACTTTCTATCTGGCTGATGTTACTCGTGGATCGTCTGAGTATATTTTCTTTTTCTGTTTCTTACTGACAGGAATATATTTTTTTGTCGCAGATCTATTTGCTGATATAAAACGCTCATATCACTCATCTTTTCATACTTCACATAAGTACTGTTTTTGCAAGCCACAGTCCTTGCTTGGCGCACTCCAGTCATACTTCACTTTGCTTGGTGCCGACTTTTTCTTATGTAGACTAATTTGTATTGTAGCGGTGACAATGCGATGATCAGATCTTACACTTGCAAAGGTATTGTACGGTTCACAGTCTCCATTTTTTTTTAAAGGATATAATCACGCTGTCGCTTTCCTCCGTGTTGGTGCATAAACGACCAGCGCTTTCCATTTCTCTTACGGTATCTTCTGTTTGTGACATCAAGCTTTTTCTCAGTGATAAGATCGATAAGGAATTCTGACATCAAGATTGTTCTCAGTGATAAGATCGATACGGAATTCCCATTACGATTTGTATTGTTATTGTAAGGGTCTGTATAAGTAAATTTGGCATCCCCTTGTCCAATTCGTGCGCTAAATTCTTCTACATCCAGCAATATGTTGTGCACTGGTACCGATTCGATCGCCCTTTTTAAGTCGTTGTAGTGGTCCGCTACGTTATCTACTTCAGCAGAGTTGGTCGGACAATACTTGACGATAACTGTTGTAGCAGGATTGCCGCTAAAGTTGGCAATCAGTATTCGTTTACTGTGTGTTGTAATGTTCTCTAGGGCTCCCATGCCCCTAGTATTGAGCAGAATGCCTACTCCTCCCTCTGCTGTGTATTGTAATGTTCTCTAGGGCTCCCAAGCCGCGTGTTGAGCAGAATGCCTATTTCTCCCTCTGATGTGTGTTGTAATGTTCTCTAGGGCTCCCATGCCCCTAGTGTTGAGCAGAATGCCTACTCCTCCCTCTACTGTGTGTTGTAATGTTCTCTGGGGCTCCCATGCCCCTTGTGTTGAGCAGAATGCCTACTCTTCCCTCTGCTGTGTGTTGTAATGTTCTCTAGGGCTCCCGTGCCCCTTGTGTTGGGAAGAATGCCTACTCCTCCCTCTGCTGTGTGTTGTAATGTTCTCTAGGGCTCCCATGCCCCTTGTGTTGAGCAGAATGTCTATTCCTCCCTCTGCTCTGTGTTGTAATGTTCTCTAGGGCTCCCATGCCCCTTGTGTTGAGCAGAATGCCTACTCCTCCCTCTGCTCTGTGTTGTAATGTTCTCTAGGGCTCCCATGTCCCTTGTGTTGAGCAGAATGCCTACTCCTCCCTCTGCTGTATGTTGTAATGTTCTCTAGGGCTCCCATGTCCCTTGTGTTGAGCAGAATGCCTACTCCTCCCTCTGCTGTGTGTTGTAATGTTCTCTAGGGCTCCCATGTCCCTTGTGTTGAGCAAAATGCCTACTCCTCCCTCTGCTGTGTGTTGTAATGTTCTCTAGGGCTCCCACCTCCCTTGTGTTGAGCAGAATGCCTACTTCTCCCTCTGCTGTGTGTTGTAATGTTCTCTAGGGCTCCCATGTCCGTTGTGTTGAGCAGAATGCCTACTCCTCCCTCTGCTGTGTGTTGTAATGTTCTCTAGGGCTCCCATGTCCCTTGTGTTGAGCAGAATGCCTACTTCTCCCTCTGCTGTGTGTTGTAATGTTCTCTAGGGCTCCCGTGACCATTGTGTTGAGCAGAATGCCTACTCCTCTCTCTGCTGTATGTTGTAATGTTCTCTAGGGCTCCCATGCCCCTTGTGTTGAGCAGAATGCCTACTCCTCCCTCTGCTGTGTGTTGTAATGTTCTCTAGGGCTCCCATGTCCCTTGTGTTGAGCAGAATGCCTACTCCTCCCTCTGCTGTGTGTTGTAATGTTCTCTAGGGCTCCCATGTCCCTTGTGTTGAGCAGAATGCCTACTCCTCCCTCTGCTGTGTGTTGTAATGTTCTCTAGGGTTCCCATGTCCCTTGTGTTGAGCAGAATGCCTACTCCTCCCTCTGCTGTGTGTTGTAATGTTCTCTAGGGCTCCCATGCCCCTTGTGTTGAGCAGAATGCCGACTCCTCCCTCTCCTGCTCTAGTAGTCCCATTTCTCCAGGCTATGGTAGTGATCGCAGTTTTACCTTGGATTTCCTCGTATCGTACTGGTTTGTCGTGTACTATACTTTGCTCTTGAATACCAATTACTTCAATTCCCTGTTTCTTCATGTTCTTCACTAGTTCTTCTCTGAGTCTGGGTGATCGTATGGTTCTAACGTTCAAAGATTTTTGCATTTTACTAGTTTCTCGCCTTTATATCCACTGTTGTCAAACTTACAACGTCGTTGTGGCTTTCGTCGTAAGTCGTCAGGTGACCTTCTTCGTGAACCAGTGGTCGTACCAGGAGACAAGTCGGCAGGGACTTTAACACAGGTGTCGTACGTTGTAGCCATAATGTTTTTCTTTTGCTCTAGCTAGTGTGGGCACCATTCCTGTGTACCGCAAGGAGGTTGTGTTGGGATCTTATTTATAGAGAGGCTATGTACCAGCAGGGGAAACTTACGCACTTGGCTCCCTTTTCACCCCCAATAAGGAAGTTAGCTGGTGGCTGTAGCTGGAAGCGAATAGCATGAAGCGCATGCACTACAAACTACCCACTACACTGGAGCACTAGACGCATCACACAGACCTGTGTTTTTCGTATCATACTACTAACAACTACTACAGCTACTCCTACTACTATTACTACTACTATATTACAACAACAATAATTACTACTACTATTTATTATTATTACAATTAAAAGCTATTAAACTGTGTAATAAATCATTTGTTGAAATTTTATTTGAAATTCTTTCCTCAATGTAATTCCATTAAATCTACCAGATTTGCACCAAAGACACAAAAATGAACGATTTTCAAGCTGCATTCTGAGATCGTTAATAATTTTTATATACAAATTTCCAGTATATCAGAATGTCCACGCACAATCACATTTCTCAACTCCTTATACACATTTCGTTAACATAATATGCAATAGGTTTTTATCCGCGTATCATACCGTGATTATTCCTCTGGGCTTGCGACCGGTAATTTTGTAAACGTATAATTTATCTAATAACATATCGAATGTGAAAGTGACATATGTAGGCCTATATAAGGTAACAAGTATGATCAAATAAGTAAATATTGTTCATGTTGCACACACTCGTTCTTAAAAACTGTTTAAATGGTAGTGTCTCTTAGATTGTTTAATAAAAGTTGCTGCAAGTTTTGTTGTAAGGTGCTAGTTATGAGCGGCATGAAGCCGGTAGCCAAACAATGAGAGGCATGGCAGTACTAGGCTACGGATGTCCAAGACAGAGTTTCTCTTCAACCCGAGTCATAACACAGAGGGTAATAGATTGGATAACAAAAAATACCTTGACACGTCAATAACGCTTTCTATGGGAAAACCATACAAGGCATAATGGTGTGCGTTGGTATGTGCACCTTTGTAGAAGTGTAAGCATAAGTTATTTTTAACATTTATTGTGACATAATAATAATAATGTCTATATATATATTAGGCAGCTTATGAATATTTATATAATATTATAACAATAACATAATAAGTTCACTACAAATGTGATAATATGATTACCCCCACCCCCAGCAGAAA
Source organism: Escarpia spicata (assembly GCA_963995525.1). Taxonomy (NCBI): domain Eukaryota; kingdom Metazoa; phylum Annelida; class Polychaeta; order Sabellida; family Siboglinidae; genus Escarpia; species Escarpia spicata. Next base: position 3,245,811 of record OZ023211.1, read on the forward strand.
CGTTTACGTGGAGGAGCGGGCGGGTAATTCGTGCATCGTAAGGAAACATGAATAACTTTGGTTTTAAACGCCACAGAACGTTACTAAACGGTTAATCAGAAAGAGTGCCTAACTGCTTTATACACCCAATAACTGTGCTCACCACAAATAAAATTTAAGTATAACAACTTTTCGAAAAACAACATCAGACACGATGGTAAAAAGTACTACGTTACGCAGTACAAATCCATATCTACTCGTAATAACAGAATAACAGAATAAATTGCATTGATTGATTCTGATATAACTCGCCTACATATTCCCGTCAGTTGCTCACATGGGCACACGCATTATATTTCTGTTGAAAACATTTTGTATTTACAGCACAATTGCATTGAAATTTTTTATTAAGAAATATTTGAAATTAACATGCACGTGCAATGACTAACACACGAACTAATTACGAGGAACTCTCTGATTACCGTGGCACAGAAAAAGGTCGTAACACCACTTAGCTATGTAAATGACTCAGTAGCAGTGGTACTATTTCCATTCATCCAGAGGTACTAATTACCCGAAACGCATCACATAGGTATTAATTGTTTAATTTGTTTATGACCCAGGATAAAACGCGTGGATGTATTTATGAATGACCGCCCGTGTTCAGAATGTATTAAATTTTTCCTATGAAAAATTATGAATTCTCAGCATCCACTTTCTGTCCGTGGCAGTTTATCGCATTGGGTGTTAACATATGAAATTTACCTATTTTAGTTTGCTTAATGGAATGTCCGCATGCAGGATTAGCAATCAGTCCATAATTCAACTTCGAAGTGTCATCCAGTTCTTTTCACGATTGTATGGATTACCCGAACTTCCCCTACGAATAAATATTAGAGATCTTGTCGTGTCAATTATATATTTGACAATAATTTGTTATAATGATTTCAAGTGATGCAATCGTACTACAGATCAAAAGGCAAACATATTTACCTTTCACTTCTCTGACAGGGAGTCGCGAGTTCTGCCAATACGGTCGACAAACCAGACGTAAATCAGAGTTGCTACAGCGCCACCTAGCATCGGACCCACCCAGTACACCTGCCAGGAAACAAAGGAATTACACTCTAAACCGCCATTGACACCTACCGGAAACAAAGCGGACACTCGTGTTCTTGTGTAGCGCGATCCCCTGTCCTTAATACTGTATACATTCCATCTCATAGCAATATACCAATTAACTCGGATAACATGTCAACGTACATAAGAAACATTTAGCAATGCTGCACTTACTGAGCGAAACATATCCATTCATTCACAACATTTCACAAACGTCTGTAAACTAATACTGGTTTGTACATTGTAATGAACAAAATAAGCAGTGAAGAAATTATCAACGCCGAACGTAGAATGCGAATCATGACCCTAATCAATACCCAGCTTTATGTGGAGCGTAGTGGCGCAGTGGTTAGAGTGATCGAGAGAACCCGGGTTCGAATCCTGTGCTGTCGTGTAGAACCTTTGGTAATTCGTTCACTCTACGTTGTTCCAGTTCTTTAATTGCAGCGTGGCTGAATGATTCCCAGAGAAGTTCAGATGGTGTTCGATTGAATGGATATGCCCAGAGAGTAATGGGTCAAGCTCTTTGAGCAGGCGTAACGACTGGATGCTGCGCTGTACTTACTTTCTTTACCTTCATCAGCGCTACCGAATACATCCGTATAGCAGAATATACGAAGTTATACCTTTTATGCAGGCCAAGGTAGATGTTTGTTGATTTCTATTTGCTCACCCAAAGAAGGGCGTGCGAGTTTGCTCGGTAACTGGGACAATTTCTTCTTGGGGGGTTTACAATGCCAGACTGTTTTTCCAACTGGTTTATAACATGATTATCGCCCATCGGTATCTTCGCATGTGAAAATAGTCATGCATTCGCTTCACATGTCCGGTTCTCGTTTCGTTCGATCGCGACAACGGTGGCGACTGTGAAGTGAATGTGATCAGTGATTCGGTCACGCGTAACGTGCAGCGACATTTATACGTTTATAAGTAACACACAACAATATTATGTAAGTAACCTTACCCAATGATCTTGCCAGAGGTTGAGAATAACCGCCGGTCCAAATGATCTGGCCGGGTTCATGCTGGCTCCCGTGTACTTCCACTGCAACGCAAGACGACACGTATAATAATAATAATAATACCAATACTAATAACAATAATAACTATAATAGCAATAACAATAATGACAATAACAACAATAACAATAACAATAATAACATCAAGAACATCAACATGGCGCTTTGCGTCGTCATAGATTGATACCTAGGTTTCAAGAACCAAGTGTCAGTGTGTGCACGTTCCACCTTTGCTATATTTACCAAATGAGCCGTTATCTCCTATCGACAACAAAGGTGTGTGTCGTTAATGCCATTATAACATCGTGGCTTGACTATTGTAATTCTCTTCTGTACGGCACTTCTGTTAACAATATCGCCCCACTTCAGAGAATGCACAATTCGGTTGCTAGGTTAATCTTATGCCTCCCACGAAGTGACAGCGTCATACCTCTATTGTGCATTCTTTACTGGCGCCCCGTGTCACGCATAGTAGACTTTAAGGTGTTGGTGTTTACATATAAACCTGTTCACGGCGATGCGCCGAAATACTTATCCGATCTCGTGTGCCCATACACGCCAACAAGAGCCTTGCGCCCTGCCAGCAATAACAACGTTAACTGTTGGGCGTACTCATGTCAGAGCTGGTCGCGTTTGCGATCGCCGCGGCGACTTTGTGGATCACTATCCCTAATGTATTAAAATGTCGGACACTCTCTACTTTCAAAGCTGGTCTAAAGACTCATTTTATTGACTCTCTTTCTAGACCTGCATTAGTTCCTGTGCAGTTCTCTTATTCGGTTTTAGCCTATATATATGTTTATTTATTATAATAATATAGTATAACTACGAATACATTAGTTAGGTGATATGTATTTACATTGGCTTCTTTCCGCATACTGTTATCTGTTATCCCTATTGAACTCTAATTAAAATCATTATTTAAGTATATTTATTAAATTACTGTATTTATTTGTATTTGACTAATGCTATTTAATAGGTTTGAAACATTCCAAACATTTTAGAAAATTAACTGATCTATATAAACATATACAAAATTACTACATGATTATTATATTATATGTTAATTACATTATATGTATATATATACATATTAAAAAATTAAAGTAGCTTTTATACTATTTGAAGAGAATGTGTGTTTATTTAACAGTTTTATGAAACTGTATTCGTCTTGCATGCTGTAAAGCGCCATGAACAATTTAAAATTGGATATGCCGCTGTATTAAATCAAATATATCATGAATATTATAACATCAACAAAAACCAATATATAATTGTTATATTTTATAACGTCATATACCATACAATGGAGAACCGAAGTGATGACGTCACGCTGCTTAGCAACTGACCCAGCTGGTTCCATCAAATGTCTCCGTCGTATCTGTTAGCATGATGTTATGTTTTGTACTATACTGTAATCATTGTTCTGAAAGTCATATGTGTAGATCTTTATGGTTGAGAATGAGAAGCAAACATGGGCGACACTAATTTGGTATTTTTAATATTCTGGAACGATGAAATTATTTTGTAACGCGAGCTATTTTATCGCATTAACAATATCAGTCGCGGCGCAACACAGTTTTTTGTTGTGCATCACGCTATTTTCACCGCAAAAGGCGAAAGGAGAATCTATCAATACTATTTGATTTATGTACGAATTGACAAATGTCGAAGGATTTGATAACATCGTGAAATAAGGAAGAAAATACGTTTCAGGCTGAAGGTTAGGGAGCGGTCATTATATAAGTTGGAGTTTTTGGTCGCCCTCAAGGAGGATGCAGTCGGAGGGTTTTGGGGAAATTTATGTGGGGATACAGTTGGGGATTTTAGTGAGCGTCAAGACTGGTGCAATTAGATTTGTTGGTGAGCCCGCAGTCGGAGGGTTTTGATGATATATTCATCACTTTCCGACGCATATGTAGAATGTCAACAACATGATTATTAATATATTTTTAATAGAAATATGCTGTTAACAAAATTACTAACTATACGAATTTAATAAACACATTATGCAGTTAATTAACAGTAACATCAATCATACGTATAGCATATAATAATTAACTCCACAAATGTCTATGAACATATAACTGGGAGCCTTGCTACCACGGAAACTGGATATTGTTTTGGTTTTGGACCAATTTCTGTAGTTTTCATAGCATATTTTCAAACGTATCGCTAATATATATTATTCTCCTCCATACTAGCATGCACCGCACCTCGACGAACGCTTGGAAAATAAATGAAACTATTAACATGATCAGAGCTGGCATGATGTTCTCCCTTTTTAAGCGGTTTCGGCTCGTCTGAGGAGTATGCAGCATGTGCAGTGATAGGGGCCTACTGACGCCATTAGCCATAATCGAACACAAGTTAGCGATTGTAGCGGTTTGTTTTCAATGAATAAATCCCTCTACGAATGTTTTTTAAATATTAATTGTGAACTAACATGGATACCCATAGATTTTCAGGAAGTGGTCCCCGGAAGTACGAATGGTGTGTTTGTGTGTGTGTGTGTGTGTGTGTGTGTGTGTGTGTGTGTGTGTGTGTGTGTGTGTGTGTGTGTGTGTGTGTGTGTGTGTGTGTGTGTGTGTGTGTGTGTGTGTGTGTGTGTGTGTGTGTGTGTGTGTGTGTGTGTGTGTGTGTGTGTGTGTGTGTGTGAAGCTATTCAAGTGCCATCCCGCTTCACATTAGTTAGTCCTTCTACAAATGTACACAGAAGTTGTCGCCGCAGATACCTTGTAATTGTCGTGATTGTGGCTCGTCAGAAAGGCTCTTTCAAATAGTGTATCTCCTTTACAATAAGTTTGCTACATCCGGTTTCAAAGTTTCGTACACTGACAGTCAAGTTCGTAATGGTTGTTTGCTTCTGTGGTTTGGTTTTGAAGATAAATTCAATAAAACTACCAAACATCAACCAAACAACTGATTTATTGTGTATGTTTCCATGATTGTTTAGTTTAATGTTTTAAAAACATATTTTATAGTACATACATAACAGAGCAGCTTGATTTATACATACATATAAACTAGGTTCAAATGATGTCCATTGTTTCTATCTTATCCACATATATAATATTTTTTGTAGTGGGACAAGATCGGTAAGACGAACGAGATAAATGAGTTGATGAGTTGCATATAACGAATCGCCCCAGATGTCCCCTATTGCGGACAAACTAATGGTGGGTACAATTTCTCAGTCATAAGGTAGAGGTTATACTAATGGCAGCCAACAACATTTAAGTCAATAGAAGAAATTAAATAGTGACTGGTTAAAATTATAAAACAGGAGAGGCGGTTAGTAATGTATTTTACCTATCTAACTGCATATATTTGCTCTGCCCTGGTGCATCGAGGACTTTCACACTGTTTCATTGTTGCGGGCGCCATCAACAATGGTAAGAACATTATTAATAATAATAATATACATTATTTATACACTCGTATCCAGGGTAAAACTCTGTTCAAGAGTGTTAACAATGAAATACTAAGACTTACTAATAGCTACTAAAATGTAAATAATAAAATTAAACGTAAAGAACTGCATTAAAATAAAAACCGGAGCTAAATATATCATGATGATTATATTAAATAAATAAATTGACAATAAAATATTAATGACTAAACAATTAAAATAATAAGCTAGTATAATAGTATAAAATGGTAATAATAAATGCTATGATGTGGAGAGTGAATGGTATAGAGAACTAGACATAAAAATGTTTGAAATATTGAGTCTTAAGACGAGCTTTAAATGTGTCCATGCAGTCGGTAAGACGCAGGTCCCCAGGTAGTGCGTTCGAGAGATTTGGCCTCGCGCGAGAGAATGAACGGGGGCCGTATCGTTCGAGGTTGTGGCGTGGAACGGTCAGCAGGTCGTAGGGCGCGGCGCGGCGCGGCACGTACGGCGTGATGAGCGATGCGAGGTACGTCTGCGTCCGGTCGTGGAGGCCGCGAAACCAATGACGAGTAGCTTGTACTCAATGCGGTATTTCACGGGCAACCAGTGAAGCTGTTGCAATGCGGCCATCATGCTTCGCCGGTCGCCCCGCCTGATTCGCAGCACGTCTATGGCTGCACCATCTCTAGGCAATACATCTGACGGTCAGTGATGCCATAGAGTAGCGCATTACCGTAATCCAATCGTGACGTCACGAGCGAGTGTAATAAAGTCTTACACGCCGTAGTAGTCAGGCTGGCGCGTACTTTGGCGATGCGAAACAGGCGGAAATACGCGCCACGGCAAGCAGTTGACACTTGGACCGACATGTCAAGGTGGCTGTCAAGGTACACACCAATATTGCGGACAACCATCTTTGATGGCATTGTCGCGCCTCAAACACTAATGTCAGGGTTGACATTTGGCGACCGTGCACTCGACAACCAAAATACGATCACCTCAGTCTTATCCTCGTTGAGCAGAAGCTTGTTGTTGGCAAACCAATATCTCAACTCACGCGCACGTTCGTCAAAGCGTTGACATGCATATCTGTGTTGGGGTGGTGGACACTCGGCGCAATTCATTTGCAACGTACCACTTGCAACATTGTGCACGTACACCCTACGTCATGGTACATTTCATGTTGCAGTTAATGATCACAACAACGCGACTATCGTTAGCAACGAAGCGTTCAAGATATGCCCATATACTATACAGAACAAACACATAACAACAAGCAACGCAACGGATTCTTCTGTAGCGAATACACTCTTTATACCTTTCTATTTGGTTGTTGAACAAAGTCCGGGTCGTAACATACATAAATTATTGTTCAGAAAACCAAGCTTAATATTAGCAAACGAGCTTTTTCTATAGCTGCACCCAAAATCTTTAATAAACTGCCTATCACTTAAACATAATCTGTGACTATAGCTACCTTTCGTAAACAAATGAAGACTTATTTATTTGAAATAGCATTCCCACCATAATCGTCGGCAGTCCCTTGCTCTTATGACAACTCTTGCTTGCCCATGTTAACGATTTTGCCCAACGATTCTTGTATATTGCGCCTCTCTGCTCAGATTCGTGGGGATATAGGCGCTATAGAAGTATATTAATATTAAACACAATTTGGCGAGCAGTGTACCTTCAGCATAATACAGTCGTAAGAAAATTATACTAATTAAAATTAATTAAAAAAGCAGGAACATACTGCCTCCTCTTAAAAGTGCTAATTGCTATGATAGCGCCGAACTGTAGAATGCGTGGAGGAGTCTTCACGATGACGTCATGTTTACAACCGGAAACCACGTGATAGTATTGTGTAAATTCGTGGTAATTACATCACTGAAATTTCATCGGACCTGCCTGTCACGCACTCAGACAGATTGGCGATTAGCACGTCGTATTAATTTGGTGTTCCATAAAACATACCCACATCCGAGTTTTAGGTTTACTTATGGATAGAATAAAATAAGCGGTCCAGTGGTGCGGGTTTATTGAGAACTACTTCGTGTATTTAGCAGATTTTGTCTTGGCGCTAAGTATTAAAAATTTGCATATTTTGTAATTACCGAATATACCACGTCACGTGTTGTTACGGTTTTCATCACACACATTACAAAATCAATATCTACGCATCGTATTGTCATGTAATTTCAGGTGATGTACACACAAAATCATTGTGAAGGCGAAACGCCTTTTTCTCGCGTTTGTTCATTGTATTGTTATGGTTTTCAAAATAGGCCCAACACGCAATTTTCGGACTGGATACTCACCTTTAATTCACAACAAATCGATTCTATAGGCCTACTATGCTGCAACATACTTCGTGTAGACCGGAAAATCACACAAAAACACTAAAGATAAATTGACAGACCATAATAGTGAGATACGAGTCAACAGTAACCACGCAATTACCCCGGTCAGATGCCCAAGGTGGTGGCACGTACCCCGCGGGGATGCCGAGGGTGTTGACACTGACCCCTGTGAGGATGCCGAGAGTGGTGACAATTACCCCCGTGAGGATGCCGATGGTGATGGCACTTACACCCGTGAGGATGCCAATGGTGATAACACTTACCCCCGGGAGGATGCCGAGGGTGATGACAGTTACCCCTGTGATGATTCTAAGAATGATGACACTTACCCCTGTGAGGAAGCCAAGGGTGATGACACTTACATCCGTGAGGATGCTGAGGGTGATGACATTTAACCCGTTAGGATGACGAGGGTGATAACACTTACCCCCCTGAAGATGCCAAGAGTGATTACATTTACACCCGTGAGGATGCCAAGGGTGACGACACTTACCCCCGTGAGGATGCCGAGGGTGATGGCGAACCCGATGGGAATGGTTGGCATGAAGAGATTCTGCTTCCGTCTGTCGTTCGTCGAGCCGTAGATGGTGAGCACGAGGATGGCCGTGATCCACGCCTCGACCAGCATCCCTTGCCACGGCTCGATCTCAGAGTTGACCATCGTCGCCGACAGACCCTCGCGACGATTGGACGGTGTCATCCTGGAGAGACAATGACAATGATGACACAACAGGTGCAACAGGTGATGGTATATTAACACTTTGGATTGCTAACTTTAAATCATTATAAGTGCATCTCCGTTCTTGTTTTTGATATGGGTTTCTTTTCTAAAGGTTTTACTCCTATCTGAAGTTATTCAATGGTGAACCACTCTCCTACAGAGAGCGCCACAAGCGTAAGGGGTTTCAAAAGATCAATACCCTGTAATGATGATTGCCATTAGTTTGTTGCTGCATGTTGGTAATACCGGTTGTTTAATGTTCTTATGTAAATGTTTACTAATTACTAAGCGCTTCATAATACATTTTATAATGCAAATGCATGTAGAATAAGATGTCGTAAATATTCTGTAAGATAATTTGAAAGTAGTTATTCCAGTTTAAAACAGTACATATACAGGTATATATATATATATATATATATATATATATATATATATATATTATAATATAAAATGTAAAATATAAAGTGGTTTATATGTGGAAAGACGTGTTTCCATTCATAACTTAATAATCATAAAATGATCCAGTGTCCATTATCCAGTATGTTTTCACAATAAGTTCGCACACTATAGTCATTTAGCGCATCATCACCTGTATACGAGTCGCCTCGGCAATTGAAACTTTTTAGCATGCGAAAACGTATATTTTGACATCAACGTTATAGCTCTTGGTGATGCAATTTTTGCTATATAGGGATAGACTATGTCGGGTGCCATCATTTAAAATGACAGATATATATGAATAGCGGCGGAAATCATATGTCATATATGTGATATCTGCTCTGCTGTAATTGATAAGATACTATGAAATTATTTGTATGTCGGAGAAGGTAAAATGTAAAATATTTGAACTTTTGATCTTTATTTTGACACCAAAGTTGTTATTCTAACTGACGCAATTATTAAGATATGCGGACATTGGATTTGACGGTCATTTGTTTATAATAATATGTAAAATTACTATCCGCGATTATCTGTTGATTGATGTCCAATAGATTACATTCTTGTAAAAAATTGCTAGTGACAAGTGATTTTCACGGAGCCCTATTATAGGTACATTGTAAACCAAACTAATAGTCAAGGGGACACCAATAAGTTTTGGTGTGCCCTGTGGTAATGTAGTTTATAAGTGGACAGAATTGTTTGCATAACAAATTAATAATTTCTGAAAGATCCAACTGTTTTAATTTACTATAATTAGTTCAAGGAAAACATTATTTATTTGGCTCGTGACATCATCCACGGATTCGAACAGTCTCGAGTGCACTTTTGCATATGATTTCACGTAACAACTACTTTACTCTTGCACACGCGCTTATGCTGCACGCTACGTGTTTGTGAGCGATTCTCTCTCTCTCTCTCTCTCTCCTCTCTCTCTCTCTCTCTCTCTCTCTCTCTCTCTCTCTCTCTCTCTCTCTCTCTCTCTCTCTCTCTCTCTCTCTCTCTCTCTCTCTCTCTCTCTCTCTCTCTCTCTCTCTCTCTCTCTCTCTCTCTCTCTCTCTCTCTCTCTCTCTCTCTCTCTCTCTCTCTCTCTCTCTCTCTCTCCTCTCTCTCTCTCTCTCTCTCTCTCTCTCTCTCTCTCTCTCTCTCTCTCTCTCTCTCTCTCTCTCTCTCTCTCTCTCTCTCTCTCTCTCTCTCCTCTCCTCTCCTCTCCTCTCCTCTCCTCTCCTCTCCTCTCCTCTCCTCTCTCTCTCTCTCTCTCTCTCTCTCTCTCTCTCTCTCTCTCTCTCTCTCTCTCGCTCTCTCTCCCTCCCCCCTCCCCCCCTCTCTCTCTCTCTTACTGTAACTAAGTTAATTGAAACAAATTACTTCTATTGATCAATACTACGACATCAAACTAGCGATGTATTACAGTAACTATTACTTTATGTATACCACGTACTCAAAGACGTACCATATTATAACTACCACGACATCGAACACATGGTATGTTACTTTAGAAACACCACGACATCGAACAGATGGTATCCTACTTTATAACTACACTCGAAGTTCTCTTTGTCATTTGCATCCATGCTCAAGTATGACCTTAATAGTGGAGTTTGTAACAACATGTGGTATCTTACTTTATAAATATCGCTGCATCGAACACGTGGTATCTTACATGATCAATACCACGAAATCGAACATGTGATATCTTACTATATAAATTCGACGAAATCGATCACGTGGCAACCTATTTATCTATGTGATTCAACTAAAGAAAGCGAATACAAATGTAGTTTCTTACAGGTAGACGAAGCCCGTTCCAGCCGCTCCGGCAGCACACTGCGCGATGACGTAAAACAGCGCTGCAATACAAGCGAAACATAAACTTCGACGCCAACAGAAGATGCAGTGTTGTTATTCTATAGACCTTCTATCAACATCTCCCATCCCCTTGTCTCTGGTTTATGTCTTACATCACTGGCCATGGTTAATGCCTTACATAGCATTTGTATTAATTCCGCTTGAGAACACAATAGGTTTCGTCGCCAGGATTGCATGCTGATTTTGTTTTATTGATATATTATTAGACGGTGGTGCCCGGGGAAAAAGGCAATCATATGTATGTGAAACCCGATATCGCCACCCACGCCATGCGTCCTGTATACAACTGTTCCATGCTACGCCAGGTTTACCTAACCGGTTTAACTTCTCGTGTAAGACAGTTATGTAACTCCAGCCGCTGTTGACACAGTGACAGCGTCCGTTGGTCATTTATCAGCAATCGGGCCTCACTCGGCTGGAGCAACGAGTAGTGACATTTGACACTACGGTGTACCGCCATTTATTAACAGACTGACAGTTAGAAGAAACAGAAAAAGCAGAGCTCCGGGAAAAAGGTACGCTTTTAGACATCCTGTTGTAAATCTTTGTATATTTATAGATTATTCAAATACATTAATTTTGGCGTCACTTTACAAGCACACATTTGATTCTTTGAAACGTAAATTGTTATTTAAGCGTAAAACATTAAATAGAATGTGGGGCATAATAACCTGATGTCATGATTGTGGTCGTCCTATAGACTATGGATGACGATGATATGGTGAAGATGAATGTGTTTCATCAACAACAAATGCTATCCCTGTTCTGCGTGTTCCTGTTTGTTAGTGTGACAGGGTAGATATGCGATGGATGACGTGCTTACACTAGGCGCCTTCTGTCAGTTTGTGGCCCACACAACGTCTGTCATTTATGTCGCTTTACGTTAGGATAATATATAAAACAGTTCCAGGTTTCTCATCAGAATTATATTAAAATTAAAATGAGGGTTTTATGGTAAATGTGTCTATGTTGGCGGTACTAACAACTATCAAAGCAACTCATCGTCAACAATTTACAACTTAAAAGCCTTAAGTTGTCTACCTAATGTATTTCTTACAAGAAGGCACATTCCCTTGGTTTGGTGTGTAATTTCAAAATAACGTTTTGTGGAAACTATTTTAAAAATGATGTGCTGATGAGAAAGGTCAAGTAAACTTATTTTATGTGACCTTAGTGTGAGACAAAATATGTTTAATATTTTGCATATGTTATAGATACTAGGCATTGTTCAATGAAGAAATTAAATAGTTGTACGTTAATATTCCAGATGCTGTCAGAAAGAATGACGTGGCAACATTGTCCCTGTCTACAACATTAGGAGAACATTCGAAAATACTCCAAGACTGCCTTTGACGGGAATGGTGTTAGATAGCACCGGGTAAAAAATGCAGCTGGATGTAGCAGAACAGAATTTATGGACAATATTAATCAAGCAGCCTTTTCATAAAATATTTGAGTGGTCATGTGCCCCGCGAATCAATGGACACTAATTGCAACTTTTGCTTTTTGATTTTCTTGTATTCAATTGTGTGTTTGTTATGCGCATTGGAGTTGTTTGCGTATTTTATTTTAGTTTATAATAATTGGATGGGATACTCGACAACCATTCTCTTTTTGAAGCAGTTTACATTTGTTATGTTCCTAAATAATATATTACTATATTAATTATTAATTATTTAATTATTTTAACTTCCAAATTCCAGTTAATGCCAATAAATTGATGAACGTGTATCAAGTAATGTTAATTTTAACATTAGAGTAACAATGCATGATGATTACTATTTAAATGTTCAAGTTATGAGACCAATACACATAAGTGTATGTGTATAATTTGGGTTTATTACTTGAAAACACACACATATACACATATTTTAGGCACAGTCGGCATGTGAGCGGCTATACCATTGGCACAGTATCGGCGACCGACTATGAGCCCGAAGGCGAGCCGCTGGACAAAAATACCTCGGCCAGCAGGCGGATGCCGACAGCGGGTCGATGACTTTGCCGCTCTCGGCCGACTGTCGGTCCGCTGTAGATGTGCTATCTGGGTTACGTTTCAGACTAATTTCACGACAAGGCAACCTTATCTGATATTCACTGTTACAGTGCTCGTTCGTTCGTTGATATTTTTATTTTTTGTGTGAAATTAACAAAAAAACGATAAAATTAATTTCGACCTCGTTGGTTCGAAACTAGTTA
>OZ023211.1:3259114-3281614 GCA_963995525.1 Escarpia spicata
CCGTCTGTCTGTCTGTCAGTCTGTATGTCTGTTAGGTTTGTCTGTCTGTCTGTCTGTCCTGTCTGTCTGTCTGTCTCTCTCTCTCTCTCTCTCTCTCTCTCTCTCTCTCTCTCTCTCTCTCTCTCTCTCTCTCTCCATCTGTCTCTTTTCTCTCTTTACTCTCTCTCTCTCTCTCTCTCTCTCTCTCTCTCTCTCTCTCTCTCTCTCTCTCTCTCTCTCTCTCTCTCTCTCTCTCTCTCTCTCTCTCTCTCTCTCTCTCTCTCTCTCTCTCTCTCTCTCTCTCTCTCTCTCTCTCTCTCTCTCTCTCTCTCTCTCTCTCTCTCTCTCTCTCTCTCTCTCTCTCTCTCTCTCTCTCTCTCTCTCTCTCTCTCTCTCTCTCTCTCTCTCTCTCTCTCTCTCTCTCTCTCTCTATCTCTATCTTCTCTCTCTCTCTTCCCTCTTCCTTTCTCTCTCTCCCCCCTCCTCTCTCTCTCTCTCTGTTATGCTGATCGGGAGAGCTCATCCGGTTACTTCATCCACATCAATTCTCCTTTATCAATGTACACAACTACGTGATTTTCAAGTGAATAGCATCTAGGCAAAAGTTGTTTAATGTATTGCTATTCGCGTGACATTCAGTGACGTGTGTACTACATACATCACCCCTTTTATGGACATTCCATTCTGTTTGAAAGAGCAACACGTCCACTCATGTATATATAGGACCTATTACTCATGTGGTTCTCCGTACCCAGTTCCTTTGCTTCTGTCAGGTCACACCGACACACAGATATATATAGTGGCTGTTTGACCGGGTAAATACAGTGGGCTGTTGACTGGCAGGGTGTTGATGTACAGGTTATACACAAATTATGTATATTCTGTGAAATCGGCTAACCTCAAATGGGTGTCGTGAAGATACGTACCATGTGAACAACTGCGCATCTGCACCATGCTACTAAAAATAAAGGTATACACGCATTTGCACATTGTCCTTATATCAAGGCGATCGGAATGCCAATAGCTAGGCGTCTTCACGAGGGATCACATTTGTGGAAGCTACTAGCAAAGACGTAATAGATACAGCGTGCGCCAAACTTTATCAACTAGGGGCCATTTTTTTTCCAACTAGATCTGTGCGGGCCAACGTTATAAAGGAAAGAACACATACATACATACATACATATGTATATATGTTCTCGTATACAGCAATTTATGTTTGTATAAAATGTATCTAAACAACTAACAAATCACACTCTGTAAATGTCATATCTAGAAAGTACACTTTCAATGACGACTGTCCAGCACACCGACACGAACAAGTTAGTGAGAAGGGTGGTGTTGCATGTTCTTCGATAATCGACTGAATCCTGGAGCGAGAGGGGAGTTCGATAGCCGCAGAAGCGCATCCAATCGCATGGTCCGTCAATAGGCCCCGAAGTGGGTTCGTGAAATGATTCATTGCCGAAAATCCAGATTCACACGACCCCGTGCTACCGAAGAGAACTAGGAACCTTTGCGCAGCCTCTGGTAACGCTAGAAATCGGACCGGCACTTTCGTAGACCAGAACAACACTAAGTCGTCGTTTTCAGCGAGAAACTCTTCTTTCAAGCCCGACACAACTTGGAAGTCGATGATGTCCTCTTACAATTCAGCTTCATCGACACCGAACGTCTGCGACAACTTGTGACACACTTCAGGTTGGGCAGTAAATGGACTCGCAAAAAACAACACACGTTATCGATATAAACGAAGTCGACGAATCGCTCATTGAAGGCTGTCTGCAGACTCTGCAACACACAGACAAGCACCTTCTTGGCGTCTTCCGTGCGCTCATCGTCGTCGCTGCAAACATCTCTCGTGAACCGGAAATACAGAAAGTATCCAGTCTCTGGGTGAACTTTGAAAAGAGAACGCTTGCCGCTAAACCCATTTACTGTTTCGTACAGACTACACAGCCGCTTCTCCCGTCCCTGAAGCAACATGTTCAACTTGTTCAAGTGTCCAAATATGTCTGTTAGGATGGAGACCTGAATTTGAAACTGAACGTCCAGCTCAGGGACAGGAAGCCCGATTACTTCAAGAAAGCTGATGATGTGAGGAAGCAGTGCAACTGCTCTCCAGAACTATGCTGAGCAAGCGTACACTGTTATAAAACAGAACACTGCTACGTCTGCTCCAAATGCGGCCAAGTGATTCTGGAATCTTCGGTGGTTCAGAGCACGGGCGTGAATGAGTTCACGATCTTAGCAACAGTTCGCATCGTCTCCTGAAGGCCGCAACCTCCTTTTGCACACACAGCTTGCTGGTGAATAATGCAATGATAAGAAAGCAGGTTCGGCTTTCCGATTAGCTGTCGGAACATCGTAACGAATCCAGCTCGACATCCAAGCATACTTGGGGCACCATCCGTGCAAATTGAAACAAGGTTGTCCCATGTTAACTCTTTCTCTTCACCGAATTGCAGTAATGAATTGCAAATGTCCACTGCTGTCGTTGTGCCTTTCAATGGAATAAGTCACAGGAAGTCTTCCGAAACGCCATTGTCGAAGTATTGCACAGATACCAGCAGCTGAGCAATATCATTTCTGCTTGTGCTCTCGCCAAGTGCAATCGACCAAGCAGGGCAGGCTCGCAGCTTAGTCAATAGTTGCTTGAAGACGTCGTCACTCAGGTCATCACAGCGACGAACACACGTGTCGGCTGAAAGCGGCAGTTCACTAATCTGTTCGACAATTTTCTCTTTGTTTGGAAAACCCGCAAACATAACTTCGGAACCAGTCAGGAAAGCGGTCTTGAACACTTCGGCGTGAGCAAATGGCACCTGGTGTTGCGCAAGGGAATGGCAAATGCTATACCTAGCTCCATTGATATGACTCGCATCTTCAGGAAAAACCGACACTCGCTTGCTTCGCCTAGCCTACATATGCATCAAAGCGCTTCTTGAACTCCTTCAGCCGCTCACCGTTATCCGGGTAAGCGCTGTTCAAATCTTTCTTATGTTTCGAGTCGTAACGTCGTTTCACTTGACCCTCTTCGTGGCAGTGATGCTATTGCGGCAAATAAGACATATGGCTTTTTGATCGTTTTCGTGATAACAAAAAAAGAACTCATACTCCAAATTATCATCGAACAATCGTTTGCCAGAAGTATCAGTTGAACGTTTCTTTTTGGAAGATGACATAGTTTTCGGGATCGCAGCAATAAAAGACTCACACGGTAATCATTGTAATACAACAGTATTGTCAACGTTGATGTAAGAAGGGTTTGAACTGTCATCGGAGTTGAACAGCGTAGACACGATCGTAACACAACATAAATGTGAGGCGCATTTTTTTCATTGATATGCACAATCGACTGGTGACGCTTATAGTGTTATAGGACTACATTTATTAGCGTGATAGTAATACGTGTAGTAATACATGTACCAAGATTGTGACATATTCACGCACTCTTGTAGCGTCGTGCATTAAGCCGACACACATGTAGTTCTCGTACTCATTAAATATACAGTATAATAGTATCATCATGGAGCCTGTAGTCATCATGAACACATTTAATTGTGGCAGCTATGACCTTGACGGGAAAAAGAGATTGTAAACGACTCGTCTGATTGCCCGCAAGTACGTGACAACGGGAAGATGAACAATGCACACTGCCTGTGTGTTGGAACACTGGTTCGGCTAGGTTCAAGAACTCTGCTTCGGCTAGGTTCTAGCATTAGTTGAACTCTGCTTCGGCTAGGTTCAAGTAGTGACTGTTTTGGCTAAGTTAACAGTGACACCGGATATCGCACACCCCGACAAGCAATGACGCAGATGATCCCCCAAACTGGTGGAGTACATGTGGCCTGACAAGTTCGATCGCCCCGCGTTATCGGAAACCCCGCGGGAGCAGCCGGACAAGATGTGTGACAGTACGTATGCATTATGGCGTCGCTTAGTCCAACCAGCGGACAGTCCGGAATGTAAACATTGCCAGGGCACAGACTTGGTCGAAATCAGCTGACTGTAACAACTGAGCCCCGTTCTACAGAGTGACGACTGTAGTAACCTAGTTAACCTAATAAACCTAGACATCTGTGCGTTGTTCCGCGAGATATAAAGATGGCAGAAGCTTTGCCCAATCCATCCAAGCATACAAAGAGTTTAAACAAATTGCAGAGACATGGTTTAAGGTAAAGGGGACGATACCAGCAATGCAACACAGTCACATCATCCTGTGGTCGGAAGGCGAAGGTCTCCGTGTGTTCAACACATGGGGACTGACGTAAGAATAGCTAAAAGATCCCCAAAACATATGGGATAAGTTTTCTACGCAAATCGAATCACCTGAACATTTCAGGATTCACCGACTTGAATGCCAGCGATACCAACAGCAAGAATAAGAATCCGTCGATGATTTTTACACGCGATGTAAGTGTAAAGCAATAAAATGTCGTTTCAAAGACACCGTGTCATCGGAAGAAAGGACAATTGAAGAGCTGACATCTAGCGTGAAATATTCCGAAGTGCAAAAGAAATTGCTGGGGAAGGATGAAAAGTGGACAATACTGGACGCTATTGGTATATGCCGTAAGCACGAAGCGAGTGCAACAGACATGGCGCAGTTCAATAGAATCGGGCAGCATTACAACGTTGACTCAATGCATAAACATGACCAATGTCGAAGATGTTGAACGTACCACCTCGCCAAGCCACAGGATCGATGTCCCGCATACAAGACAAAGTGATTGGCCTGTGGGAAGACGGGACATTGGAAGAGCATGTGTTGAAAAAGGTTTCCGCAGAACACTGGACGAGAAAAAACCTCAGTACGGACATTGGCCCAGATCCAGATCTCGCAGCGGAGCAGGCCGATTACGAGATAATGTGTCCTATAGGCAGAATAGCAGGTCCATACCAGGTAGCTAGTGACGTCCACACAGTGAAGCACAACGCAAATTTTGCCTAGCCAGTTCGAGAGTATGTGCTTCGAGGCCATTATGCTTAGAAAGATAGACACTGTTGATATTGCTGATTTCACCAACGGTGAGGGCCACAACGAAGTTTTCGTGAAGCTGGACATTAAACTGCGAAATCGTGGCATTCACACGCTGAAGACGAAGGTAGATACAGGCGCCCAGGGAATCATACTACCAATTCGGATATTTACAAGAATGCTTCCCGAAGCACTAGACAGTGAGGGTACACGAAACCAGGGACCACTGTACCAATACAAACATTACTGACAGCATACAATGGTATTAGAATACCACAATATGGTAGCGTGACTCTTCCGTGAAATACAAAGAAAACAGCTGGATTGAAGCTGAATTCTTTGTGGCCGAATCGTAAGGACCGACAATACTTGGCATGCCCACCTCACGTGCGCTACACATCGTCACGATAAACAGTGCAATCAACGCGACGAAATTGGTTGGCAGTAACACAAGTGGTAGCAATCACGCAATCCGCAGCAAGAGTGAGACAAGAGAGAACGTCATACCGATCAACAGTAAAGAAGAGCTACAAACGTTGTATCCAGACCGATTCAAAGGAATTGGAAAGTTTCCTGGCACGTTTCACATAACGCTAAAGGTGGATGCACAGCCGGTAGTATAGCCGCCGTGGAAACACCCCATCCAACTGAAAGATGAGATTCGAGAAGAGCTGGACAGAATGGAAGCTATGGATGTAATAACGAAAGTGACAGAACCGACCGATTACGTGTCATCGTTAGCTTTCAGCAGGAAAGGTGCCGGAAAAAAATAGAATATGTCTGGACCCATTGAATCTCAACAAAGCGATCAAGCGGACACATCTCAAGACGCCAACACTCGTGGAAATCACCCACCGGTTTTCGCCAATCGTGCCGAGGCTAGCCGATCGCACTGCCCCAATAAGAGCGTTGACACGCAAGCACAGCGACTGGCAGTGGACGGCATCGCACCAAGCTGAGTTCGGCCGTTTGAAGTCAATAATTTGCACTGAATGCACGTTGACATACTTGAATCCCCAACAACCAGTTGTGATACAGGTCGACGCGTCTATGAAAGGACTTGGGGCAGCTCTGATGCAGAACGGAAAACCTGTCGCATTCGCAAGCAAGGCGCTCACGGACACCGAAACGGGTTAAGCTAACATTGAGCGTGAACTGTTAGCTGTCGTCTTCGAGTGCAGACGGTTCTACACGTACGTGTACGGATCAACGTTCACTGTCGAATCAGACCATAAACCACTGGAAAACATCCAACACAAAAGCTTAGCAAACACCCCACCAAGGCTCCAACGCATGATGCTACGTCTGCAACCGTATGACGTCGAGCTAGTGTATCGACCGGGGTGTGAGATGGAGCTTGCTGACGCGTTGTCTAGGCTGAACCCAAAGCTAGGTCCACAGATCGACCTAGGCACGACGATACACACTGTTCGCTTCTCTACGGCCAGACTCACTCATATGCAAGCAATGACAATCCAAGACGAGAAACTGCACTCCTCAAAGGACGTCATTGTGAACGGTTGGCCAGCCAGTCCCAAATTAGTGAAGAAAGCAATGCGCCAGTACTGGTTATGTTGATACCAACTTTCGGTAGACAATGGTTTGATACTGAAAGGTAATAAGATCATCATACCTGAAGCCATGCGAAAGGAAATGTTAAAGAAGATACACGCGGGACACCAGGGCATCAGCACATGTCGGCTAAGGGCTAAGACATGTGTTTACTGGCCAAGCACCAACAAAGAAATCGAACAAAAACTGGTGAGTAAATGTCCTGAATGCCAAGAGCACCAGAGAAGCCAACCACCCGAACCACTCATGTCGCATGACATACCGCACAAACCTTGGCAAACAGTCGGCACGGATTTATTCCATTTGGATGGAGCTGAGTATCTGATAATCGCGGATTATTACTCCAAGTATCCTTTTGTCCGAAGAGTCCATGGCCCCTGCACTAGTGTAGTAGTGGTGGGTCTTACGGAACAGCTGTCCAGTGAACAAAGCATGAACAATCATTTTGATAGTCAGGAATATCGCAGATTCGCAGCTCAGTGGGAATCTGATCATGTCACATCAAGTCCGAGATACCCACAGAGCAATGGATTCATTGAAAGCACAATTCAGACGGTCAAGAGGACGATGAAGAAAGCAAGACGATCTGGCATGGACCAGTATCTTGTACTGCTATGTCTGAGAACAACGCCGGTGGACAATATGATCCCATCTCCTGCAGAGTTGATTAATAGAGGTAAACTGCAGAAAAATCTCCTAGCGAAAATAAGCAACACTCGCCTAGGCGAGATGAGATCGGTCAAAGGATGAGGGAGCGCAAACACCGGCGAGAGAAATACCACGACAAAACTGGCAGATGGGCACCAGCACGTTGTAACAGACCTGCAGTGGCTAATTTAGTTAATTACTATTATTACTAGTTATAAGAGAAAGACTAGAAAACAAAATCCAGATTCGCATTATATAAAAGAATGCTGCATAAGGCTAGATGAGGGATCACCAGTAGATATCGTCTATTTAGATTTTCAAAAAGCTTTTGACAAAGTACCACATCAAAGATTACTGCTTAAACTAAAGGCCCATGGCATAGGAAATGGTATAATAAACTGGATAGAACAATGGCTGATTGACAGAAGACAACGTGTAGTAGTTGATGGGGAGGCTTCAAACTGGAAATCGGTATTGAGTGGGGTACCACAGGGATCAGTATTAGGTCCTATATTATTCTTAATATACATCAACGATTTGGATGATGAAATAACAAGCAAGGTGTTGAAATTTGCGGATGATACAAAAGTGTTTAGAAGGATTAAAAATGATGGAGATAGACAGCATTTACAAGATGATCTTGACAGGTTGATCAAAAGGTCTGAAAAGTGGCAAATGATGTTCAATTTTGGGAAATGTAAATGCCTCCACATAGGACATGGGAACGAAGAAGTAGAATATACAATGGGAAATCAAATCCTTGGATTAATTAGGCGAAACATAACGTATAAGGAAAAAGAGCTAATAATACCGCTGTACAAAACAATAGTTAGGCCTCATTTAGAATATTGTATTCAAGCGTGGAGGCCATATCGCAGGAAGGACATAGATATGCTAGAAAGAGTGCAGAGGAGAGCAACTAAAATGATACAAAATCTGAGGGATCTTAGTTACGAAATACGCCAAAAAAAATGCGGTTTAACAACACTAGAGACCAGGAGATTGAGAGGAGATCAGATAGAAGTGTTTAAAATATTGAAGGGTTATGAAAATATTGATAGAAATATGTTTTTCTCAGTTAAGAAAGATAGAAGGACTAGAGGACATGATCTTGCATTAGCAAAGGAGCAGAGTAGATTGGATATAAGAAAGTTTTCATTTTCACAAAGGACTGTAAATGAATGGAACAGATTACCTGCTGATTGTGTGGGTGCTAGTAGCGTGAATATGTTTAAAAATAAAATCGACACATACCTCAGAAGGGCGGGATACACATAGATAAAAGGGTCGGACTCTCGATAAGCCAAGGGCTTCCTTGTCCACCTGCTACCTAGAGTTAATTCTCTGGGTGGCAATCTTGTTAAATCTTGTTAAATCTTAAGGCAAGCATGTGGTCGCCATCACTGTGGGCGCGTTTCTAAAGCAACAAGTTTGAACGATTTGTTTATTTTCGCGTCTGTATGCGTAGTTCTTGGTGTCTACCGGAACAGAATGTAGTCGACAGTTAAGAGTCGTGACTGGAATTTGGCACAGACATTGGCCTGATCTTAGAGTCACTTCGTGACCATGTCCTGGTTTTAAGATCGAACCGGAAAGATGAAATTATGCAAATAAATACAGACCCCCTCACGTGAGTGAGCACCCTCATCCCCATAGTATGAACAAGCATGCGTAGAGCCATAATTCTACAAATTTCATTCTATGCGTTTCGGTGCCTTACGGTTTAAAGACAATTCCCGGATTTGGCTTGACGCCAAGCCAGTTTGTTTAAAAGGAAACTTTAAATGGAATTACGAGGAGGGCGGAAATTTACAACTGGCGAGTCATCGCCAGGATCAGTATGAAAAAAACGACGACACAGTCTTACAACAGACGAGTCAACTCGAGATCGACAACAATCGCCGGCGCGTGCCACGCATTCCGGCGGCGATGTTAAACACTTCATCGACTTCATTCTTAAAGGTAGGTCTTTCTGGACCAGCTTCCCCATATCGGGCCAAACGATAACCGCAGCTATGCTGAACTAAGTAGGTGTATGTTGTGGTTATCCGGGACGTTAGGGAGGTTGGAAGGGAAGGACCGAACCATTACGTACATTGACGAACGGCGCCGGAACGACCAACGCGAGAAAATGGAGATTGGCCGAGATGCGAGGAAATCGACGGCGCGTGCCGCCAACGAGACAAGATCGCAGGGAGACAATGGACAGACTGTACAAGACATCGCAGTCTGACTAAGTGTCCTCCCTACGTCGTTCAGGATTCTCCCTAGTCAGGACTAGCGAAGTCTCACATTAAAAATCGCAGAAGTCCAGACTCGACCTATAGCATAGGCTTTTATTGCACAACGTACAACAGCATAACATCTAGCAACAAGAAAGAGATCTCCCAACTCTATAGTTCTGTCTCCTTTTATATCGTCTACAGATAAGTATCTATGTCCCACGTAGGGGACATGAATCAACAATCAACACGCTGGCGGACAAGCAGTTATCTGACATACAACATTACTGACAAACAATGATCTCCTGCAATGAAATATGTGCAACCTTAACCGATTCTAGTGCCAATTGTCCGACAGCTATTAATTGGGAGCACTAATCCGGGCGGAACTAAAATGTTTCAATTTGTAGTATCTACTGACAGTAATTACTCAAACCGGCTATCCCGGCAATCATTATACAGCTGACCGCTCAATGGTTCCCTGATACATTAATCGTTGACTCTTCGCTTCTTATTCAGATCGCCTATCCCGACAATCTTTATGGGAGCAAGCTATTTCCCAATCTCGCTCAATGTTTCCCTAGCCACGTACAATATTCTATGAACAAGTTTCTACCAACTATTCCAAATATAACACCGTTGCCTTTCGGCCTAAACATGATCGACCTTTACAAGGCGAAACATCTGGACGGTCGCTTGAAATAAAAACCAAACACGAGGTAATCGACACTGAACGACACTCAGCAGTCCAGGGACCGTATCGAAACAGCATGTAGCCTACACGGCGGGATCAAGGTGAAAAAGGACTTGGTAACTGACATTTAGAATGTACGTGTTTTAAAGGAATCATTTAGAAAGGAAAAAGGTATGTGAGCATTATATTACATTTCGACTGAATTGTTTAAAATTGTTTTGTAGAGACACATACTGTAGTTTCAACGAAAGGAGAAGTAGAAAGAAATTATCAAAAGGGTTTACATTTAAACAAAAATACTTTCCAATAGCAACAGAACATCCAGCGGAGGGTATTCGCTTAAATACAATTTAACTAGATGTGGCAGGGAGTGTTACAACAATGAACGGATTGCATTACTAATTTACGTTATCTCAGAGAAATTTAGATTTAACACAGGGTTTGTGTGAGTTTAAGTTGATTAGACAAATGTCAATGTATTGACTAAAAATGTTCGGTGTAAACAGTGAGAAACTTACTGGAATTTTTATTGGCCAACTGTGACTAAAACAAATGTTTTAAGACTCACAACAATATTCGCTTGCTGCGGGCAGCCAGCGAAATAGAACAATCTAGGTGTCTTCTGAAGCTTTGAAAATTATCTAAGTTTATTGAAATTGTGGTAGATTACAAAGTAGCGGAATACGTGAATCAAAGAGGAAGCCAGCTGAGAGAACGTATCTCCAGGAATTTGGTTATGCCAAATTTTCCGGAGCTACTTGAACGTGACAAATTCAGGTAACTTTTCCGGCTGGTTGTTTTCATTGCTGAAGGATTTATAAAAACAAGAAATCGGTACGAGATTAATCCGAATTTTATGAAATAGAATAAAGATATTATGTTGAACTGAGAAATGTTTAAATATTATATTTGGCCACTATACCAACACGGAAATGTACTGAAGTCAGAATTATATATTAATTTAATTGAAAGAGTTGAGCGCCAACCTAACGGTGGTTGTCGAATTTTATTGTTGAAGAAAACAATATAATATTACCGTGAGCACGAGCGGATGTCCAGGAAAGAGTTAATAGATACAATGTGAAGTTAGAGTCTAATCCGAATCAATTGAATGAATTTAAACGACTAAAAGACAGAGCATTTAATTCAAATAATTATACGTGATGTTTCAACGTTTATGTCTATAGACTTTTCGGAAGGAAGGTCAGGTAATTATTCCGGTTTTACAAAACGTTAGGAATAAGCATTACACTGACTATATCCTTAAGATAGGTTTGTACAAAAACGCGAAGTCGAAAACAAATGCTACTGGACTACAAGAATCGTCTAAAGAGTTGTGCTGTTGGGTAAAACAGGTTTTCCAACAAAGAAACAGGGAAATGCAGTTTCCATGCGGTAGTCTAAAGACACCGAAAGAGCTTCTGTTAATGGATAGGCATCCAACGAGGAAGATAGAGAAGTTAAAAGAGAGTAACACGGTTACTCAAACGGTTTTAGTAGAGGGTAACTAAGACCACATTGATGACAAATGTTATCAGAATGATTGCACGGTCACGGAGATAAAATTATGTGCATGTTCTATAATTGTGATTGTGCCTGTTATTTTAGCAAAGGTACTGACATATTATACTACCTGAATATTACAGAATAGTTATTATGTTAACACAGTGTCGTATTAAATTCCTAAGCATGCTTTATTACATTGATTGCCATTATTATGTGCATGTTGCGAATATCGGCGTATATAAGACCGATAACACTTGAATGTCATTTAGACATATATGTTTTGCTTACGCTCACATTTAATACTTTCAATGTTATTGTTAGAGTTGGAAGACATCTTTTATGGATTCCATCTAGCTAATATCAAAGCGAGCTGTGGGAGGCCAAAGGTTATTAAGATATGTATACGCATGTTTTCTAAATTAGCCATATAACGATAGTATCCTGCAGGATCTTTTGTTAGTTTATTGTGAGTTTTAAAATGTATTTTAGACTAGAAGTGTGTATGGTGTGTAACAGACCTGCAGTGGCTAATTTAGTTAATTACCATTACTGTTAGTTATCAAAGAAAGAATAGAACAGAAAATCCAGATTCGCATTATCTAAAAGCATTATATAAAAGAATGCTGCACAAGGCAAGCATGTGGTCGCCGTCACTGAGGGCGCGTTTCTAAAGCAACTGTAGGCGTAGTTCTTGGTGACTACCGGAACAAAATGTAGTTGACAGTTAAGAGTCGTGACTGGAATTTGGCACAGACATTGGCCTGACCTTAGATTCACTTCGTGACCATGTCCTGGTTTTAAGATCGGTCCGGAAAGATGAAATTATGCCAATAAAAACAGACCCCCTCACGTGAGTGAGCACCCTCACCCCCATAGTATGACGACATAAAAACACGCATGCGTAGAGCCATAATTATACAAATTCCACACTTTGCGTTTCGATCCCTTACGGTTTAAAGACAATTCCCGGATTTTGCTTGAGGCCAAGCCAGTTTGTTTAAACGAACTATTTTTGGAATTACGAGGAGGGCGGAAATTTACACACATAAGGAGAGACGGTTGACGCTCTCCACGGGGAAACTAGGAAAATGTTTCCCACAGTTTAGACTTCTTAAAATTTCGGCAGATATAAACCACGGTGGTTTATATATTGCTTTATCTTTCGATCTTCAAAAACCACGGACACTTTAAATGTAAAACAGAGTTGTACTGTAGGCGCACATGAATGTGTAAACGTTGTACGGACATCGTGTCTGAAGATTCTACTGATGAATAGGACATATATATTCGTGATGAACCTGGAACGCTTGTTTGTTCAATTTCGTTGACAAACAAATACACCCTTAGCCGTGAGGGGACAATGCATCACCACAGCACGATGGTGAACACTGCTTGGCTTACGCGAGGTAAGGCTCCGGTCTTTTTAAAAGCCATTTGCGTACCGCCCAACTGAAGGAAGAAAGGAAGAAAGACGAAGGGGACAACAACTTTACAACGTGTCTCGGAAAATGGCCGGAGTCCAGATCGTATGTCATCGAGACGCCGGATGGCCACACTCTGAGACGCAACAGCTGGAGCTTGCGCACCGAGCGACGTCCGCCGAAATATGGCCTGCGAACAGCCCGTTGTCGCGCTTACATTTATCCGGGCGTTAAATAATATCCGGGTGACGTTTCTGCGCGTGCGCGTATCTAGGGGAATGTATTTAGCACCAGCTACGAATGTTGCGTTCTCATGAGGACTATTTCAAACAACACGAGAAGTTATAATCTACGTAGTTAGCACGGTATTATAAACAAATAATGATGTTCAGTATTATATGTTTTAGTATTAATATTATTTGGTAGGCCTATTCGAGGTAAAGCAATTACTAACTGAGACTTGAAGATTGATTTATAAGTGCATGCTAATATAACTTGAATATACTTATTAGTCCGTCAGTTAAATAGATACTTAGTGCTCTTAAAAGAGAAGGGGTGTTATAGGACTACATTTATTAGCGTGATAGTAATACGCATAGTAATATATGTACCAAGATTGTGACAAGGTCACGCACTCTTGTAACGTCGTGAATTAAGCCGACACACGTGTATTTCTCGTACACATTAAATATACAGTATATAACAAAGTATCATCATGCAACCTGTTGTCATTACGAACATATTTCATATATGATTATATGATTATTACTAACGTCATTGCTTGTTTCACAATTTGAGAATCAATTATTATAATTTCAATAAACTAGTGATTAGAGAATCCGTTCGTGCCGCTGGATTCTGGAAGAAGGGTAGGATAATATAGCGATTCCATCGGTTATTTATCAATCGAATGCCTTCGATACATGTTAACAATCAAGATTAACTAATGGAAAATGCATAACGACCAACTATCTACGCAGCGCCATCGGACAATTGGCAGAATTAAATTTGGGCCAAATTTGGCCCGCGGGCCAGGGTTTGCGGAACGTTATATTAAAATAAGCCCTCTCAGTCGCTTGCCTCTCCTAGTGCATAACATTTTCCTACTGCTTAACGGTGACTCACCGAGTAGTGCGATTGCAAGACGGCCTAATGTAATTACATGTAATGTATCGATATAAACTATTACATGCTGGGATGCGGATTAAAGTGAAAATATCCAATAACAAGCAAATCAAAGTAATTAAACATATTTTTACGTATAGACAGTGGTGTTGTGACCCGGGGGCCGGGGATGTATTGGCACACGGGCGCCGGGTCTAGTCTTCAGTTGTAACAATCAAAATTTAAACTTGGCTGGTGTTCAATCTGTCAGTCAGTAGCCCCCCCCCCCCCCCCCCCCCCCGTTGTGACATTCTTTGGGACAACTGAGATGGTAGGTTATACCTCTTTTTCGCAAGTTCAACTCTGCGATTGGAGAAATTAAGGCATGCGTAGACCGGCTACCATAGTCAAATGGACGATCGAAACCCGGTGGAGGCCGTGGGGTGCCAGATAGGAGACTGTCAGAGCTATTAACGACTGTTTCGAGTACATTGGGGTGCCACTTGAGAGGCTGTCCGAAGATCAGAATGAATCACCAGAAATCAGAGGGTTGCGGGAAGTTTGGGCCACTACATCGTAATTTGCCACCAAAGCACTACACAGAGAGACAGTGAGTAGCGTGCGGACTGGACACCGAAACAATTCCTGGAAAACTAGCACGAGACGAAAGTCTTTCATTCGAACGGGAAGTTGAATGCTATGTTTAGGTTTGTGCTGGACAGATACACAGCATATATCTCATGGAATGTCATCGCTAATGTTCGACTGATCCAACCTCCGTCAACAAGGTGAGATTCTATATATGTGGTCGATGAAACCGAGCCCCATTAGAACATCTGCGACACAATGCTTCTACATACAAGTAATTCTCAATTTGGACGGTCGCATGACCAGTTCAGTTTGTTTGGAGACGATACATGTAAAATAATATATGTAAATGTATGTGGGGGGCGCCAAATTATGTTTTGCATCCCGCCACGGACACTCCTCACAGCGCCACAGCGCATAGATAAGAACACATATTAATTATCCATTTAAGTGATCTCCACAACTTAATTAAACAAGTAATATATAAACAATAACGATCTGGCAGATAAGGAGATGAGCACTCAAGATGGGCCTATCATTTACTTTTAATTCGGAATACATTATTTAATTAATTGATATAACACAATCAATTAATTATTAGAACGATATTAAATAGTTTGCAAACTTTGATGATAGTGCGTAAAGTATTAATATATCAAATAAAAGCGTGGAGCCCCGCAAGCAGCGTCACTATGTATGCCATACGTGTACACATAACTATGTGTGTGTGTGTGTGTGTGTGTGTGTGCGTGCGTGTGTGTGTGTGTGCGTTTGTGTGCGTGTGTGTGTGTGCGTGCGTGTGTGTGTGTGTGTGTGTGTGTGTGTGTGCGTGCGTGCGTGTGTGTGTATGCGTGCGTGCGTGTGTGTGTGTGTGTGCGTGCGTGCGTGCGTGTGTGTGTGCGTGTGTGTGCGTGCGTGCATGCGTGTGTGTCTGTGTGTGTGTGTGTGTGTGTGTGTGTGTGTGTGTGTGTGTGTGTGTCTGTGTGTGTGTGTGTGTGTGTGTGTGTGTGTGTGTGTGTGTGTGTGTGTGTGTGTGTGTGTGTGTGTGTGTGTGTGTGTGTGTGTGTGTGTGTGTGTGTGTGTGTGTGTGTGTGTGTGTGTGTGTGTGTGTGGTTCACCACCACCACTTTAGGGAGTGTGACAGGGCCACCCATCTGTCACGTCTTCCTCCATGTTGTATGTCGTGTCAGGTCATGGCGACACACGGGCAATGTATTAGTTATTTGCCCTGGTCTATAGGCGGGGTAGTGAGAGGAAGGGTGCGTCACACCGGTTGTTAAAAGGACGTGGTATGTTCCTAGTTTTTAATTAATTAATTAATATAATGTTCTTAAATCTATTTAAGATTTAACAAGATTGCCACCCAGAGAATTATCTATAGATGGCAGGTGGTCAAGGAAGCCTTCTGAGGCATGCGACGATTTTATTTTAAAACATATTCACACTACTAGCACCCACACAATCAGCAGATAATCTGTTCCATTCATTCACAGTCCTTTGTGAAAATGACAACTTTCTTATATCTAATCTAGACTGTTCCTTTACTAGTGTAACTTCACGTCCTCTAGTCCCTCTATCATTAATATTTTCATTCAATATTTTAAACACTTCCCTTTAATCTCCACTCAATCAAGTAAAATTCTTCTATCTGATATGCTCTCAAATTAAACACTTCTATCTGATGTCCTCTCAATCGAATATTATTATAGTATAAATGTGTCCGATTCGGAATGTGCATTAGTTATATCAGAACTGCCATGTGTTTCGGTTGAAATCCGTATTTTTGATTACAACTTCAAACAACATTGTCGGCGGTAACTGGAGTAGCTGATTTGCTTCAGTCGCCGTTGTCGTCCAGGTGTATACTTGTGTGATGCACACAAGACGCATAATGTCGCGTTGACAATTTTTTTTGGTGATGACACGAATCAGTGATTGAACAAGTGTCAAAACGCAAACATACATAAACACGCACGTAGGGGAAGGTTGGGATCCGTGACCACATCCTGTAATTTTGTAGGTGGTGATCAGACGTTTGAATTGTTATGCTTTATATAAGCAGAATATGCATTTCACAACTTCACGACTAGATGACCAATGACGGACGATGAATGGCGCGCACAATCACGATGTTATGTAATCTTAGCACATGCTAGTTTAATGTTTGATAAAACCCGTTTGTTAAGTCCAGTTGTGATCAGGCACCCCCACGGGTTACTAAACTGACTGGTACACATTCGGTTGCTTTCAATAGGGCATGTTGGTAGCGTTCGGATATTTGTACATCATGATCCATTAAGGCTAGCGTAACATAAATTAAACGGTATCCTGTAAACTCAATATCAGTGTGGATAATTGTGAGAAAAAAACAATAAATAAGTATCATGTTTCGCAATGTGCCTGGTTTTTAATTGAATGTAATTACTAAAACGTCCCTTCCTCATTTTCGTGTCATTGCTTATTTACTAATTTATCAAATTAATTTATGTAATACTTACCTTACCGGTTCATAATAAAGAAACATTCGAACGCTTCGAAAATGTCACATTAAAAGCAAACCAATTTTGGGGTTGAGCCAGTGAAATTAGTGATCCAGGAAACGGCTCATCAGACCCCAGTTTCCGGTGTCGAGGGTACTTGATAAACGTACACACAAAAAGAGTGTTATCAAAACGAACATTAGCATCTGCCAAAAAACTGGCTCAGATATTGCTAGATCATGTCTCCCGTAGTGTCGCTATGCCATTATTAGCAACAGTGCATATCACACGGTGGTGGTATAAAAACAGATTATTTACTCCGACGGTTAAAACACATACAATTGTGATTTTGCGCGCCGCTAGTCGTTAATTAAATGGCGGTGTTTTTGTATGTGCAACTGGAGAATTAAAAAAATGTAACGTCTGATAATTATTAACAAAATGACAGCGGGTTGCTCAAAGTTACTACATGACCATTTGTCCACACGCTCCCCTATTGAACCTGTTCCCACCGTAGAAGCTGGTTGAAGTGTAAGGTCAATTATAACAAAAGAGGTCGAGTGCCACTTTGAACACTTACAACATCTGCGTGCGTAAAGGTAACGTTACTTCTAACAATAAAGTCGAGGTGACGCCATGTCAATCATATGCTGATGTCCTGATCACCAAGGCTGGGTGTGTAACTGAACACCATGTCACGACGCACTTCACGGTGACATTTTGTAACGGACCATCATGTCAAGACGCTATTTACGGTGAAATTACCACCCTAAAAAGCAAAGTGGTACAAGAAAGCCGTCACGATCTGCGGACTCCAGTCAGTCTGACTGACTAGGGTCGTCCAAGGCTTCCGCGTTGCCACACGAGAGTGTATAGCTGCTAACTCGCATTGTTTTAATCAAACAGGTTCCAGGTTCCAAGTTCCAACGGCATTCAGCGCAAAAATAATAGATATTCGAGTCAGATAACTGTCATTGGAAATACAACTCCACCGAGTATATTTAAGGCATGTAGAAGCGGTACTCCGGTTTAACGTGTGTCTGTTTATCAACTGTCATAGTATCACCAGCGTGCCTATTTAGATGGCTGTTTGGCAGGCAACGGCTTCTTTGCGTTCAACGTTAACTGTTACACACTGACACTAAAATAACTCCTTCAAATTAGCAATTCCTCTCTCCGAGGTTAGATAACTATTTGACATCAGTGTTTGTAGATTTCGTTTCAGAAGCACACGCCGTAATATTTCGTGAATTTTGTATGATTGAAACTACTGTTTTAATAATGTTTATTCGTCTGACTATTTCAAGTTACACATGCTACTGGCTTAACTATGTTTCTGTACTCATCGAGACACGTAGTTGTTTTTATTCCACTATTTAAGATAATCACACTTTCTTTGGCATCAAGCATACCTTGTGATAGCAGTATATTAGTATGTTATCTATTGGTGTGTTTGCCATAGATAACCACGGGTTGAAAGTGCAGAGGATTTTCAATATTATGTACGGAATAGCTCTTTGAACTGTATGTGTGTGTGTGTGTGTGTGTGTGTGTGTGTGTGTGTGTGTGTGTGTGTGTGTGTGTGTGTGTGTGTGTGTGTGTGTGTGTGTGTGTGTGTGTGTGTGTGTGTGTGTGTGTGTGTGTGTGTGTGTGTGTGTGTTTGTGTCTGTGTCTGTGTGTGAATGTGAGTGTGTGAGTGTGTGAGTGTGTGAGTGTGTGAGTGTGTGAGTGTGTGAGTGTGTGTGTTGTGTGTTGTGTGTTGTGTGTTGTGTGTGTGTGGTGTCTGTGTCTGTGTCTGTGTGTGAATGTGAGTGTGTGTGTTGTGTGTTGTGTGTTGTGTGTTGTGTGTTGTGTGTTGTGTGTTGTGTGTTGTGTGTTGTGTGTTGTGTGTTGTGTGTTGTGTTTGGTGTGAGTGCGTGTGTGCGTGTGTGCGTGTGTGCGTGTGTGCGTGTGTGCGTGTGTGCGTGTGTGCGTGTGTGCGTGTGTGCGTGTGTGCGTGTGTGCGTGTGTGCGTGTGTGCGTGTGTGCGTGTGTGCGTGTGTGCGTGTGTGCGTGTGTGCGTGTGTGCGTGTGTGCGTGTGTGCGTGTGTGCGTGTGTGCGTGTGTGCGTGTGCGCTTGCGCATAATACAATTAAAGTACATGTATGATTATATATCACTTAGTGTGCGGATTTTTGAAGAAATGTGGTGGTTCTTCTCCTAATGTTGTAATTGCTTATTTGATTTGCTCGCTCACAATATCGCGTAGATGTTCGCTTTCAATCTGAATAATGTTAAAGGGAAAAATAAGGCAGCCTTTTGGTGTAATGCTTTAAACAAGCTAATACAAACTAACCATTTGCAACTACAATCACTTATTTAACGTCAATGGTTTATTAGGGAAACAGTTTGAACACACAGCTCCCGAATGTTACGAATCGCGCCATATATATATATATATATATATATATATATATATATATATATATATAAGCCTAAGGGCAGCATAGGTCGACCGCTCCATTATGAGAGATAGGATATACAACCTCCGAGAAAACGTCTCCCAAAATTAAAAATTAAAATTTTTTGGTGCAAATAATTATTGATATCATTATATGTCTGGGTATACTACATACACTAACAGTTCAAATTATAAAATAAACGATACTGTCTACGCAATCAGGGGTCAACACTTTATGCAGACCGGCTCTGGTCTGCCTAAAAACGGTGGTCTGCCTAAGGTGGTCCCTTATGCATATCTGGTCGACGTATGCTGCTGTTAGGAGTATATATATATATATATATATATATAATATGTATATAATATATATATATATATTATATACATAATATGTATATAATATATATATATATATTATATACATATTATATATACATATATCATATATATATATATATATATATATATATATATATATATATATATATAAATGGCGCAATTGGTAACATTCGGTAGCTGTGTGTTCAAACTGTTTTCCTAATAAACCATTGACATATATATATATATATATATATATATATATATATATATATATATATATATACGCATACTTTATATAAAGCCAATATTTCAGGAATTAACTAGTCTATGACACCACGAATGAAACATAACACTTTTATTATTTTCGAAATACACCGTAAGTCAAGGATTCTTAGTGGTTTTTAGGGTAAGCCAATGTCTTCACTGTGTAATGCATAAGTTAACATTTGCGGAAGCCACGCGCGAGCGGGAAATACTTCGGGAAACCGTCCCCTGCGTCATGGACTAGGTAGTTTGAGAGCCTATGACAAGATAGGCTTATGTCTATACTCATAGCAATACGAAATATATGTTACAGTTCTACACAATCACGAATACGGCCAATAGATGGATTTCACTTTCTCTCCGACCGTAGTATTTTGAACATGCTACCAGTAATGCAGCACGTGCGTGAAGCGGATTTATACCGAAGACCTGCGCTGAAACGATAGCATATTTACGCGTACGCGTTATTGTGCTTGTGTAAAGAAGCCGTGTGTTTCCTAACATTTGATAGATATTGCCAGCATGACTGTCATATATGAACTGCCAAGTTATCGTGTCCGTGGACGGGCATTTTTGTTAGTGATAATAATAATAATCATACAAACAAGTATATCCATCTAAATCCTAGGAAACATGAATCCAAAGGCTCGTTAAAACGAGTGTCATATTCTCGAAATCGATGGGTAACGTCGACGTTGTTAATTATATGATATATAATTCCTACGTCAAATCTTAACAAAGCATTCAGAGTCAAAGGAAAGATAGGAAAATACCAAGAAAAGCAAACTGCTATACACAGCGTGAAAGATAACGATACGTAGTATTCGAATTGCTTGGGGGCGATTTTGTGCGGATGGATACGAACAATGAAAACAGCTAGATCGCTGTTGACATGTTGATGCTGATATATGTTTATGGTAAGTGTGCCTTTCCCACAATCACGTGCTATCTTAAACATGTCGCTGGTTATGTTAAACGTGTTATGTTAGCCGTTAGTTACAGCATTAATAGCTCAGTAATGTCTTGGGTGTTGTCCTTTCTGCTACGCTAGATAAAACAAACGTTTCATGTAGATTATATACCTGTTTATCACTCTGGTTTGGCAGACATCTTGAATCAAAATAGCTGCTAAATCACATTATGCTGGGCTCTAAATCTTGATTTTGGCGGCTAGATCCACATTTATGCAGACCTGTGGTTAATTTATGAGATAGTAGTTTTTCTCTCCGCCATATTAGATTTCCAGACGACCACCATACTGCGTTTTCAAATAGTATCTACTTCTTCATCAGTAAATTGTTGATTGTTAATTTGCTACGGCCGTATCCCGTTTTTCAGTTGCATCAGATATAACGACCATTTCAACTCATTTTATGAAAGTATATTTGCAACGTGAACGATGTTAACTTATTAGACCATACTTGCTACCATGTACATGTCGCCTTTGCATGATACATTTTTTTAATAGAAATTAGGCATTCGCTAAATTAACGGAGATGAAGATATTTTTGCTTACTTCCGTAAACCCTGTCATTCACCGAATCAGTCTGCGTTTCCGGTCAACTTACACATGTAGCGAAACACAAGAACAAAGATGACGGAGAGAGAAGGATAATTAAACTGAGGAGTGATGTTGGGTTAGAGTGCAACCTAACAGAAGACTGGCGAGAAGCCGAATGAGAAGGGCAGACCACTTCGCAAGGACGGATGCAGGCAAACTTGCAAAGGGAAGGCCACAACTGAATTTTGAGGAATGTGTGGGGGGACATGAGACGAGTGGGTTAGGATGACAGGTGGAGAGAGGGTGGGGCTGATGACAATAATTTATGGATAGAAAGAACACAGCGAGTGGTTCGGCGGTAATATACCTGACTCTCACTCCCGTACAGGGAACAAGGGGGAAGAGCAGTAATGACAACAGGACACATCGGCGGAATATGATGCAGAGAAGGTCAGCGAATAAACACACCAGATAATCCGGCAACATGGTTTGGATCAAAGAAATTTTACATATATATTACAATATACACACAATCGGTCGATTTGAAATGTCATGGTCGCCCACTTGTGCAACAAACACGGCACCTAGAAGAACAATGTTTATACTGACACAGTTCTGAAAAAAGATGATGACGGCGACGCTTAGACTTATGGGATGGTCAAAACGGGGTGTTAAGATGGTACGTACGAGAGTACGATCAAAAGTGCACCTCGGATGTCGGATGAGCTTCACGACGAATGTGAAGACTTTGACATCGGTTTGGAGGGAAGGAGATGGAG